>VFFE01006808.1:62507-343021 GCA_008921705.1 Burhinus oedicnemus | reverse complement strand
GTCTGGGACTTCCCCAGCGCCTGCTGGTGACGTGATTGTCATCCTGGGAGCTTGATATGGTTTTGTATATATTTCATTATTTTTCTTTTTATTATTTTATTATCAATATTTCATTAAAGTAGTTTAGTTCCTTCTAAACTCTTAAGTCTCTTTTTCTCTCTCTTTCTTGCCTCCTGAGCGGAGCAGGAGAGAGAGAGCATCTGTCATTCCACCGGATTGGGCCAATCTGGCCCAAACCACGACACCAGTTAACAGGATCACGCATTGAAAGCTCAGCCCAAGCCCTGCGCTGCAGTTGCTGTCTTTCATTTATACAATGGGACTTGAATTTTCTTTTCTTTTTCAATAGAGATTGATCCTCCCAGGAACCTCCGTGTATCAGATGTGACTCATTCTACTGGTGTGGTTACCTGGACTCCTCCTGCAGCCCACATTGATGGCTATACTCTGACCTACCAGGGTCAAGATGGCATGAGCAAGGTACAGCAAATTCCTCAACCCTGCAGACCCTGCTGAAATGACCCCTATGATTATGGGCTCTGCCAGCTGGGTCTTGTGGGTATATGGTCCACAGAAAGACAATTTTGAGGGGGAATTAATGCTATCCATGGCCCAGGGAGGGATAGCTTAGGGAAGGAGATGGGCTACTCTCATGATTAGAAGCTATGGAGGAACTTTGTGACAGTGGAACACCTCTTCCCAACAGATCTTTAGATGCAAAGAAACATGTTTGCTTCTTCACTTCTCTTTTCTAACTTGATATTACCTGGGAGGGCAGCAGTCACAAGGATAGAGTGTCCTCAGTGTCCTAACAGTGTATCTTGAGACCTTGCCCCAAATCTTCCTTCTGAGGAGATGGACTCCACGTTTCAAGGATATACAGTGAATGTGCCTGTCTGAACTCTACAAGAAAAGCCTATAAATACATACAGAGTATGAGGCACTGTGGTCCAGAAAAGCTAAATTCTATTCAGAATTGGATTGACCTTTGATGTGTTTTATTTGGCAGGAAGTACAGCTGAGTCCTAGTGAACAACGGTTTGTGTTGGAAGGACTGGAACATGGAGTGAGGTATACCATCTTTGTGATGGCCTATAAGGGAGATCGCCAGAGCAGAAAGACAGACAGTACCTTCTCAACAGGTAGAATTTGGCCTTGGTTGTTGCACTTTTCCCTGTGCTCTGCAGCTGCTGTGCTTTATGGCAGGGGTCAGAGATCAGGGGTCATGTTCTACAGGCGCACTGGGAAACTATGTGATCGTAAGCAAACCATCTAGCGAGTCAATGATGTGTCTCCTGGCTGGGAGTCCATTCTAAGCCACACCATCTGGAGGCTTGGAAACACAATGGGATAGTGTGAATGGAGATTGCCCACACTGGTCAGTGCTGCTGGCAAACCTTGCTAGCCAAGTGCGGGACAAAGCTTCCTGGTGAGCTTCCAGTAGGCAGGAGAGATGATGATACGCTAGAGATCTTTCTGCACCATCCTAGTAATGGAAGGGCACAGCTATTTAAGCACTGTCATGGCATTGGTTAGCCGCCCAGGTTGTTTTCAGAGGTCAGGAAATATACACCAGACTGGCAGCAAATCAAACAAAAGCTCACGCCAGCTTGCTGTGGGAGCCTCTTGTATTGTGCCAATGCCCACAGGCACTGCCAATTGTGGATAAATTCTGAAATGCAGAGAAATTAAAGTCCTTGTTACTGGCACTTCCACCTTCACAAACAAGGGCTCCTCTTCCTGCAACCCAGGACTGCATCTCTTGCAGCGTCTGGGGAGTCCATCCATGTGCCAGCTCCCAGGCAGTGGGGAAGGCTGCCAGCAGCAACTTGCTGATGCAGCTCACTGCGTGAGTGCACAGTGGGGGCTGCTGGTTTCTTTACTTCTCTTCCAGTACCATAGTCCTTAGGAGACTGCTAAGGGTGTGAAATGCCTCCTCCAGCTCTATGGCCTGCTTTGCTGATGTGAAGTTTTTTGCTGTCTCTGTTCTCACAGTTACCTTCCTCTATCCGTATCCCGCGGACTGCAGCCAGATGCAGCAGAATGGAAATGCCTCCAGCGGCGTGTACACTATTTACCTGAACGGGGATGGCAGCAGGCCAATGCAGGTGTACTGTGACATGACCACAGATGGAGGCGGGTGGATAGTGAGTGATTCTCTGCTCCTCTCTGTTTTTTATGAATGTAATCAAGTGGACCTGGTCCTGGTGTTAGCTGAGGCTCCCTTTGCTCTACTGCACTACTGTGTTTCAGCTCGTGCCTTGATGGAGTGGCATGTTCTAGGAAGGATAGTGGATGCTGATGTACCCCCTCAGACTGTCAGTAGGAATGCTGTGGGAGGCTGAATGGCTCAAAGGCTTTTTCATTGTTTGGTCGTGAATGCCACAGAGGCTTATATTATTGCTGATGGAGGGCAATGACTGAGTTATGACAGCTTATTGTGTTATCTCTTGCTAGCTGGGTCACATGAGTTGTATATGAGGGTGCATCCTGCCCTGTTGTAAAGTGAGGTAGTACAGCTTAGCTTAACTGCCTTTCATAATGAGTTAACTAAGCTATATTATCTCATCCCGACCACAGTATAAGGTTACATATATGGACAGTTAACACAGTTCAGCTGATGCCTGTTAGTATTTTAAATGCTAGTGCTGTGAGGATGCACCTGGACTCTGACCACATGGTACTTGTTGAGTGGCTCAAGGGAATCTGGGGGCAGAAGCACAAACGCTTTGAGGTGAGGAATGTGTATGAACATGAAAGAGTGAATTAGAGGTTGTCTGATAGCTGCCTCCCTAAATGACCAAATAAAAATATCTTTATTCACTTTTTCACCTTTCATTTTCAGTGATAAGTGACTTTATTCACTGAAATAAATTGCTGTATGTTACTGCCTAAGTCCCTCTGATTTTGGTGAAGTTTAGAAACCCACATGTCTCTGTGGATCTTGTCCCTAAGCTTGTTTTGTCTGAGTGTTTAGATCATGCTTAGACTTGTGCTGTCCATAGGCATTTGTGGAAAGTAAACTGTAAAATTTGCACAACTAAGTATTTACCCCAGGTGCTTCTGTGCAGTCAGAAAATGGAAATGGATTCCTGTGTGTACACTGCTCAGGTGCAGTGTACCATCAGCTAGAGTTGTCTGTTCCTGAGTGCTTCACCCTTTTGTCTGCGTTTGAATCAGGATGAGCATTTCTTGCCCCCATCCTCCCTGTCTCTCCTTAGCCTGTTATGAACTCTCACACAGCAATTTTTGCTTTGCAGGTGTTTCAGAGGCGAAGCACTGGCGAGCTGGACTTCTACAAACGCTGGAAAAATTATGTAGAAGGCTTTGGAGATCCCACTGGGGAATTCTGGCTTGGTACAGTACAAGGGTGGGACCAGGAGCTGAAGATTAGCTTTGTAGAAGCACCTGAATGCTGAAACATCCAACCCCCCTGAGCCTGCAGTCTGGAACTGTCAGCTTTTGTGTGTTCCCTAGAAGTGCCAGTGAAGCACTGAGGGATCTCTAAAGGTCCACTAAGCCTTTCCACTGGCGTGTTTGGGCTTTGGAGTAGTCTCAGAGCAAGCCAAACTCTGGAGAAGTTTATTTCAGGCTTGTGTGTTCCTATGAGAGGAAAAATAAAGAAATTGCATTTGTGAAAATGTGAAGTCCAGGATACTACACAAAACCTGGTGTATTAGGTCATTTTTTTGTCTGTCTTGTTCTGTTAGAGAACTCTGCGTAGATCAGAGAATCCAGCACTAAATAGGTCAAGGTCTCTGGAGCAAGAGTCTTTAAACGTTCTGGGAAAAATAATGTTGCACTACAGCCAGTCTTGCAGTGGTTTAGGCTGTTTGTTTTTTCTGATACTGCTGTCTCTTGCCAGAAAATGAGATAAGACAGAATAAACTTGGCAAAATGTCATGACAGCATCAAGCAGGGAAGGAAGGAGGCAGGAAATAGCTGATTTAACCAAATGGTCACAGGGTGAGAGTTTAGGACTGCAAAGGTGAACAGCCTTTTCCCTTTTAAGAGTAATTATTTTCTCTTCTAGGTCTTGACAAGCTGCACAATCTCACAAGCAGCAGTCCCATCCGTTATGAGCTCCGGGTGGATTTGTGGACAGCCAGCGAATCTGTCTATGCTGTCTACGACTTCTTCCAGGTTGCCTCGAGCAGGGACAGATACAGGTTGTCAGTGGGGAATTACAGAGGCAATGCTGGTGAGGAGTGCCTTATACTTGTGCTGTCTGCTTCACACAGGGAAACAAATGCTGGGACCTGCATATTTTTTTTGCCAGTAGCATGGGAGCTCATTAGATATTAGGAAGAAATTCTTTACTGTCAGGGTGGTGAGACACTGGAACAAGATGCTCAGTGAAGCTGTGGATGCCCCATCCCTGGAGGTGTTCAAGGACAGGTTGGATGGGGCGTTGAGTCTAGTGGAAGGTATCCCTGCCCATAGCAGGGGGCTTGGAACTAGATGATCTTTAAGGTCCTTTCCAACCCAAACCATTCTATGATTTTATGATTACATCAGGTTAGATCAGATGTGGTTCTCTTTGAAGAGGGAAGTGTGTACCTCCTGGGAAGATTGAGGAGAGTGTGCCCACAGGCACATCACCTGCTGAAGACAGGAAAGAGTTGCATTTACATGGGGAAGAGAAGGCTCTGTAATGCAGTGAAACACCAGCTGAAAAGGCAGACTGGGAAGCATTTCCATGAGGTGACATGTGCTGATGGGGGAGCAACTTCTGGGGCTCCCCAGCTGAGGAGTGCAGAGAAAGTGGCTTTTGTTCAGGATGGGAGTTTGCTCAAATCCTTACCATTGCCATTGTGTCTTCCACTTATTCTTTAATATCCTCTTGCGATAAGGTTTGGACCTTCAGGGGGATCCAGCCCTTGGACATGCCTTCTAACAGCAGCCCTTTAGAAATTATTGTCCAGACCCATCCTGTGCTGTTGCTTTTCCCCTGACAGACCTGCTCTGTTCTGCCTGAAGGGTGTATGAGCCCTTAGGCTGAGCAACTGTAGTCTCTTATTCCTATTCGTGTCTTTCATTCCTTCCCTTAGGGGATGCAATGACCTACCACAATGGCTGGAAGTTCACAACGTGGGACAGAGACAATGATGTGGCTCTCAGCAACTGTGCTCTGACACACCATGGTGCATGGTGGTACAAGAACTGCCACTTGGCCAACCTCAATGGGAAATATGGGGAGAGCAAGCACAGTGAGGTGAGTGGCAGAGCTCTATCTGGTGGTCAGCTCTTCTCCCCAGCCTTGAGGAAATACATGGGGGGGATATCTCTCCTTGGAGCAGGAGAGATTGCCCAGGCTATCCTAACTCATTTAATTTGAAAGGAAAACGATCCATAAGGAAACTTACAGCTCTTACTCTGTCCTCCCTGGATCCAGAGGACTTGAGTTCATGGCCCCCTGATTCTTGTGGG
Organism: Burhinus oedicnemus; assembly: GCA_008921705.1. NCBI lineage: Eukaryota > Metazoa > Chordata > Aves > Charadriiformes > Burhinidae > Burhinus > Burhinus oedicnemus. The sequence goes on along the minus strand of VFFE01006808.1, from coordinate 337,591 downwards.
CAGAGAGGTGGATCTGTTCTTGATTTCTGAGGGGAACACATAAGAGAACACTCACTAGGAGCCACACTGGGATGCTGGCTCACTGTCTCATGTAGCCTATACCCTGGCTTTCAGCGCATGCCTTGGCGTGCGTTTCATTGTACCAGCTTAGTTTGGGCTTGAAGATGGCTTGGTCCTGTTGTGTTCCAAACTGGATAGAGATTTGATTTATATTAGTAGTGTCTGGAAGACTGGTTATAATTACAGTCAAAATCTGGTGAACAATAGTGTCCCTGTTTACTGGAGGGTTAAATGGTATTAGAGGGGAGTAGTAGTAGACTCCTAACACCTGGTCTGGGTACTTTAATAAAAGAAATTCCTTGGTCTTTTCCCAGGGGGTGAACTGGGAGCCATGGAAAGGCCATGAATTCTCCATTCCTTTTACCGAGATGAAGATCCGTCCTCAGTCTTCCAGTAATGAGCCGATCCTGGGGAGGAAGAAGAGGTCTCTGTCAGGGAAGAGGAAGAAGATCAGGGCTTAAATCAAACTGTGCAGGCAGTACCCAAAGATTTGGTATTTCTTAACAAAGTTAGATTCAGACAGCTTTCTCCAATACATTGGAGGCAATCACTGACCAACGTGTACCCAGAGATCTCCAGGTTTGCAGCCTAGCCTGCTTCCAGCCTTTGGAGCTCCTATTGGGTGGTCTGTCAGAGACTGGGAGGGGGCTTGTGGGGAGCATCCAACTTGTAGCTCCTCTGATTACCTAAACATGACAAGGACCTGCTTGATCCAATGTATGCAACTTCTATGAACTTTACATAAAACAAGTTTTAACATATGATGTTGTTTCTCAAAACCCAGGCTGCTAACTTCTGAATTCTTTCCTTTTCTGGTGCCATCCACTTCAGACTTGAAAAAAACTAAATTTGATCCCACTAAAAAATAGTATCTCCTTAATTGACATCAGGGAGAGCTTTCCTGAGACCATCCCCTGTCCCTGTCTTGGTCTGTGGTCCTCTTTTCCTTTCTCCTCATAATTTGGCCCACATTCCCTACTCTTTCTCAATTCAAAGAGCTGGGTTTTGGGAAATGTCAGGCTGCTGGCAAGGCTCATTAACCCAGGTCAGGTCTGTAGTCTGGGTTCCTCAGCCTCCAGTATCACATCTCTCCAGGTGATTTGCTCTATATTTTTCCTGTCTCTTCTTGTCTCCCAGCCCAAAGAAAAGGAGACATGCAGTGAATTAATGTTCACGCTCCTGGGTGAGGTGCAGAACAGCGTGAGTGTAAAGGCTATACTCCTCCAAGCTCTGCTCACGATCCCAAGCCTGTCTCTGCATACCGCTTGCCTAAGAGGCCGCTTACAGACCATGAACAAAATTCTGTATGTGACTGTCCCATCTGCCACCTTCTGCTTTTTCATTAGCAGTGTGGTAGCTAGTAATGCTGAAATGATAATGCCAATCATCTGCCTCTAAAATGAACATCTCTGAGTTAAACCGATCCTGCACACTCTTTGTCAGGCTTTTCTTTCCAGCTGTCTGCAGATTCAGGAGGGGGCCTAGGGCATGGTTTCACATTTGGCTGCTTTGTTCCTCACAGCCATAAAGGTGAGTTTTATTTTCTTTCCCTGAGCAGATATTAAAATTCTGGACCATCAGCTACAGCCAGGGAAGAAGTATGAGCTCACCAAACGATGCTTGCTCAAAGGCTTCCTTGTCTAAGCAGATTGGAACCTGATTGTCCTATGTCTTAATGGCCTTTTCTATCCCAATGCTAAGCTGAGTAATACATTCTAAAGAATCCTTCCCAGGCTTTGGGGAAGCAATAAAATTGCAAATAAAGGAGGTCTTAAAAATATTTTTGTCTTCTTTACTTTGGGTGGCAGAATTATTTTTTCCCCCGATTTAAACTAAGCCTTCTTTACAGAGATGGAGCAATACCCAGGCCCAGACTGGGGCTGTGAAAATTAGGCCTTTGGAGTCTGCTCCAAAACAGAGATGGGGACTCTGTGATTTCTTCATGACTTAATACTGCAGAGCAATTAACTGATCTGTGGCTGCTAAGACCTGGCTGAGGGGAGCTAGCTAGAGAGTTGTCTCTCAAAGATGAGTACTAAATTCTTCACAGTCCTTTCAGGGCTGTGCCTCTTGTGTGGGTGGGCAGACAAAGACTCATCTGAGCTGCGTTAGGATATCCAAGCCCCGGTATGGGGGAAGGAGGAGAGGAAAGAAAAATTGTACTTGAAGTGTTTTGCAGGCTCTGTGGTAAGAGCATGAGACAAGGACACCGGAAAATGATGAGGGTTCTTTACTGTGGTGAAGTGATTTCTCCCTATCACCTGCTTGTCTGTAGGTGAGGACAGGTTTCACTATGTTGTTCAGTTATAGGGCACGGTGTAGACATGAGGAAGGTGACTGAGGGGGACCAGAGGACTAGCCTCGCACACAGGCACTCTAAAAGTAAGTGTATGCTCTAAAAAACAGCAGGCGTGATTGTGCCCAGCAGCTTTTTCCTATGCAGAGACAAAACATGATCCCCTTCTAAAGCTGAATCTTACCTGCGAGCATGTATAAGCTTTGTATTTCAGAGGTAAAGGCAAGTGAGACACCTTATTTGCAGTTTCTGAGGAGGATTGACTTGTCCCTCCTAATTATGGGCCCCTTTCACCAGGAAGGGCAGCCAAAGTGGCGGTGGCTGGGAAACCATTGTGGGAAGTCAGTATTTCCGAACAGCCACAGGATGGCATCATCTCTTCATGCTACTGCGGGAGAAACTTCCCTGTATCCAGGTGGCCTGTGTGGAAAGACCTCTTTGGGGTTAACCAGAGTCTGTGCTACAGCTTTAGAAGCTGGGACTGCTCAGATAATGCAGTTTGTTTGTCTTCAGGAACTGGCTGTTCTGGTTTCAAGGGTCAGGCTGGTTGGGGTAGTCCCATAAAAATGTCACATCCCCTTACTACCGTTGTTTTGCTGTGATACCCAGCCCTGTAACGGTGATGCCGTAGGGCCAAAACAGATTCTCAAAACTTCTGCCTTGCCTTGAGATCACTTAAATTTTATAGCCAGTGAGGTGTGCAACGTGCCCAGGGGCAGAATTCGAATCCCAGAAGGATCCCCTCTGCCTTGGCATCACGGTGTTGGTGGGGACTGTCCCATTGCTGGGCCTCGGGAGCCAGGACCTATCTGGGGTGCAGCATGGCCAATGCTGCTGTGGGGGACCCCAGCAAAATGCTGCTGCAGGGGGAGAGGTGACGGATTCTTCACCCACCTCCCCACTGTCCCAGGAGGAGGGAGAAGTCATGCCTCTGCCCAAAGATGTTGCACTCTGAATGGTGTAATTTGCAGAGAAGACAGGAGAGCCTTATTGCACCGGGCAGTTGCTTGGAAAGCAGCAGTGTTACTTCTGGTCACTGCTCTAGGCTTTGTTGGCTGAATTAATAGAGGAATAGTCAGTGAAGATCCCATTCTCCCCTCCTAGTGGGGTTTCAGGGGCCTGCAGGGGCAATTTTTGCATCCCCTTAATCCCTGGACGGCTCCAGGACGCTCAACTTGACCTCAACCCCTGCCTGTTTCTAACCTAAGACCCAGGAATCTCCCCTCTGCAGACCACACTACTCAGGAATGCCTGGCCCTGAACACAGTGCACAGGGCTGCTGTCTGGAGAGACACAAGGAATGCACTGCTCATTCCTTCCCCCAAAAAGAGTGTCTCTGCCGTTTCTAGCCACTTGTTGCTGCAGTCCTGCATGCCTCTTGCCACCGGTCTCCTCCAGAGCTTCACCTCTGTGGGCAAGGTGCAGCTTAGTGTATCATCCAGGTGAGAGCCAGATTTTTTTTTGCCCTCGTGGAGGGAGAGCTCAGTGGCGCACGATTTGGAAAGGCTCTGCCCAGCAGAGGTGTGTGCCTGGTCCTGTGACGTGCCCAACACAGATGGCTGCAAGAAGCTGCAGACACCGTGAAATACTTGTCTGATCAAAACCAACTGTGGTTAACTAGTCCACGCTGCTGACCCTCTGCTAGGAAGAAAACCCTCTGCAGCCCACCTCCTGCAGTGCAGAAATACTACTTGTCTTCTTCCCACTACTTTTTGCCTTTGCAGAGAGGAGCTTGACTATGTTCATTAACAAGGTGAGGCCATTAAACTTGATTAAGCTAAGCTGTTTCTTTAAGAAAACACAGCTGGCTGCAGGCAGAGACTGCACAGCCTCTGCTTGCTGAGCTCTCTTCGTGACTTATCTAGGGCCAGGACGCAGATACAAGAAAGATTTCCCCAGGAAAATAAACACAAGACTAAGAGCTAGAGACACGGCCTTTGTTTGCAGACCGAGAGTCATTTATTTTTGGTTCAAAAAAAAAATTGCAAAAAATATTTTTTTCCCCTTGTTGTATGGTCTGGTTATAAAAATAAAAGGTTGATACTGAAATGCAGCGGTGGGGAGGCAGTGCAGAGGTGTCTGTACAGCAGGGACCCATGCAGCAGAATTTCTGTACCGTGCATCTCCTGCCGCCTAGTTAGTGTGGGTGCTCTGGGGTTGCTGCTGCCCAGCTGATGGCTGACGAGTCCTGGTGCACCTCAGGCTATCACTGCTCTTTTGCTTTTGTCTCAAGAAACAGCTGGTTCAGTGCATGGTTTGGCCAAAACAGCAGTCCTTGAGCAAGTCAGCCTCCCGTGCTTTATGGGGTGCAGAGGCTCAGTCCATCCACTGGTTGGATGGATCAGGCCAGGGTTGTATCCCAGTCCTTCCCTGCCCAGCCTGGGGTGGTCTGAATGTTGATTTTGGGGAGCTCTTGAAATTCAGACCTGGCTCTGACCTCCCAAAAGCCTGGATTGGAAATGTTGTGTGTGACACAACACAGATATTTTCTTGACAGTTCTCTGGTTCTTGTAGGAATCGGTTGCTCTCGCCTGAAATGTTACTCACTAACCCTTCCGGAGAAGGATCTTCTTGCAGGGAGCCATGCAAAGCCCGGCAGCTCCACACCAGCTAGGCTGTACTCTGCCGGAGCCCGCTGCCTCCATGCCCCTGCTTGTTCAGGTAAACCTCTGGCCTCCCATCATGTTTCCCTTCACTCTGATTTTTTTTTTTTTGATTCCTCCAGGCAGCACCACCCTTCCTCTGAGGCTGCTGGTGCCTCTGGATTGTAGCAGGAACACCTGCATGGGCAGCTTTCCTGACGGCGGGAGGAGGCTGCTTTACCCACCTGGTGAGCGCAGAGGCAGGAGGGCTGGGGAAAGGAGGGAAGGAAGAAGGCAGAATACAAGAGTAGTGCTGGTTCTCCAGGGTCCTGGCTAGGCTGGGGCTTTGGGACAGAGCCCAGAGCTATTCCTGCATGTTTCTCTCTAGGATTAGGTGTGGCAAATCCTAATTTTTTTATAGCATTATATGTTGCTTCCTGTTTTGGAGGAGAAGGGACTCACTTATTTCAAGGCTAACAAAGCAAGCTGGAAAATAAGGCACATAAGGGGTCAATTTAAAGGGCTGCGTGAGGAGGAGTCTGGACTCCCGGCTGTGACCAGCACAGCCGCACAAAACCAAACCCTGTGATGTGATGTTAACATCACCGCCCTGTCCGAGTTGGACAAAACAGGCTGCGCTGGGACTGGGTGGCACAAGTAGCCGCTTCTAACTGGTGGCTTCGCCCCCCCGCTGGTGTGTGCCCCGGGAGCCAGGGGAAAGCGGCATCGCCCTCGTCTGGGCTGGAAGCAGTCGTGTCCAGCAGCTCCATCCAGGCTTGCCCACATGGGTTTGGCTGCTTGTCCCCCAGATGTCTGGTTCTGGCTGGCAACTCCGGACTGCTCCAGCAGCTTAAGAATTGGAAGAAAGTGGGAGGAAAACATCCAGTGTACAGACGCAGGGCAAAAACCAGATGTGACGGAGCTTCTCATCACATGTGCATCCCTTGCTGGCAGAACAAGCTGGGGGAGACAGAGCCTGGAGGGGCAGAGAGCGGGGGGCAGAGGAGACCCCCAGCTCCTCAGGAGGTAGGCTGGGCGTGCAGATGTAGGGGGAGCAGAGGGTCAAACCCAGAGCAGGGGTGAGAGCTGTGTGTGGTCTCGTTAGCTGCTGTGCCCAGCTGAGCCATTGCATGTCCAAGAGAGATGAGGATGGAGGGGGATGCAGGGTCATGCAGGGTCCAGCTGTATGATGCATCCCTGGGTAAGGGATGACTGTGGGCGTGAACTTTAATCCCCTCTGCTCCTATAGCACATCCCAAATCCCAGAGCCGGCTGGCTTGACAGCCATACTGCCCTCTGCGTGGCCTACAGAGCTGCCTGCATGGCATCAGCTGGTGGCAGCGTGTCCTTATGGGTCTGAGTGTGCACAAGGGCTGCAGGAGAGGGGATGGCCAAGCATGCTGGGAAAGCATGTCTGCTGCTTCAACACCACTTTGGTGTGCCTAGCCCCGTGACGGAGGGGCCTTTGGTCCTGCTCTTCTTTAGTAGTCATTCAATAAATAACTCTAATGCCCATAGCTAAGCCTTTACACAGTCTCAGCTTGCGTTTCCACTCTTGCAGTAGTGTGGTGGGCTCTCTAAAGGCAAGTTTGTATAAAACAGTCTTTCAAGGAAGATTTTTTTGTAAGTGCTGGTGCAAAAGGGCCAGTCTTGCAGCCTCTTCTCTCCTCCCTGCCTCTAGCCTGGGTGGCAACGCATCCTTCTGCTTTGCTGCTTTAAGATGGTGTCTTGAGGTCTCTAAGGTTGGGTTGAGGGCATCTGTCTTCAGATGCTATCAGTTGCCTTTGGTTTGGTGGCCAGGAAGATGGCACATCTTTGAGCTGTGGGGTAACTCTGCGCTTGGCTTTCTTTGCATCTCCAACATGAGCTGGGTTTGGACGGAGCCTAGACAGTCAAGCTGTGCCATTTGCAGGACAAGCAAATGAGGCGTGCCTGTGCTTGCTTTGCATGCAGCCATTTATGTTTGTGCAGGGGGAGTGTGCAGGCGGCTTGGTCTTTCTGTGCACGTGGTCCTGTGCACCCTTGTCCATGCGACAGCATGTGTGCTTGCATGCAAGTGCAGAGGGAGAGCCTCACACCCGGTCACTGTGTGCCAGCCTGGTGCGTGGGCATTGTGCTTGTGGTGGGAGGTACGTACGGCCCAGTGGCAGGTCACCCTCGTGTGCTCAGCAGGGCACATGTCCGCATGCACGCCTGTCCTTTGCAGGGGTTTCTGCCCTTGGGCACACTGTTGTGGTGGGGGAGAAGGGGTTTGCATAAACCTGTGCCCAACTGCCTTGCCCTCTGCCAGCCCTTCAACATGCTAGTTAGATGCTGGGCTGAGCCTCTTTTGAAAGTCACCTTAAAGTGGCAGCAGCTTTGGCATCTCCTCACCTCCAGTAGTGCACAGCTGAAAGGGCTGGTAGCATCTCAGAGGGGAGGGCCTGAACGCCCTCCTGTCTGCTAGATGGGCAAGGAGGGTCTCTTGTCCAGCAAGAGCAGCTTGGGCTGAGCCGAGATCCACAGGTCCTCCTCATCCTTCTTCTTCTTCTTCTTTTTCTTCTTGTTCCTCTCAGTGTGCAGCTGCCCGTTGCTGCTGGTGCCACCTTTCTTCCTGCTTTCTCCCCTCCGGCTGCAGAAGCAGCAGTGGCAGCAGATGAAAATGAACGCAATGAGGACGACAAAGGGCAGACCCATCAGCACAGCTAGGCAGACGGTGTTGAAGACACCTTCCTCATGCTTGGTACGGATGAGCTCCAAGATGGAATTAAAGAAAGAGCTGATCTTCTGCTCCATGTCGGCTCTTGGGCAGGCTTCCTGCGCTGCTCCCTCCGCTTGAATGCCCCTTGAGATATGTTCAGCTCCTGTAATCAGCTAGTGGGCTCCACAAGTGTCCTTGGATGGTGCCTGCAGAGATGGGAAACCACACGGATCAGGTGCTTCCTCCCTCAGCAATTTTCTCCATTGAGCTGCCAGCACAGCCAAGCGTCAGCAGACTGAGAGGTCTGGGGCCATGGGGGCCAGGCCATGCTGTCAGCCACATCCCTTTGTGTGTCCCCATCTGAGAAACACAGCCTCCCAACCTCTCCTGAGGTTCATTCTCAGCAGGGAGGATGGGTCAGGAGGACTTTGGGCATCCCTACTTGCCTTGACTTCTGCCCAGGCACAAATACTGACCCCCTGGACATACACCTCACTTCCTGTCTAGGAAGGGACTTGCCTGGTCCAGGCAAGGAACCACCGCAGAGAGCGGTACTGCTGCTATTGGAGCTGGGAGTCAATGTCACACGTCTCGCCCCCAAATCCACCCTGGGACGGGGCGTCTGGTTTGGACAGACTGTTTCTCACGGTCTGTGCCTGTCCCAGGCACTGCGCTGGGGTCCCGTCTTGCTGCTCTGGCACCTGGGGCACAGCTGGGAGGTTTGGGGCAGGGAGTGTGGTTAAACCACCTAGATTTTTGATGGGGACTATGGTCAGTGGGACTTGCACTGCGGTGGTCAGGCACCCATGGCCACCTTTGTGCAGCCGGGGCTGGCTGCAAAGGCAGCTGTGGGGGAGGACGAGGGTTGGCTGGAGATGAAGGAGCCTCCACTGTGCCTCACCTGGGAATTGCTCCAAGGGTTGGGTAGGGCTGAGGAGCATTTCTGCAGCCTGACGTAAGGTTTTCCTCTCCCTCGGGGAGGGAGAGGTGCTGCTGAGTGGCAGACAGGGCTCCCGGGGAAGCCCTCCTGCAGGGGCAGGGAGCTGCTGCCTCTGCTCACAGCTTTCTTCCTCTCCTGGGGCCAGGCAAAGCTCCCGGGGTTTTGAGTGGGGCAGGGGACTTTGTACCATGAGTTTGCAGTTTGGTTCAACACTAGGGTCACTACATTACAGGCTGTGCAGATGAAGAGCCAGCAGGAGCAATGTCAGGCTCTAATACCATGTTTCACCCTCGCTCAGTATTTTACGTCAGTGTCTTTGTCAGCCTCTGGGATTCAAGCCCCACAGCCTCTTGAAGGAATGCCAAAATTCCCATGTGCACAGGAGGGGAAACTGAGGCACAGTAAAAGGAATGCCAACACTTCCGCGTAACAAAAACTCGAGAGGTACAGCCTGAACTCCCAAGGTGTCCCAGAGGGGTTGTTCCACTTGTCCCCTGTGACCACCGGACTCCTTGCCTCTCCCTCTGGCAGTTCTCACAGACCCCAGGTGACTCTAGGGAGGAACGGGAAGGGCACCGAGGCTGGTTTTGGTTAAAGCTTCCATGTCTGGAGTGCTACTGTTCCCTGCTTTGAATAGCATTTATTGCTGTTGTGGTACCTGCTTAAGGGATGCTCTCTCGTAGCGAGTGTTTTGGGATGAGCTGGGATGCCACTGCGCATCTCCTGCCTTGCTTTGCAATGACAGCCTAACAAACAGCAAAACTGCCCGCCTCGCCTGAAAAAGAAACCCTAACCATAGCCCTCGTGCTGCTGCTGACGCAGGAGCTGGCAGGCAACCCCCAAAAAAGCAGCTCCCAAGGGAAAACCTGCCTTCGGAAGCACTGTCCTGGGACGTACAATACTGTATGGGCACTTGTTTCACCAGCTGACCCCGGCCACTGGCTTTCATACGCAATTGCCAGGACCCCAAGAGCCGAATCCTTCAGTGTCGATGCTGAGGTCTCAATCTGGGACAAGTGCTCAGATCCTGTGTAAAGAGAAGGGTTTATCCTCCCTGCCCCCTGCAGAGACAGACTGACCACTGCAAATTTATTGTTTCTACCTGCGTGAGAGCGTAGCTGAGCTGGCCGCAATTAGCTGGTGGTTTCTCTTTTGAACATACGCATGGGAAACGTGATGAAAATGGACATACGAATTTCCGTGGGTGCCTTTCTGAAAAACTCTCATTTGAGATTTACCAAATGAAACACAGCACTCTGGGAGGTGGTTTGGGCTTTGGCTAAAAGAAAGCTTTTGAGGCTAATGTTTTATTGCTGGATTTTTGTCCAGTCTGCTGCATCTTCCAGTTTCTGCTTGCTAGAAGAGGAATTAAAAAAAAAAGGGTGGGTTTTTGTTGGAGGTAGACAAGCAAGATGGTGGGGATGCCAGGCATGCACCCAGGAGGGAGGGATGGTGCTGCAAGAGGCAGAAGAGCCTTTGCCACCCCACCTCTACTGCCGAGCAGCTTCCTGGCCTCAGGAAACTGGCTGCTCACTGCATTGCCTCATCCCCCTTCCCGGCAGATATCACCGCCAATCCCCACCTGAGAAATCACGGACTACCACAGAGGGCTCAGAGACTGCAATCCCATCCATCCCTTTCCTACCCCCTACCTGGAGCTGCAAGTGAGCGTTACAGATCTGCTTTTGCTCACAGGGGAGATAAGCACGTGCTCTCGGGGTGCCGGTCGCTGCTACCTGCTGCCCCCAGGCACTGCAAGCAAAGGGCAAGGGAGAAAGCATTGAGAACCACTTCTTAAAACTGCTCCCTGTCCCAGCCTTCATCCTCACTCAGGCCTTTTTTTAGGACAGCTGTAATAAACTGCAACACAAATAAACAGAGTGGCTTTTCCTCAGCCTGAATCATCTGTGTGAAGCAGGTTTGCCATTTATCCATAAATATCCTGACAGCTCATTATCCAGGCAGGAACACTGGACTCCTATGATACACTTCACTCCAAAAAAGAAGTAAAAAAACCAACCCCAAAACAACAACCGCCTTAATTTCAGACAAAACAGGATGTACAATTTTATTCCTCCGCTTAGCTGCTTTATATTTACTGCCTCTAAACTTCTGGGGAGGGGAGGAGGGCTGGAACTTCCTTTTAAACTTATAATTAATTGTTTGTAGAGAAAAAAAAAAAGAAAGGGAAGGAAAAAAAAAAAAAAGGCAGAGCCCTTTGAAATGTTTCCACTTTAAATCGGAGCTGAATGCGCTGCAGAGGCCCTCGCTGCTAGTTCCCGGGAAGTGCCCAGCCGGGGATGTGCAGCCACCCTGGGCAAGCCCGGAGCAGCACGGATGCAGCTGAGCATCCCTTGCAAGGGGAATGCGGAGGTACCTGCCACCACCCTGAGCAAGCAGCGCCGAAATCTCGGGGCCACCTTTCAGCATGGCTATGCAGCTGGTTTTCAAATGCCTTTTCTTTTCGGTGTGTGCATCGTGTTTTGTTTTGTAGATGAAGGGATGTCTGTGCGCTAAATAAAGGGGTTCTTCAGTTTAATTAAAAAAAAAAAGGGGGCGGGGGGAGGGGAAAGTAGAAGAAGTGGTGCCTTTTCAGCCGCAACTCCAAGGGCAGAGGGGTTACCCAAGGCCACCCATTGCCAGCTGAAAGCCTGCGTGAGCAGCAAGGAGCCGCATTTAGGAAAAATCTGTGCTGTTGCTTAATTTCGTGTGACAGCAACATCTCCCCTTAGAGAGGGGACGAACGGGGAGAGCTGTGCTGGGGTCCACCATGGGTGTGAACCAGGTGCCCAGCGCACACGGAGCTGCAGCTGGGAGGTCGGCTGGTTTTTTGGGTCAAAGTACAGGACCAAAAAAGGGGGCCAGGGAGGCACTGGGAGACAGGGCAGCATCTTGGGGAGGGATGCTAAACACTCTGCTAAATGAGCTCTTTGTTTTTGGGTAGCCGGTGCTGGCAGCGAGTTGGGGAAAGCTGACATGGTAACTTGCTCGGGAAATCCTGCGGCCAGGGGTGTACAGCAGCTCTGCACGGCTGGGGTTTGCGTGGCTTGTGTAACTTTTAATCGAAATTGAGCGTCCATCACAAGGTTCTTTAATCCATGGTGGCTCTGAAGGAGCCGGTTTTTTCAAGGGTGGGGAGCATCTGACACTCCTGAGTTATGGGCGGCCGTGGGTGGAAAACAAGCTCCTTTTGAGGGCCAGCATGGGATGGCACCACAAACCATCGGCGTGCACGGCTCGCCTGGCTGAGCTGGAGGGGTACAGGCTGCCAGCCTGGGCATGGGGAAATCAAAACAGAGGGGTTGCCTTGGCAATGCTGGCTTGCCCACATCCTGTGCACTGCAGAGCAACCACAGCAGCTGGGGATGGAGGTAGAGCCTGCAGAAAAGTTGCAGTTCATGAGAAATGGGGCAAAGGGCTGGAAACTGCTATGCAGGGTCACCGTGGCAGAGGGGAGAGAGCTGGAGATGTTTTAGGACCTGATTTCGCAAGTTAAGTCCTTTAGGCTCAACCCTCAACAGCCTGTTATGTCTGTGTGAAATCTCCTCCAGCCTAACAAAGCTCAGCCTCTTGGCTGACACGCAGCCCGGCTTAGGCAGGCACGGGGCTGCTCTAAGGTCCTTCTCTCTGCATCCACATTGAGAGCAGGGGCAGCTCCGGAGGACAACCGACCTACAGCCCATGACCTGTAGTGTTTGGCCCAGAGTACTTCTAGGTTATTTGAACTCCTCCACACTCGGTGTCCAGCTGCAACTCAGGACTTGCAGAGATGACATGCGAAAGCAGCCACCCCCATTTCCTTAATGTGGATGAGACCTCACTTCTGGTGAGGCCTCACCTCATGCAATTGATGCTAAGTGGTGCAAAGCAGGAATCACAATATTAAACTCGACCATTTCCCTCTGTTATCGGCTTTATATCAGCTCTATACCCACTTTCCGCTGTCAGTGATAGCTATGGGCCAGGCTAGGAGAGGCTAACTTCGCTCTCAGAGCCTGCAAGCTCTCTGATACAACTAGTAGAGACACAGCCACACACGCACACACAAATGACATCTATTTTCCCCGCTTGCACCTGCAGACTTAAAGGAAAACTGGATGAAACCTGACACTGAAGGGAGAGCAGTTTCCTTAGCTGGAATTGCACGTTACTGTTTTGGAAATGGTGAATAGTAAGAGTTTTGCTGCCGGTCTCCCAGAACTCGCAGCAGGCTCCAGAGACCTTCCTCAAACGTTAAAAAACAAACACCAAAAGCCACCACCCAGCAAACGAAACCAACTAAAACTTCATCTAATCCCCACCGCCATCAAACCTTCCAGCCAGAAGCCGTGCGTAGATGCTTTCAACCCCTAAAGGGAGCGATTTGGAAAACTACTGATATGAATGTTGGATAACAGGGCTAAAGTGAAACTATTTTGCGAGCTGCTGCCCGGAGCCCTGCTCTGCGATCGCCTTCTGCACACGCGCGGCTGCCATCGGCCCCGGGATGGGTGCAACTCCCGGCCAAAAGCCTAGTTTTGCCTTTAGAAAAGCACCGCTGTCACCCCCGAGAGCAGCGGGAGCTCCCCTGGGCCAGCTCGGTCTCCTCTGCAGCACGGTACGGGCAGCGCGGCCGCCCCGGGGCCGGCAGGCAGCCCCCACGCAGCCCACCTGCGGCCCTCCCTGGGGCGGATCACAGACCGTTTTGGTTACAGGAGGCTCAGGGGGCTGCAGATGCACCTGGGCCGGCCCCGCGGTTCTCCGGGGGGGAAGTAACAGCAGAATTTGTTGGCACAGCCTTACCTCTAGCTTTTGCGACCCGAACCCCCTGGTGCTGGGCAGGCCTTCTTCTGACAGATGTCCCCTGAGAGCTGGTTGCTCTTCAGCGCCGTTTCTCAAGGGCCACTGTCCCCAGCCGGCTCTGCCGGCATCTGCCCCGCAGGCTGTGCCACCGTCCCGCCGCCCCTGCCCAAACCCCATCCCCGGAGCCAACCCTGCCGCGGCAGGACTGCTGCCCACCCGGGGGGGTAAAGGGGGGGGTGGGGGAAAGCCCTGGGTTTGGATAACACAAAGCCAAGGATAACGCCCAGGGAAACCCAGACCGGCTGGACGATGCCCGACGGCTGCGGGGAGCGGCTCCCCCCGGGACCCTCCTCCCGGGACCCCCCTGCCGGCCAACCTACCTCCGCGCCCAGCGGCCCCTCGGCTCGTCCTCCCGCCCGCCCCGGCAGAGGCTCCCGGCAGTCGGAGGAAATGGGACGCTCCGTCCCGCCTGCCTCCGCCCCCGGCCCGGCCCCGCCGCCCTCCCTGCCCCACCTGGGGCTCCCCGCGGAGCCCCGGCCCCGTGTTTCCGCCCTCCCCCCCCCTTACACAACCCCAAAACTGTGCGGGCGGGGGATAAAAGGGGGACCCCGGTGCTTCGCAGGCCGAGGGCGCTGCTGGCTCTGGACACTCAGGAAGGGCTGGCGAAGTTGGAGTTGTTTAGTCTAGGAAAGAGGCATGGGCGGGAGGTACAAAACCAGGCCCGAAATATGCCAAAAATTGCTGGGAAGAGAGAGAACAAAGTGTTTTCCCTCGCCGGGAGGGAGGCCCGGGCTTCAGTGCAGCAGAGATTTCCCCAGAAACTTTCTGGGGGGCTGTGGTGGGGGTTTGTGTGCAGGGGTGGCCATGCTGCTCCTGTTGTTGGGAGGCTTTTAAGGACAGGGCAGACCTCCATCTCCCAAAATGCAGTACCAGGACTGCCACCCTGTACCCCGTCACCGCCGTCCTTCCCTGATGCCCACGCTCTGTCTCTGGAAAGGGGATGCTGCAGCCGAGCGGGAGGTGATGGAGCATCCCCACGGAAGGGGACAACCTGGAGGCTGCTCTCCTACACAGGCAGCACCCACCAGCGTTATGGGTGCTATGTACCCATGGAAATGATAAATGATGTTTTGACCCAAGGAAGGCACTGAAGGTCGTGCAGGGTTTTGATATTTTCAAAATCTGATTTCAGTTCAATTCAGATTGCCACCCCCAGCTTTCACTTGCTGTTTCCTCTCCATCTTATTTCTTTTTTATTGCAGTATGAGGGATATCCAGGAATCACCAGATCCTGATTGCTCTCTGGTCTGGGACTGAGCGATCTCTGTGCGGTGTTGTGATGTTGACAGCCGGGCAAGCTGCAACTAGAAAAATGTTCTGCTGGAATTTTTCTGGCCAGCTTGAATCCTTTCAGATTGCAAAACCCTTGTGCTCTCGAGCCAGTGGCTTTGCTTCTCCATTTTGGCCTTGGTGCTAACTCATCAAGCTGGGGGAGCTGGGGCTGCCTGACCCTTTGAGGCTGCTGGAAAACAGCCCCCATGCTGCTGGTGCTGTGCCCCGGCGGCGCCAGGAGCAAAGCTGCGGTGGGAATATGAGGAAAGAGGGGCAGAGAGGAGGGGTGGAGGGATGGAGGCAAGCTGTCTGGCAGCCCCGACTGCCTCCACTGCCCTCCCTCCTGCTGCCTTCATCCTGGTGCTGGGGCTGGAGGGGTGAGAGACCGCAAGAAATGCCCATTGCAGGCTACAGCTTGTGTTAAGTGCCTCCTAGTAGCCTTTGACAAGGTGTTTATGTGCTTCAGGAAGTACTAAACCCTTTTTACCTAAAGATTTGCTGCTTGTTAACGCCAGGAAATTTTTCCTTGGCTTTATGCTACAGGATGGAGCTCCCTGGGCTTTGCACCCTGTTCATGGCTCACCGCATCCCAGCTCACCCCATCCCTGCTCACCCCTTCCCAGATTACGCCATCCTGTCTCACTCCATCCCAGCTCTCTATATCCCGGCCCTCCCCTCGGCGCTGAGCTGCAGCAGTTCCCTCGCTTGTGGCTACCAAATCCCCCTATGAAAACACCCTTCCCAGGGCATGCAGAAGAATCCACCTGGGTGCTGGCAGTCATCCAGGGGGCTCCCGGCCACTCTACAGCACCAGAAAGCATAACATCACCTTTGAAACCACCCTAATAGGATTGCCTGGAAATATTTGTTATTAGAGGTCTCCAAGGGCGAGCATGGCTGGAGGCGTCAGGCTCGGGGGTGCCTGTCCCTGGGGTTGAGGGGGATGAAAGCCCTGGCCGTCCCCGGCAGCACTGCTGCCACGGTGGCTGGGAGGTTTGCTTTGTTCCCTGGGCAAACAGCTCTGCTGGATCTCGGCCCTTTCTTGTCACTAATTTAATTTGGCAGAGACCTTGCCGAGGGAGGAGCCACCGGTCTGGGCACCTTCCCCAGCTTTGCGGGGGCCCTTCCGAGCACGGTGCTTCAGCACCCACTTGGCTTCAGGCGGGAATGTTGTGACGAAGATGAAGAGCTGGTGGGCACCGATAACACTGACCTCAGCATTTAAACCTCTTGTGATGCTGCTACCTGTAAAGGAGAGCCTTGATGCCGTCGAGTGTAGCAATACATTAAACCAAGTTGGGAAGCATTGGATGGACTTAAAGAAACTTAGAATTAACACAAGAATATACAAATACAATCAGTCAGACCACAGCTCTGTCTAGCCCAGCATCCTCTTCCCCATAGTGATCCATAGGAGATGCTTTGAAAAAATACGAACGCAATTTGATATATAACCCTGCAGATGTCTCCTGCAGCAAGGAGTTCCACAGCTCATTCACATGCAGCATGGAAAAAAGCACATTTTTAGGAGGAGTTTGAACCTGCCGCTTCCTAGTTTTGTTTGGCATCCAGCGTATCTGGGCTCCAAGGGATCCTGCTTTGTTTTTCAGAAACTGTAATGGGTGAGAGGAAGCCGTGACTCAGCCGCCGGTGAATCACTGCTGCTCCAGATTATGTGTCTCTCTGCTTGCTGGTGCCCCTCAAGCTGAGGAATTGATTAAGCCCGGATGAGACAAGCTCCCATCACATCACTGGATGTCGGTCGAGCTCAGGTCTGGGACCAGCTGGAAATCAAATCTTACCTCCAGCCCCTGTTTTCTGTCCATCCTTCCCAAACTCCTTATTTCCCTGCAAGATCAAAGCCTTTCACATGCTGAAAATTCCCCCGATAACTTCCATTTCCTCTGAGGTCCCCTCAACCCCTAATTTTATTTGGAAAACACTACTAATTTTACACTGAAAATAGAAACACTCTCTTGTTTCCCCCTTGTTTCTTTTGATTCAGCTGATTTATTTACCAGTTTGCCCCATTACACAACTGGGAGCTTCACTCCTGCCTTGATAACACCCAGCTGGTACCCAGGACTGATATATTTGGGTTTTCCTCTGCACGATGGGATGGGAGGAGATGTGAAGTTATTGCAGACATAAGCACACCTTTCCCTCTGGCTGCTTGCTCTGCTTTCTGGTTGCGATTTCTGTTTGCAGATACTGGCCCAGCTTAAAGTAAGCAATGGAAAACTCTGCTCCCAGAGAAACATTCCTCTCATTTTTCCCCCATGCTTCTGCCTTTTCTCCTCCCTCTCCCCCTCCCACAAAAAAGCCTGCAGTTTAAACACCAAAAATAAAGCATGCCCGGTCGTGGGCTGGATAAAAATAGCAGCCCTTGCTATTTACTTTAACAGCAGCAATAGACTTTCTGGCTTTGCAGGAGAACCGGGAGGCAGGAGTGGGATGGGATGGTGACCCTTGTGAGGTTGGAGGATAAGCACTGATCTGGTGTTTTGGGGGCTGGCAGGCTATGTGGCAGCTGCTTCATCCCCTCCTCTACCTTGGTTTGGGCCTACAGGGCTCTGTCCCCTCAGGGACAGGGGGAGCCCTGGGGGTGGGTTGGGGTCAGGTGCTCCAGTCCACCTGGGTCCCACCTTGGTACTGATGTACTGGTTTGTGTCCACTCTCAAGTGCCTGAGGCTCAGTGCTGTGTGGGCAGTGATGGGAGAACGGCTGGTCTTAGGGATAGTGCCCCAAAACTGGTGAGGTTTTTTTGGGGTGCCTCTTCCCCACCCATCACCTGGGAGGCCTGGGTGCAGCTGGGCTTGCTGAGGTGCGTCCAGGTCTGCGGGAGCATCCTCCCTGGTGCTTAGGGGAAAGAAAGGGCTGGGGTGGTGATTGAGGTGGGGTCCTCAGGTGCACCCTCAAGTCCCGCTTGGTGCTTGTGTTGAGCAAAGATGGGGTACGGGGATCTGCATGTGTGTGGGAAGGAGGGTGTGTGTCTCTGCTCAGGGTGTGTTTCGGTGTGTGCTGCAGGGTTTGGGAGGAAAGCAGTAGGGCTTTTTGTTGATTTAGAGCTGATCATTGTTTTGTGTGTGTGAGCCTTCAGGAACTCCTTCCTGAGGAAATCCTACGGGCAGCGCTGGCGGCTGGTGGGAGGGAGAGGAGACACGCTGGGCGGTGGGGAAAGTGCTGGGCCAGGCGAGTCCCGGCAGCATGACATGATGCCTTCCCATTTAGGAACAGCTCAAGGATTAGTTATGTGAAGGCCAGGGGAGGAAAACCTGTCAGTGAATGGGACTGCTTCTTCCCTTGGCATGGCAATGGGATCACCGGCAGCGTCTTGCTGGCTGGATTTGTGGGAGGTGTGAGACGAAGGCAAAGGAGCAAGTGATGCTCAGGCACAGCCCTGGTGCCCGCGAGGATCAGCGTGTGGCCCCAGTAGTGGGAAGCGGTTGCTCCCGGGGGTTTACCACACTGGATTGGTGTTGGATCTGCTCTAACAAGGTTGCTTTTTAGGTGAAAACTCAGATGTGCCGGCGGTCTTCTCTAGCGCTTTCCTTCCTTTGGCTCAGCCCAACAATGCTGAGGAGCAATCAGCAGCCATCCCTCGGTGCCAGCTTCCCCTGGAGCCCAGCCAAGGCAGGCATTTCTTTATTGATAACCAGCTACCAAATTATTATTTTTTTAAAACATGTTTTTATTATCCCTTCTGCTCCATAAGCCGCTTCCATGGGGGAAGCTGTTCCTGGAGATCTCCAGTGAGCTGATATGCCTCAGATTAGGACCACATGAGGATTTTGGCTGGTGGCACCAGAGTGGTTGGCCAAGGTATGCCCTTGTGCTGGGATGTTTTTTGCTGCCCTTGGGGCTTTGCTCCTGCCTGGGGATGGGGACTATTTGACCCTTGCTCATAACAGTTCAAAGTCTTCTTCCTCCTCGTCTCGTTTGCTAACGGGGCTTGGTAGGGAGGATGCAGCTGGGAGCCGGGGCTTGGGCAGGGCGGCTCAGTGGGGCCTCACCCACGCCCTGGGAGGGAACTGAGAGCAAAATGCAAATCATGGTGGGTGAAAGAGGAAAAACACATCAAAGGCTTTTCTCCTGGGGGTGTTTTGCTGCTTTTTGCCCCCTGTGATGGAGAGCAGGTTCCTTTATTTGGAGGGGCGAAGTCACCATGGGGCAGGGGGGAGAAGTGGCCTTGGGTCGCGAGTGAGGAACCGATACGAGACGGCGAATGTGCAGATGCCGGCTGCTTTCGGCATGACTCGAGTGCAGCAGGGGACGTGGGATGGGGAGGAGGACCAGACCCTGTCCCCAGGAGCAGGGGAGACGCTGGCTGCCGGTGCTATTCCTCCTGCCCTCTCCCCTTGCTGCTCCTCTCCCGGCTGCCCATTTTCAATGCCTTCTCCTGAAATTCTTAGAGGGAGGGTTTCCCACTTCATCCCCTCCTTCTGTCACTTTTGGGGAGGATTTTTCTCATAAACGTTTGCAGACTTACTTCTTTCAAACCCCTCTTTTGTTGTGATGTCACCAAATGCAGGGGACAGCACAGGGACAAGGGGCTATTGTGGCAAACAGAGGAGGCTTGTGTTCCCACCAGCATCCCGGTGTGCTCTGCTCTGCCGTCCAGCAGCCACGCCAGGCCCTGGTGCCTGCAGAGGAGTAACACTGGGGAGATAACCTAGGTGGAAGCAAGAGGATTAGCCACGCTGCTGGGAGTAAGCATGTTTATACATTGCATGGTGCATGCCATAGGAGGGCTGCACACCTCCAACATCCCTGCTGACAGCTGGGAGGGAGAGAAGTGCCACTATAAGAAAGTCCCTAATCACAGCTAGGATCTTGCCTCAAATATGATGTATATAATATGGCTTTTTTTATATTTGGTGGGGAAGATTGTTGAAACAGGTTGGAAGCAGAAAAATCGCTGCATGTTGAGGCTGTGGCTATAGTGCAGGGGAGGGGGAATAAGCCTGTGGGCTGCTATTCAGAGCGCTCTTCATCCCAGGGAGAGGGGACAAATCAATGAAATTTAAAAGGCTTGCATTTAGATTTGATTAAAAGAGATAATATATTTTTTTTTTACACTCTACGTAATTAAGCTTTAGAGCTTGTAGCCACAGGAGTTGAAAATATAAAAATGGCAATGGGGGTTTTAAAGGGATGATGAGCACATCCAGGCTTGCAAGGGGGAATTAAAACTCCAGAATGTTAAAGATGGTGCTATAAAAATCACATCCCACAAGGCATAAAGCAGCTGTGAGTTCATGGGATGAGGATGCCCCTTCATCGACCTGCTCTAGCCTTGCTCCTGTAGGCATTACACCTCCTCCCATGGTGCTGCTTGCTCCTGGGTGAGCATTTCTCTTGTGTTTTTTTGGGCTGAGGTCGCAGGGTGTGTTGCTGAGAATGCATTGCTCGAGCTCCAGGTTTGGGATGGTGTCCAACACCCTTGCTGAGGACCTTTGTACACCCTCCTGATGTTTGCTGTTAGAACAAAGTTCCTGACCATTGCTCATGCAAGAAGGGGACTTTGGTAAGAGGGCTGTGGTGAAATATCTCCGTACAAAGTGCAGATGGGGGGGGCTGGTGGTGGGATACCCTGCAGTGGCTGGAAGTGCCCAAAGAAGAGCGTGGCTGCCCACAACACGGCCATGCTGCCTGTGAGTGCTGCCTACACAAAGCCTGGGCTGCCTGGGGATGTGTGCTCCTTGGAGAGGCTGGAAATATGAGATATCACCATGTGTGATACTGCAGGACCGTGTCTAGAGTATACAAATGGCTTTGAGCTGTGCAAGGGCAGAGGGGGCACCTGCAATGGGTGATGGGGCAGAAGCTCCTCAGGGGTTGGTGTGGTGGGGCAAAACACCTCCCTGGACTTGTCAAAGCTTGGAGCATTTGGGAAAGGGTTTGTGCCAGCCCTCACGCCCTGTTCATCCCATATGAAGCACGGAGCTGGGCCATGGCTCTGATTTTGGGAGGTGGGTTACGGTCCAGAGGGATGCTGTGGCTCCACATGCTCCTGTCTGCTCTGGGTACCTACCTCCAAGTGGTGCATGCCCACTTCATGCATCTGGTTATTGCACTGGAGAGTCTGTGTTTCCTTCAGGTGAGCTTTTTTTGGTTGCTCTGCAGGGAATGCAAGTCCTGGGGGCCCCACTTGGCCTCAGAACAGGGGGTAGAGTGGAGGGTACTGCCCTTCTTTGAGGGACTATAAATGAAACCCGCTGCATTGGGCTTGGCCAAGCTGCACAAGACTGGGATGCAAAGCACTGGCGCAGGCAACCCTTGCTCCCCATCCCAAACCCATCTCCATCTCTTGGCTCCTCCGTGCACAGGGGAGACCCTCGGGCTTGCCTGAAGGGTCTTCTATGGCATTTACTCCCTTCAGACATGAAAACAGTCATTTAATCTGGACAGTTGAGTCCATCAGGCTTCAGGCTTGGCTTTTTGCTGTGCTGGTGACTATGGTCAATGTGGGGGATTCCCGCGCTCACAACTTCTTTTTTTTTTTTTTCTCTTAAATCGGACCAAGAAAGAGAAGTTGAGAAACTGCCGCAAACCAAATTCCCCTGTTTTGTCTCTCTGAAATTAAATTTAGAAAATATTGAAGCAGTCTGGCAGAAGAGCTTCTTTCAGGCTTTCTCATCCTGCCTGGCTACGTGTCAAACATGAAAACTTAAGATGAGGAGGTCTAAATAAAGTCTGCGTGTGAAATGAAAGAAGACTTTCAAAATCCTCTGAAATTCCTACTTGTCCCAAAGATTTTTGCTAAATCAATGTTGGTTGGTGTGTCGTGTGTCCGTCCCGTCCCTCCCCCCACTGCGAGCATGTTCTGCTGGAAATAGCCTTGCAATTATGTTTTCAGTGGGATTTCCTTCATGCTGGGAACAAATTGCTGTTCAAATCAGGAGAACGGTCTTAACTGAAGGCTTTGGGGCTGTGTCGCTCTGCTCCCATGCATTTACACCATGGCTTTGCTTTCTCTGGCTGCAAACTGCAGAGCAGAGGGCCTCTCTAGCTCATGGGAGCAGCTAAATTTATTAACAAAACATCTTGCGCTGGACTGAGGCCAAAGCGCACCTCCCTGCTTTACTGGGGTTAAAGGACCAGCCGCGCTGACCTGACTTTGTAGTCACTTTATTGTTATTTATTTTAACAGGATAACTTGGGCAGGGGGTACCTTGAGAGCCTCTGGTTCGACCTGCTGCCCAAAGCAGCTCGGGGGCAGACCAGATTGCTTAGGGCTTTCTCCAGCCGGGTCTTGAACACCTCCAAGGATGGAGATGGCACCACTGCTTTGGGCAGCTTGCACCAATGCTGGGCTGCCCCCACAAATTTCCTCCCTCTATATTATTTTTTTTATCCGACTGGATGTCTTTTTTCCCTTGGCTGCTCTGTTCCTCCCGATTCGTGTTTCTTGCTGTGCTTTGCAAACAAAGGAGCGTGCCCTCTTCCAGCTGCTGCTGGGCTTGCCAGGGTGGCTCTCTTGGCTGCGTGACACCTTGCAGCTCAGCTGCAAACAGCAGAGTGAAAAACCAAGTCTCTGTGGCCAACTGCTTTGGATACAAAATTATCTGAGCTCCAGTGGGACAAGGCATGCCCTTGCAGGAGGGTGAGAGCATGTGAATCCCTGCTAACGGCCCACCCCATGCTCCTTCTTCCATGGGATAAATGAAGATTAGGGACAGGGGACACATGTCCCCGCTTGGCATGAGGTCAGGGCTGTGATGCTGCCAGGCATGGATGCACCAGGACACCGCTCCCACCCCCACTCCTGGACAGGCACACGACTCGCTCCTTCGGTATCTTTTATTAATGTATAGAAAATGCATTAAAAAAAGGAACTATACATAGCCTAAGAGCGGTCAGGACTAAAAATACTAGTTAACAATGGTTAACAAGCGTCGATCCCATTCTCTGAGCTACGTTTTCGTTACAGGGTGGGGAGGGTTGTTTAATATATTATTTATTTATATTATTTATTTTATTTATGCATTTATTTGCTTTTACCTTCCCCCTCATTTGGTTGTGTTGGTTTGTGTTTGAGTTCATCAGAACCTGTCCAAGGGATTTCGTTGCCTCCGTTCTTCCTTCTTATTTATGGGTTTTAAATTTTTTAAAGTAATAAACACAATTCCAGGGTAACACATATACACAGGGGGCTCTTTGTTTGTTAGGTCTTTGTGTTACCATCATTCTGAGAAACCACTGACATCTGGAGAGATGCAGGCTGGGTACCAAGAAGGGTCTGGGCACCAGCATCTCCCCAGGGAAGAGACTTTCCCTCCTCCTTACCCCAAACCTCCCCTGTGGAAGGGGCAAGGAGCTGCCACCATCATCTGGGCACTGTCAGGTTTAAGGAAGGGTGAAGGTGGCCCTGGAGGGTACCAGAGGTCCCCAAGGGGCTCAGTTGGGTTTGATGGCCATCCTGAGGTGCTTGGTTGGCAGAAACAGGGATGGGCTTCTCACTTGGCCCTGGGACAGAACCCTTTGTTAGTGGGTGTAAGCATGAATTAAAGGTTTTTTTGGGGTGAGAGCTCTTTGCTGGCAGTGTCTAGTCAGGTCAAAGCTTGTGGGCATTGCTGGGGGGCACAGGGCAGGGACTGTGTGGGCACCCCAGAGTGCAATTGTGGAGAATAGCAAGAGGGTGGCTCTGGGTGTGGATGAAGGGCATGTGCTGGCACCGGGTGGGTATTTTGGCTCCTGCTGTATTTTGGCAGGTCAGTCTAAGCCTGTTGCGGGCACAGGGCCACCCCAGCGCGGGGACATCACTGCCCGAGCCCTCACCTGCCGCACCACTGGGGATGAAGGTGGCTGAGCTGTACTTTTCACACCCCAGTGCTTCACCTGGGGTAAGCATCACTTTGGGAAGAAGGTAAGAGGTTGGGGCAAGAGGGCATTTAGGCTGGTACTAGGCTTTGAGACGCTCACGGTAAAGTAATGCAAAGATAAGGAGTAGAAGCAAAGGCTTCTTCCCAGCCTTTGTGTGGCTCTGACACTCTTCCAGCATTTTTCTGCCAAAATCCAGCTACTGTTGGGGAAAGCCTGGCCTCTTGCTTTCCTCAAATTATTACTTTATAAATTCTGTCTTAAGGATCACTTTACTAAAGCAGCTTTTCCTTTCAGGCCCCTTTTTTTTTTCTTTGGTTATGTTTTAGCGCAGTGCATGGTAGAAAGGTGGGCTTGGAGGTCTGGCAGGAATGGGAACAGAGGGAAATCAAAATTGGGCAAGAGATAAGAAAGTCCCTTGGTGTTCCCTTCCAGGATTTTGGAGTTAGAACTAAGAGGTGGCTTTGAAAGGCTGCAGAGTTCCTGGGCACACACAGTGCTCTGCTGGGTGAAGGACCTGACGTGCCTCTCCCTGCTTCAGGTTATGGAAGTTGGCATCTCGCAGTGGATAGTGTGGTTTGGGTACAGCTTCAAGTTGCTTTGGGGGTCTGGGGCAAGCCTGAGCCACATGAGCTGGATGGCAGAGGAGCCACCAGAGCCCAGCAACGGTTCACATGCTGGAGCCAAGATCTTTTGAGATGAACATTGCGCAGGATCCAGGCTGGGTTTCTGGGAATTTCAGGCCTGTTGCCAAGACTTCATTCAGTCTCAGCACTATGCTGATAGAGGACAGGGTCAAACTTGTTCTGCTTGGAAAATGAATTCAGAAAAAGGGTTGCTCAACCAGGGATGGAGGGTAAAGAGACACTTAATCACCTGGCTGTTCTGTAGCATCAGTTGAGCACAAATTTGCTTGAAACCACTGGCGGGAGCTTTGTCCAAAAAAATTCATCAGGCAATGATGAAAAGTAAATTTCTGGAAAATTTCATCAGTATATGGACAATGTGAACAAGGGACAATGGCCCAAATGACTGGGTCATCATTGCTGATTATTTGTCTAGGCTTGGGTTTAGGTTATCACCAGGAGAAAACCATGACATGTAGAAGTCTTTCCTTTAAAAGATTTTAGCAACTGCGTTTCACCAAGGTAATGGAAAGGCAACACCCTGGTATGATGTGTGACATCAGGGACCAGCATTGGTATATAATGGCACTGGAAGGTTGGCTATTATCTCCAAGGGCATCCTTCAGACTTGACGATGAAATTGTGTCAAATGGGCCCTCTCATCCTGGTTATAGGACATAAAAGGGATGACAGACATGATCAAGGAGGGAGAGATATATATCAGTAAATCTTTTTTGGCATGTTTTGATTTTCTGTTTGACTTGTAGTTTTGAAAAGAGAGGTTTCTTGCCTTCCACTTGATTGCAAATGATGAGGTCCCGAGTTTCCACTGATGTCTCTTCCTTTCACCTGGATAGATAAGCAAACAACAGCATCCGAGACAGGTGATGAATCCCATCCACTGCCAATTTCTGCTCCTAGTTATAACCACTGCACTATAGTGCTTTTGTTAGGATACTTCTTGCATATAAACTCTTGGTGATGTTGGGAAAAATATTACTCTGCTGGTCTACTAGGAAGCTTCTCAGATTTTAATCAGTTCTATCTGCTGTATCTTGTTGGCTTTTGGGACCTAAAACAGGGCAGGCTGCTCAGGAGGTGTGACATGCTGCCATCTGTGATGCTGGCCATATCCTGCAAGCGATCCTGTCATCTGCAGCCTCTCTGACTGACCTGTTGCTCAACCGGTTGACTTGTTGCCTGATTTGATGCTGATGTGAAGTAAGAAGAGATGCCTCATTTACATATGAGATGTTGCTGAGCTACAGCATCCTTCCTCCAGGCTGAACTGCAGCTTGTAAGCTTGAAAGGCTAGACCCTTGTATCTAATCCTGACCTTGGGGTTAGCTATGATTTTGTGTGCCAGTACATGGTATGGACAAGGAGGCTTCGTTTCCCACTTAATGGCCTTCTTCAGCTCTGCAGCCGTGGTGAGTAATGTCAGAAAATCCAGGAGCATGACCATGAAAGAGACACTGGCCTGAATGATAAGCTACTGCAAAGAATGCTTTATGTTGCCATCTGGAAGATATTTCTTGAGACAAAGCAGCTTCAGTGTGATAAAATCAAAAAGCAGTGTTTAGCACTTGTAATGCTCCCTTGGCTGCGAACCCAGCGATGAGCTGCATTGTCCTCAGACATGAGGACGAGTCCCTTCTCCGAGACCAGGCCAGTGACAATGCCCAGCATTGATTAGAGCCCTCAGCAGAGGAGTGACTCCAGCATGGTGATTGTTTGGGCTACATGGAGGTGGTGTCAATGACAACAAGAGCATAGCTAGAGCTATCTGAAGGGTCCACCTTCCTTAAGATAGGAGAAATTAAGGATGGGAAGAACGAACTCATCTGTTCTTCCAAGGGTCTTGAAGTATTCCAAAATCTGAGAGGGTTAAGCCTTCCTTCCAGGAGGTGAAACAGTTGATTTCTCATTAGAGAGATGGTGATACCAAAGCACTGAGATCTGAGTCCCTCTTGTGATGGTGATGAAGAGGGATGGTGTAGGAAAAGGAAGGGAATGGGCATTTCTCAGCTTGCACTTGTCTTCCTTTGCTTGTGTCATCATCCTTTCCCGTGTGCATGGAGGTCCCTGAACAAAAGCACTTGGGCTGTGCACTGGCTTCAGGCTGGGCTGCGGTTGTGTGACAGCTCTTTTGGTTGCCGGTCCTTCTCTGAGACTTTTTGGTTTGGGACCAATGACCTCTGTGAGAGGCAGCATGGATGGCATATAGAAATAGCAGAGGAAACAGGCCCTAGTCTTCAAGACCACAAGTAGTGATTTTCTCCCAAGTCCTCTAATTTGACTCCTTTCTTATCGATCAACCTCAGCATAACCCAGGCGGATGTTGTGCACCTGACGTGGGATGAGTTCAGCTCGGAGGATGATGCAGGCTGGGGGCTGGTGGAGCAGCTCTTGTTCCCCTGCGCCCTATGTACATGAGGATGACTTTGGCTGTGGTGGGGCCAACATGTGAGTTGTGGGTTCTCTAGAGTTCGCCTACACATGCAGATACTCACCAAGCCCTCCTGGTGTGATCTGCGAAAACTGGAGATGGGATGAGCCTTGTGTTTGCTCATCCTCTCTTTGTCTCCATGCCTATGGTGCCTGCATGTAGGGGAGGGATGACCAGGCTGTATGCCCTTGGCCAGAAGGAGAGACTGTTCTGCCTGCTGGAAGAGTTGGTGTCTACAGGATGGCATGAAGCTTAAGACCTCCCTGCCAGAAGTGGACAGGGAGAGGACGGATGTCCCTGACTGTGACTGGGGTGGAAATGGCTGCACCAAGGTCCCTGTGGGGAAGGTTTCTGCCACGAGCTCCGTGACAAACATTTCTAAAAGGGTTTCCTGGGGATTTCTAAGTCTTTTAAAAAAATATCAAAAATCTGTCTGTCTCTTTCTCTCTCTTTCTTCTCATGTTAAGGGCTAGAGTACTGGGGTAAGGAGACTGGAAATTTGGTATTTCTCTGGGACAGATGCAAAGCAATGAGGTCTTTCCTTTCCCACGACCTTTGCTTGTGCTGTGGTTCCCTCCAGCACTCGTGAGGGGCAGGTTGCTATCTCAGACGAGTAGTAATTTTTTTTTTCCCTTTTCATATTATAAAATACAAACAAATGACAGAAAAGGTCAGGTGGCGGAAGATGGGAGGGGGTTCAGCTGGCTCAGAGCTGTAGGGACCGTCGCTTCCTCCCAGGCATGTTACGGTGGTTGTAAGGTCGCATCTTCATTTCCACGAAGGGGATGGAGAACTCGTGGCCTTTCCAATGGTACCAGTTAATTCCCTGGCAGGAGGGAGAGAAAAGCACAGGGTAAAGAAAGACCCTAACACAAAACTGAAGTGGGAGGGGAAGGAAACAATGTTGACTCCCTTAGGGAAGCCAGAAGAAAGCACTTGCTACAGCAGGAGCAAGAAACTCTTCTGCTTCTCTGACTTGATGGGTTTTTCCCCACTGCTCAAAGGCTCCTGATCAAATTTTATGTATATATTTTTTTAAATGTAACTTAATAAGGTGCCACGGTAAATGACCATGGCAACCAGTGTGAGGCATGAAACACCACCCCAAATGGCTCGAAGGTGGTTTCCTTTGCTCCAGCTTGTGTCAGGTCACCCCAGTGTTGCTCCTGACCTTGGTGCACCAACCACACCGCCCCAGCCCTATTTTGGACTTGCTGTCATGCTTGGTTGTGCTGCTGGAAGAAATGCCTAAGGCTTTCAGCCCAGCTCTGCCCTTACCTGACTGTGCCGGGACTCTCCATACTTGCCATTGAGGTTGGTGCGGTGGCAGTTCTTATACCACCAGGCCCCTTTATAGGACATGGCACAGTTGGTCACAGCAACATCATTGTCCCTGTCCTTGGTGGAGAAGGGGCGGCCCTGGTGATATGTGAGGGAGTCCCCTGTGGAAAGAGGTGCCATTAGGGGTGATAGAGCCTGAATCATCTGGTCTTTTCACAAGGAAATGAGAATATTCTGATATATGTGGTAGCCTGTCGACCAACAGCTCAAGCAGCTGAAGGTCTGGGAATAATGTTAACTGGAATTGCTCACAATAGGTTCATCTGAGGTCCTCTGCTGTTGATTTAGGATCAGTACAGACCATAGCAAATCTTAAAGGCTGCTTGCATTTGGCAGATAAAATGCTATATGGTTTTGGATCTGAATTTTAGTGCTTCAGAAATGAATTAAATCCTAGATTTGGGCATCCCTGATTTCCTGAAACCTGGATCTGCTACATAACTTCAGGATGCTTTCATGCTCCTTCCCTCCTGTTAGCCAAAGGGAACATTTTCTCCCAGAGGAAGCCAAGCATTCATCTCTTGAACCAAGATGCTTGGCCTTCTTTTCTCCCTTTGGATAGGGGGAAGAAGGTTTTGAAAGGTGCGTGATATCTTATTCCACCAAAACCACCAACCTCATCTCCTCTCCTTACTAAGGAACAGGAGAGTTGCTTCTGGGTGAAAGAAGAGCCAAAGAGAAATATGGTCATTATTACAACTGAGTGATGCACTTACAGGAGACATTCTTAATATGCTCCTTAGTGGTCCCTAAGAAAATACAAAGTGGATCCACGCTAGCTGTGTGCAGTCCAGCCACTGAGAAGCTTGCTAGAAAACCTCTCAGCAGTGAACCATTTGGTGAGTCTTGGCTCTCTGCTTAAGATGGAGCAGAAGCTCCTTGGTTGGATGGCTGGAAGAAGAGCTTGTGTGGGGAAGAGGAGGCAGTCATGTCTGCAGCACTGTTACTGGCGTTTTTGGCAATAAGTTAGGTGCCTCGTGCCCTGGGACTTAAGGTCAGAGCAAGTGCTGTACTGCTCACAGCCAAGATCCCTGTTGCTTCTCTTCCAGTGGCAACTACCAGATACTGTATAGGAAAATTCCTGCATCTTAGGTATGTTGTGGGGTTCCTCGCTAAATACATGGTGGTGAAGTTTTGTATGGATCATGGAGGCTTGCACTGGGTGTGTCTATCCCAGGGGGATGCAGTTGTACCCCTCTCCTGCTTCTTGGGGAAGAGACATCTGTGCCGTCCCTCCATCCCCCATCACCCACTGTTTTCTGGTGGGCAAAGCCTAGCGATGCTGCATCAGCCGAGCAAGCAGGTGTGACAGTGTCCTTGCAAAACTGGAATGTGTTTGGCCTCTGTGTGAGGAAACAATGCACAGGATATCAGATTTTTCCATTGCTGTGGGAGGGCAATAAATACAGCCTCCAGCACAGCATCAATAGCAAGCTGTGGTTATTGCCAAGTGAGATGACACCTCTGATGATTGACCTGGTTATTTGAACAGCAATGCCTCTGATATTAAATATCTAATCCCCAATGGAAAATTCCCTGTGTCCTTAGTGGGATTTATCAGCCTGGTTCACACGATGGATGGCAGGAAGGCAGAAAGGGCTATGGGGTTTTGTCTCACTGCTCCAGACAACTAAGCTGTGATGTTAGGATTTCCTTTACAGTTTCAGACCCACCGGTCCCAGGATTTTGCTACTACTCGTTAGCACTGAGATTGTACCTGAAGTGCCATTGTAGTCCCCGATTCGCAGCTTGTACAGGCTCCGGGAGTCACCAATGGAGAACTTGTCGTAGTAGGCATACGCTGCTTCCTGTCCGTCCCTCATGTCTATTCGCAACTCGTAGCGCCCTTGGGATGTAATCTTGTGGATGTTGTCCAAGCCTGGTGAGGCAAGCAATGAGACATCCGGTGAGACCCAGTGCCTGGATCCGCTCTGTGAGCAAACAAAAAAAGCTCTAGGCAAATAAAACGGCTGTGGGAAAGGCAAGTGAGGAGAGGAACCAGAGAGCAGCAGCACTTCTGGTTAAGTCTTTGTCTCTCCTGGCACTGGTGGGGTCTGAGTTCTCTGTCCCCACCCAAGCTTCACCTTCCCGTAGCTATGAGGGGTGGTTTCAAGGCCAAGGTTCAGCTTTCTCCATGCTGCTGAAGCTAGGGTGCATTCAGCTGTGGAGCCCTGCTGTTTCTCCTGTTGCTGCTAAGCTCCTGTACAAGCCAGAGTGTGTTTATGCTGCAGGGCCAGCCTTGGGTCATGTTCAAGTTTTAGGGGAGCACACTCTGTTTCAGAATCATGCTGGGTCTCCCACTCACCCCTTTCCTACTTTCTTTGGGCAACTGGCCTGCTGGCCAAGGCCAGGTGAGGTCCATGCGCCGTAGATGCCACCAATGCAACCTGTAGTCATCCAAAGGAGGATGATGGGTTTTGGTCCATGAAAACTGCCAGTGTACCCCCTTCTCTCCTAGGAGGAGCAAATGAGGGAGCTGCTGGTCTTCACAATGTGATTTTATGTGGTGTGCCCATGAATGACTTTCTAATGTGAAGGGCAGGGAATGAATGGAAGCAAAACTGTCCAAGGGAGAGCATAGAGGAGTGGGGTGAAAGGCAAGGAGCCAACAGCTGGCACAGGTGAGCAGCATGGTGCATGGGTAGCTTGGGTTTGATGTGTCAATGTAAGACAACCAGTGAAGGTCTTACCCAGCCAAAACTCATCCTCCAAGTTTCCAAAGCCAATCCGGTAATCTGCCCATTTCCGGAAGAAATCAGTCAGCCCATTCTGCCGCCTCTGGAAGACCTGCAGTGGAGGAAGACCAGGGGGAAAGTTGGTGTGAAGGAGATGAGGGATGGCTTCACTGGGCTTTGGATACACGAAATAAAGACAATACTTTGTCTTTCCATTGTGCCTTTCAGGGGAGAAAATTGCAATGCCCATCCAGTTAGTGTTAGTTGCAGCCATGCAACTAATTAATGTGCAGATGGAGTAACTGAGGAGATGTTAGATGATGTCCAAGACAAATCAATGTTATAATCAGAAGGAATCAGCCTTCAAGCTTTCTACTCTACCTGACACATGGTGCCTCTGGTTTTCTAGCATGTGATTCTGCTTTTGGCTGGCTCTTTCTGTGATATCCAAGGGGATGCTCTGAAGCAGAGTGAGATGGAGGGAAACTTCCTGGCTAAAATAACATCTGTGCTAGAAATCAGCATTTAAGGAAGTCTTTTTTTTTTTTTTTTTTTTTTTTGTTTTCGACTATACATCTAGCGGGGTTTTGTGTAATACGTGTGAGTAAGCATTTCACACAAATAAAATCAAAGCACCAGAGCATTATTTACTTAAGCTGTCAATCCATCTATGTCAAGACTAGCAGTGTTTGTGCAATTCAAAAGCCAAACAGGCATTTGCTTCTAAAATGATCCTGTGCGGACTCAATCGGGGTGATGCCTGACACCCTCCTACTGCCAGCAGTGTGAATCATTCCCCGTGAAAACTATTGGCCATTAATTTCATTTCTAGAACAATAAATCAGCTTCACTCTCAGATTTTGCTCTCCAGAAGCACTGCAAACATGTCAAATAAATCAAAGGGCATTTCTCCAAGTGTAACTATTATTACTGGAGCGTGGGCCATTCCCTATGGCGTGGGAAATGAAGCGTGCGATATTAAGTCTGCTGTCATTCCCGTGCAGCATGGTGCTTGGCTTTCCTGGTAGGATGAGGCTGGGTTACTTTGCGACGGGGACAATGCATCGGACAACTGCATGGCTACTCACAATCCAGCCACCTCCATCAGTGGTCATGTCACAGTACACCTGCACTCGCTGGCTGAGGTCCCCGTTGATGGAGATGGTGTAGATGCCACTCAGCGTGTCTCCGTTCATCAGGTGCTGGGTGCAGTCCTGAGGGTTAGCAAAGACACGGCCACCTGCGGAATTAAAAAAAGCGAAGTTTAAGCCGACGGACACCCTTTCCACATGTCTCGGGCCCTGCTGGTTGCAGTCCAGGAAGAGCCTAGCTTGGCTTCTGCAACCGGAGTTATTCTGCAAGGCAGTGGGACTTTACATCTGCCAACAAGATCAGTGGATTTAATGGAAAAAAATGTGTGCATATATTAATTAGTCTCCTATACGTTCTATGTTGGAAAGGTGCATGGTAACATCACTGTGAATTATGAGGGATGTCACTTCTTGGACCATCTTTCTGCACTGCGTCTGAAACCCTGGGGTTTAAGCTGTCACTGACATATTTAGACAGCTGTGAAAATACCAAAACCTGTTCTCTCAGGATTGCCAACTCCAAACAAGTTTTATGACTTTACTGATTCCAGGGAGATTCTCCTGATCCATGCCCTTGGAAATGACGGTGGACTGATTGTTACTTGCAAACTGAGCAGGAATTAGGCTGTGCAAGATGCTAGAGATGGGCAGCGTGGGCTGTGTGGCCATGCTTCAGGTGTCCTCTAATGAAGAAACATCTCATTTGGGGGGTCAGAGTTTCTTAAACTAAAGTTTCATAAACAGAGTCTTAACTGCAAGATCTCAGCAGTATTGGGGTATCAACTCCGGGTTCAGTATTTTTCTCACTTAACACAAGAGGGGGAAATACATCTTTTTCTTTGTTGGTATTGCATATGGATGATGGGGTAAATGAGTGCAGAGCTGGCAATGTGGATGTGGCTTCCAAGGGTGTCTTGGTTATGCACTGACAAGGTGTGAAGGATGTGCTGTGCGTGTCCATCACAGCTGCATGATACCCTGTAGGACCAGGGTACAGACCCTTTTCTGTAATGTCCCATTTGGGTGTATCCACCCCAGCCTTGTGATCTGAAGACTCAGAGGTTGTTGCTTTGTCCAAATGTTGAAGATCCCCTATTTTTTTCTGTCTCCATGGTCTGTAGCACAAGGTCTGGTGAGACAGTATTTGCATTTTATAGTATCCAACAATGAAAACCGCTTCAAAGACAACCACTTCAGGCTCCCCTGAGCTCTGCAGAGATTCCTTGTTTCTTAATTTATATTCATATCTTTAAGAGCCAAGGAGACCTTGAAAGACATTTCAAACTACTATAAATTATAAATACTGTATCTGTTTCTTCCTTTTGTCCCATCTGTATACAATTCCCCAAGAACCTTATGCAAACATGAAACAAAGAGGCTGAGCTATTAATATGTCAGAGGGAACAGAAGAACCCCGGGATGTGTACTGTGAGCAGAAGAGAGCAAAACAATTTAAATTAAGCCTGGTGTTTGTTTGTTTTTTCTTCTTTTTTTTTTTTATTTTTTTAAACCTTAAAGACAAGCCCTTGTTCTCTGCAAAGTAGTCCAATATGCTGCCAGAGTGAACTGAATCCCAGATCCCCATTCTTCACTGAGGGATGCTGCCCATGGATTGCATTGCCTTGATGTTTGTTCCTGGGTGCTTCTGTCTCATCAATGTATGGGGTAAGTGGGGACAGACTGGTTTCTTGCTGATGCTTATCTTCATCTTAAAAGCAAATTAAACCTGTGTTCAGATGCTGCATCAGCTGGCAATGGTGTCTCTAACACTGCTGAGTTCTGACATTTGTGTTTAATGGAAACGGTGCTCCCCTTGCCTGATGTGAGTGGTTTTTGCAGCTTTATCCCAGCTGAGAAGCCAGCCCCGTGCAGTTTCATCCCTGACTCCCAAACAGCCTCAAAGATTACATACATTTTCCCATCACCTGCCTGACTTGCACTGGCTTTATGTGCTTGCATAAGAGGCGAGAATAACAGGAAAGTCTGATCCGTAGATGCATTAGAGAAGAATCTTTTCTTTTTTTGTTGACGTAAATAGTTTCTGTTGGCTCTTAAAAGCAGGTGAAGGAACCTTTGCATGTAACCAGGATGGGGAAGTGTATCCACAGAAGATTCAAAGAACTCCTAATTGAACTGGCAGCGCAGATGGGAGGAATTTCAGTGGGCATCATCTTCAGGCTTCTTAGTGCTTTTGAAGCCCAGGAGAAACATAATTGGATTCAGCCCTGAACAAAATGCACTTGGTCTCTTAAGTGCCCTGGCCTAGTAAGGCTTTTCAAAGAGGGTGAGGGAAAGAGTGCTTTGCACTATTTCTAATGTGAATGGCTGCAAAGGGTGGGGGCAATGGTGACATCTTCACACAAGCTTCATGCTTGCAAGCGTAAGCGTCTGTCTGTGAGGGTTATGGTGGCTATGGATGCCCACTGTTTGATTTGGAAAGGAAGCCATTCCTGTTGCCTTAGTGGATCATGACTTCTCTAGAATTAGACAGGGGAGGAGTAATGCAATTAGATAAAATCAGTGGGACCACAGTCCTGAGGGCATGCTGGCTCTGCTGTCTGTGACTCCACTGATGGTGGTGGAGATGCACCTGCTTGATATTTCCAGGGATGTCCCACCCCTGGAAACATTCAAGATCAGGTCAGAAGGGGCTCTAAGCAACCTGATCTAGTTGAAGATGTCCCTCCTTATTGCAGGAAGGTTGGACTAGATGACCTTTGAAGGTCCCTTCCAACCATATCTACAGCACGGAGAGACCAACTGGGTCTCTCCCCACTCACTACAAAAGCGTATCTGTTGATAACATGTTGTTGACTTTTGTGGGTTTTCCCTCTATTTATGTATTTGAGGGGCGGTCAAGGGCAAGGCAAAAGGCCTGGTAGATGGTTCCTGCTCTGAAGCTCAAATCCCCTTGCCCTGGTCTGGAGCTTATGTTTTTATTATAGGTCCTTCAGCTATTAACTTTTTGTAACAGAGCGGCACTGTGGGTCATGGAAATGAATGTACCTCTCTGTGGATAATGGTGAAATGCTGCCTGAGGAGGGAAAGCCCATAAAAGCAGTCTATGTTTACCAGCATGATATGTGGGCCAAGCCTCCCCTGGCCAAGTGGACGTGGTGTGTGTCCTCACCTGTGGTGAAGGTGGTGGAGATGAAGCCACTCCGCATGGCGTTTTGGGCAGCTTGCAGGCGCACAGTGTACTCTGTGGTCTCAGAAAGCCCCTCCAGGCGGATCCACGTGTCCTCTGCATCCACAATCAGCTCCTGTACATGGGTCCCAGAAGAAGGTAGACACGAAGAGCAACAGATAAGAAAAGGGATGGATGGGGAGCCTAAAGAGCAAGCGAGGAGGGAAGGGAAGCCACAAACTACCTTGGTACCTGGCTGAGGAGTGTTGCATGCCTTCTTACACCCTGGACTACGTTAATGTAAGGTCAATGAATATATTCAGCCTTTTGGGACGGTTCAGGTGAGACAAAGCTAGCTGGTTTGGACACAGGAGATTTAAATGTTTGCAGTCTGTGTGCTCTATTTACCGACTCTGTTGGGATCTGTGTGCCCTCAACACAGGCTATGACAGATTGACCAAGCATTGCAAGGAGTAGAGCTGGCCAAACCTGGTTATCAACCAGTTTTGACTCTGTCAATTCCTGTCATGTTAATTTTTCTCATTGTCAGGCAATACCACATAGCATTATATCGAGCTCCTTCTGCAAAGCTATTATCCTCTGGTCACTGCAAGACAGTCACACTGGCAAAGTAAACGAGACTATTTGCGGTGATGTATTTCTCATAGCTTTTGTAGCAGCTCTTCCAGACAGACAGATATGGACACGCTCATTAAATAATCAAATATATTGTATTGTGGGATTAATTAGCTGTCTGTACCTATCTTCCTTTTTGCAAGAAGGGCAAATGGCATTTTTAGCATCTCTGTTCATGGGATAAGCCTTAGCTTGCTTGTATTTCAAAAGTTGTGAATTTCTCCTGTTCTTCCAAAATTTCCAGGCATGCCCTCTGTGCCCAGACCTACAGGTGTGCATAAGGATTTTGCCCTAGGCAATCTTTTCCTGCTTTTTTCAATTGTTTATCTAAAATATTGCTTATGCAGAAAGTAGCATCTGCCCTTCTGGTCTCTCCCTGACCTAGTGAGCATCATTTTTTTGCTTTGCTGGGTTTCTTCTGCTCGTTTCTCCATGGTCATGTTATTCCTTGACTTAACGAGCCTCTTTCTTTGTGAGGACTCACTCACCTTCCGGCTGCCATCGGAGGATCTGTAGGTCATGACGTAGTTCTCGATCTCTCCCAGGGGAGGGACCCAGGACAGCAGGGCGCTCCGTCGAGTGACTTCGCTGGCTGTCAGATTTGTTGGAGGATCCAAAACTGCAAGGATGGATAGGGACTCAAAGAAGTGCAAGTTCTCACGCACAACCACCCCAGCCTGCTTCCCAACTCGGTGCACTGGGATTCAACCTTGCAACCTTGGGCTACAGCCTCAAGTCCATCCTTGCCCTCAATTTCCAGACTTCATCACCCACCCCCAGCCTTGAACAGAGCTCTGCAAACCCTCTAAAAGTCTTTCTCTACCTGAATACTCTCTGAAGCCTAACAACTCTGAAATGCATGTGCTATGGGGTCTGTACAGCTTCTTGTAAGAAAAACAGGTTGTGCTCTTCTGGACTATGGCCTTGGGCAAGAAAAAGACCTGGTCAAGGGTTGTCTTGGGAAACCACATCCAGGTGAAATCAAAGATGGGGTGGATGGATGTTGGAAAACTGAAAATGATGGTTTATGCTTGTTGTGGTTAAAATTCTGTTCTTGTGTTGTGCCCAACACTGGTATTTAGGCGTCCTTTTGACATGTGGCAACTTCTACACTCACATGTATGTGAAAAGAGCTTTGGCTCAGCCTTGCTGGCTGCTTTTCCTGGGTGGATGTATGGCTAAGGGTGCATAACAGGCAGGGGGGGGGACGTGATTGTACATACGAGTTGTAAAGTTGGTGCTGATGGGCTGGCTGGTGAGAGGCCCGTTGGTAGCATACATAGAGACTGTGTAGGTGGTGCTGGGCAGGAGGTTGGTCAGCTGATACTCCTGGTTGACTCCATCCACAAGAATTGTTTCTCCTGCAACTGTAAGCCGAAAGAGATGACTTAGGGTAGATATTCAACATGGTTCTCCAAAATGTGTCTATGGATGTGACCTCATGATCAAAAGCACTTATACTGCTGAAACACCATTAGCTATTGTGCGGCAGCTGAGCTGTAGTGGTGGTGTTTGGTCTGAAAGATGGTCTTATTTTTCCCACAATCCCTATATTTGCCTGATGCTGTCTTTCCCTTCAGTAGTGGGTTTAATGGAATTTGCCGCACAATGAGTTTCTGTGGGATAAGTACTTTCTTGCCCCTGTAGTTCTTGCCGCCCAGGTAGTAAATCAGGAGGGTCCCAGTCCCATGCTCTGAGACTTGGTGAGGGGCACTGCCATGGGACCTGCACAGGAGGAGCTGGCGTCTGGGGATGGGGTACAGCCCTGCCAGCTGCTGCCCTGCCGAAACAAGGGCTCCTTCCGTACTTCCTCCGTGGAGGGCACCTGCCACGCCCCGGGCTTTAGGATGGGGAGAGGTGGAGGTGAGCTGAAATGGAGCCCCAGCAAAGCTTGTGGCAGAGGGGGGGGGTCAGGGTTTCGGCTTACCTGCGCGGCGGGTGAGGATGAGGACATAGCTCTCCACCTCTGACAATGGAGGGTTCCACTGCAGCAGCGCCTCAGTGGGGGTGACATTGGTGGCTGTGACCCCCAAGGGGGCATCCATGGCTGCATGGGGGACAGATTCAGAGAGTCAGAGGCATTAGAAGACTGGGCTATGAATGGGAAGGGCTTCTTGTGACCCATCGCTTGTAGTCCTGCCTTGCTGCCCAGGCACATGTGCCTGCAGAGGAGTTATTGCTGCCCTAGCTGGAGAGCAGAGGTGTCATAGCTTGTTCTACTCTGCTACCTGGGCTGCTCTTCCACTGTTTTCCTGATGTGCAGCTTGGGATGGTAGGGGTTTCTTTAGGTTTTGATGAGTCTGGGGATAGCAGAGATTTTATTCTTGTGTTGGGGCTTCCCCAGGGATTATTTCTGGAAGCCTGTACTCCTTTTAGGAAAGGTTGTCATGGTTGCCCAACCTCTGGCTTCCCTGTGCCCAGTACACAGATTTATCACTCCCTGACGTGACTACCCAGGCATATCACAGAATCACAGAATGGTAGGGGTTGGAAGGGACCTTCGGAGATCATCTAGTCCAACCCCCCGCCAAAGTAGGTTCACCTAGAGCAGGTTGGACAGGAATGTATCCAGGTGGGTTTTGAATATCTCCAGAGAAGTAGACTCCACAACCTCTCTGGGCAGCCTGCTCCAGTGCTCTGTCACCCTCAAAGGAAAGTTTTTCCTCATGTTGAGATGACATTTCCTGTGTTCCAGTGTGTTCCCGTTGCCCCTTGTCCTGTCATCAGGCACCACTGAAAAGAATCCAGCCCCGTCCTCTTGACACCTGCCCTTTAGATATTGATAAGCATTGATGAGATCCCCTCTCAGTCTTCTCTTCTCCAGGCTAAACAGACCCAGGTCTCTCAGCCTTTCCTCGTAAGAGAGGTGCTCCAGTCCCTTGATCATCTTTGTAACCCTGCACTGGACTCTCTCCAGTAGTTTCTTGTTTTTCTGGAATTGAGGAGCCCAGAATTGGACACAGTATGCCACATGTGGCAGAGTAGAGGGGGAGGATGACCTCCCTTGACCTGCTGGCCATGCTCTTTTTAATGCACCCCAGAATATCGTGGGCCTTCTTGGCTACAAGGGCACATTGCTGGCTCATGGTCAACTTGTCCACCAAGACTCCCAGGTCTCTCTCTGCAGAGCTGCTTTCCAGCAGGTTGGCCCCTAACCTGTACTGGTTCATGGGGTTATTCCTCCCTAGGTGCAGGACCCTACACTTGCCCTTGTTGAACTTCATTAGGTTCCTGTCTGCCCAACTCTGTAGCCTTTCCAGGTCTCTCTGTATGGTGGCACAGCCTTCTGGTGTGTCAGCCACTCCTCCCAGTTTTGTATCATCAGCAAACCTACTGAAGGTACACTCTATCCCCTCATCCAGGTCGCTGATGAATATATTGAACAAGTCTGGACCCATTACTGACCCCTGGAGAACACTGCTAGTTACAGGCCTCCAACTAGACTCTGTGCCACTGATCACAACCCTCTGAGCTCTGCCATTCAGCCAGTTCTCAATCCACCTCACTGTCTACTCATCTAACCCACACTTCCTAAGCTTACCTATGAGGATGTTATGGGAGATAACGTCAAAAGCCTTGCTGAAGTCAAGGTAGACAATGTCCACTGCCCTCCCCTCATCCATCCAGCCAGTTGTTCCATCATAGAAGGCTATTAGATTGGTCAAACATGATTTTTCCTTGGTGAATCTACATTGACCACTCCCAATAAACTTCTTTTCCTCTACATGCTTAGAGATGCCTTAGCAGTAAAGACTGAAGCAAAGAAGGCGTTCAGTAACCCCGCCTTCTCTGCATTCTCTGTCACCAGGGCACCTACCTCATTCAGCAGGGGAAAAAATACGGGAAAAAATACGGGAAAAGCTTTGCTTAGATGTACTTCAAAAGTCCACGCTGGGCCCTTGTGAGCCTTGCTCATCATCTCGAGCTTGCATCAGGCTGGCATGATGTTCAGCTTTCTCTCAGCTGCCTGATTGCTAGTGCAAGTAGGTCACTGTTTGATAGCTACCTGCCCACCAAGAACTCCTTCCCACCTGTGTACACAGTGATGGAGGCCACTTCGCTCTCCTCCCGGCCCCGCACGCTCTTCACCCCAATCTCGTACTTTGTGGCGGGCTGCAGGCGGCGGAGGGCATACTCGGTGGCATCACTGGTGATGGCGGTGCTGTCTGTCCTCCCTGCGGGGACAGAGTTAGGAGCTTCAGCATCACAGCTTGCTCCATCCCTGCAGTACAGGAGGTGCTCAGGAGGGGAGAACAATGTCACAAGCCCTCTCCAGGGCCGATACTGGAGGTAATGGGTTTGTGCCTGCAGGTGCACACCTGTGTGCCCGTCACTCTGCTGGCTCGACCTTTTCAGCATCATAGGTGAAACTGGGGCTACGGGAGATGAGATGGGAAGAGGCAGGTGAGGGAGATGGGATTTCAGAATCGGGCCCTGAATTAACTATCCCTGGGGAAGGCGTGCTGCAGGGGGTTACTCCCTGTGCTCCTCTGTGCTGAGCTGGCCCTTGGTTACAGTGGCCCTTGCCCATCCTTGTCCCAGACACGCCATCCTCCATCCCTGCAGCCTCTTGGACCATCCCAGCTATTGGTAGCTTTTCCTGGGGCACTGGGATGCTGCTTGGAGTGAGGACGACCCATTGGCAGCTGCAAGCTCAGGGCATGACCAAGAGTAGTCTGACCCATTACCTTCGGCGGCACGGTAGGATATCCTATAGTGGTCAAAGGTGGTGATGGGAGGGCTCCAGTAGACAATCATGGACTCCTGGGTGACGTTGCCCACCCTGAGGTCCTTTGGCGCATCAATTCCTGGCAAGACAGAGCAGAAAGCAAAGCTGTGGGAGGCAGGTCCACTCCCCATCCCCCCACCTGCCCTCCCGGCGGGGTCCCATGCCTGGCAGGGGGGTCTCATGGTACCTGTTGTGATGGAGCCCACAACAGGCTCAGAGCTGATGGCGCCATGCACAGCCACCAGCGACACCAGGTACTCGGTGGATGGCTGCAAGCCTGTCAGGCTGGCATGTCTGCGGGTGCCATCAAGCGTGAGCTGCTGTGCCTCCTCCTCATCCCGGGGGCTGTAGGTGAGGATGAGGCGGTCTGCTGGTGGGGATGGATCACTCCACGTGACGTTCACACTGGAGGACGTCAGCTGGGAGAAGTGGAGCTGTGTGATGGGCCGGACTCCTGCAAGATGGAGAGGGGAGATGTAACCCTGACCATCTGCAGATCCCGGCCTCCATGTTGTTCCCAGTGCTTGTATGGGAAATACCCAACAGAGGTGGCAAAGTTGCAGCTCTGGGTTCTCCATTGATCTGAAACTGTGCTTGGATTGAGAGGCAGAACTGGGAGAGAAAAATGGTGCTCTTCTCAGTTCTGCTTGCAAACACACTCCATCCCAGACCCAGATGGTGGGTGATGGGGCTGTCCCACTACAGATGGTATGTGCTGTCTGGGCTTCCCAACTGTATGCTTTTCACCTAGAGGTGCTTGTGAGGTCCCTTAAGGCTTGATTTTTCCTTTTTATGGACACACAGACCACCCTGACCACAGAGGACAGCGTGGGCTGGCTTTTCCCCCAACCCTGCCTTTTCCTTATGGGAGCCTCCAGCCAAGGAAGTGTGCTCAGTGATGCTGGCCAGAGGAATGGGATCCCCACGCTGGTAGGGCCATCCTCCTTCTGATGACCACAGACCTCCTCCCACATGGATGGATTGCTCCCAGCTCTCTTCCCCTTCACCGTCTCAAGAGTTTTGGCGCTGTGGGCATGGTGGGCTGGTGGAGGTGCCAGTGTGGGGCAGTGGTCTGTGCCCTTGGCCCTATCCCAACTTGTCTTTCTCTACCTGTGAAGGCATCCACGGTGGCCTCCAGGCTCTGCTGGCGTCCCCTCTCAGCAATGATTGAGATGGTGTACTCTGTCCCAGGCTCCAGCTCTGACAAGGTGAGCTGCGACTTGTCCCGGGGCACCGTCACTTCAGAGGCCATCCCCGAGGCGGGGGTGAAGGTGACGCGGTAGTGGTCGATGGGACCTGTGGCTTTGGTCCAGGTCAGCGAGATGGATGTCTCT
The DNA here is from genome assembly GCA_008921705.1 of Burhinus oedicnemus. Taxonomy (NCBI): domain Eukaryota; kingdom Metazoa; phylum Chordata; class Aves; order Charadriiformes; family Burhinidae; genus Burhinus; species Burhinus oedicnemus. Next base: position 296,088 of record VFFE01006808.1, on the reverse strand, counting down.
GTGGAGGCCGTCACCAGGAGGTCCTGGGGGCTGTCAAGCTCTGTGGGAGAGGGTTGGTGCTGACCTTATTCCCCATGCACAGACTGTCCCATGGGGATGTCTGTGGCATAGGAATCAGCCATGCTTGGAGCATGCAAGTGAGGCCAAACTCACCAGTCCTGGCGTTCATGGTTGCTGGCACACTCTGCTGTCTGTCCATCACGGCCGAAATCCCAATGCCGTACTCTGTCCCTGGCACCAGATCTGCCACAGGGTGCAAAGGACACGAAAGAGCATGAGAGCAGCACCTGGTTGAGTGGCCTCAGGGAGCGACTCCCCCAACATCCCATGGCTGGGAACAGCGGGGGACCCTCCTGAGCATCCCTGGGGTGAGCAGCCCTCTGCACATTGGAGACAAGCTGAGACTTTTTAAAAAGCCCCGTGGATGCCTTTGGACAGGGAATTTGGATTATTCTAGCTCAGAAATAAGCAATTTTTAAGTTGTTGCTGAGGTCTGCTGTAATTGCTGGCATTGAGACAGAAACTGTGTGTGTGTGTGAGCTGAGATGGGAACGATAAAGTAGCTATATTTGTTTCCAAAGTGATTTAACATCAAATATTGTCACAGGGCTGGTGTCTCAGAGAGAAATAAATTATGCAGAGTAAATGAAATGCACATTAATTAGGAAAGGCACAGTCTTTCTGGGAGCCAAATCAAGCACTGCTCCTTGGAATGGACATATCCTGCAGTGCCTCTCTCAAAGGACATGGGAATCCAGCTCATCCAGTTTCTTTCCTGCACACCTACTGCTGATAGTTGTTTTATCTCCGTGGGACATCTCCTGCCTCTGCCTGTCACTTCTGCTTGGCTGCTGGTGGCTTTATTCCCCTCCTCCTTGCACTTCATGACCTTTCCCATTGGGTTAGAGGAAGCCATAAACCCTCCAGCCTGGCCTTACCCTCACCCAGCTCCAGGGGACAGCATCCCCTGAAGCCACCAAAACCTTCCCCAAGAGGCCAGGAGGGAGGGAAACCCCCATTCCCTGCTCCTCTCCTCTTGCTATGGTGTAATCTTGGTCCCAGGGAGCAGATGGACCCACTTTAGCCCTGCTCAATAACTGTCAGAAGTATCCTGGAAAGGAGGAGAAGAGCCTGGGAGAAAGGGGAAGAAGGAAGAAATGAGCAGGAGCATATAAAATGATGCCTTTTCTCTCCCAGCTCTTTTGGGTAGAGCAAAATTACGGATATTTCTGTGCAAATGCTGATTTTGAAGAGAGACATATGGGGCAGGGCAAGGCTTGCTGTATTTTTAAGCTTAAATCTTTGGTAAGCTCTGCTCAACACCATTCCTCACTGCTTTTCCTGCAGGCAGCTGAAGGAAACACTGGTTACGCTTACACCATGGATCCCACCAGGTCCTGGGTGGCTGGAAACCCACTCCAATGAGCTTTGCACCACGAGGGACAAGACCTTGGAGGACAGGGCTACCACGTGTGTAACGGAGCTATGGGAGAGGCTCATGTGCCACCCACACTATGGCTATCCTAGCCTTTTTTTTTTTGCCAGCAGAATGTTTTTGGGGTTATTTTCTGCTATACTTAGAACTTTTTAAAATTTGTTAGTTTATTACATAGTACCCTGGGAGCTAGAAGCAACGCACTTAAGTGATGAAGGAGGTACTATATAAAAATCGCTCGCTGCCATCGACTTAAGCCTCTGTGTCTCTGGAGCTTGCTCTCGGGGCATTTCTTGTAGCCCTGCCTGAGTCTGGCAGCAGCCAGGCAGCACTTGTGCTGCCAGGTAGAGACTTGGCAGCTTTTTTCATTTTTATTGAGAAGAAAAGAGAGCTTTCATGCTGTCTCTTCCTCCAAGGCAAGCTGAGGCTCTGCCATGGGTGTCATTGCAGTTTAGGGCACTCAGGTACTATTGCACCTCTGCCCCAGGGAGGAAGATTTGGCCCATATTTAATGCTACTTCTCACCTAGACAGGCAGTAAATATCTAGAGGAAAGCTAGCAGGCGACCAGCACCAGGTCCCCGATCCCTCACTGTCCCCCTCCATCTCATCCCACTTCTCTTCGCGCATTCTCATCACGAATGCAGCAGAAACTATCCCTTATGTTTCTTTTTTCTGCACACCACATTTTTCAAGCTAACTTCTCTAATTACTTTCCTGGCCTCCAACCTTTCTCATGACTCGGTGCTGCTGTGCGGGTAACATTGCATTCGACTTTCCCGCTGAACTTATTCCTACAGCCTGAGCTCTCTTTGGGCTGCGGAGGTCCCAGGAGGGCAAAGAGGGTCCATGTGGAAGAACCTCATGTCCTGCCATACTGAAGAGCTTCAAGCTGAATGAGTGATCTTTTTTTTTATGTGTGTAAGTCAGTCTTTTCTTTGCTCAAAAAAATGCCACTGGAGCCGCAAATCTGTCAGGCAAGTGGTTGTAGTTGAAAAAAAAGGAAACCAGATCTCACATGGTGCTTAGTGGTGTTGCTGCAAAGGGTGTTTGGGACTTTCCTGGCTGTGGGAGGTGGATGGTGTTTGCAGCCCCCGGTGGCAGTCCCTGTGCTGGCCTGAATAACATAGAACTTGAGGGACTTGCTCAACAATAGCATCCCTCGGTTCAGGTCTGCTTTGTGCCTGATTCGGAAAAAGGCAACAAACTTAGGCAGCCTGCATTCCCCATCGCTGCATAGGGGGCAACAGTGCCTGCAGCTCTTTCCCAGCAAGGAAAAAAAGAAGGGCGAAATAATACTGTCCTCTAGATCAGCCTAAAAAGCCTTCCTCTCCCCATTTCTCACTTTGCTCCTTGCCAGCTCTATTTGCGACCTGGGCAGACCCTTGCCAGAGGTGATCACTTGGAGATGCATCACTTGGAGGTCCATCACTCAGTTTGTGGATAAGCAGCACCCAAATCCAGACCCACAGTGGGGAAAATGATCTTCATCCCAAGGATAAACTTCTCTCCAGTAACTAGTAAACTCCAAAACAGCCTCAAATATGTGCCAGCATGAGGGTAACCGAGCATTGGTGCTGATTTGGGCTCTCCATCTCCATCTTTGCTTGCGAGGAGGAGGGGGAGGAAGGGCGTGTGGGTGCACACATACCTGTGAGGGTGGCCCGGGTGGTGGGCCCGGTGTCCCGTGGCACCAGGATTTCGTGGTAGTGCTCTCCAGCCAGGGTGCTGTAGACCACCCTGTAGCTGTGTGCCTCAGCCTCACTGTTGTCCCAGGCGAGCTCAAGACTGGTGGATGTTCGCGAGCCCACCCGTAGGTTCTTGGGGGCATCAATCTCTGTGTGACACAAGGGAGAGAGGCTCCGTCTCACTCTTGGGCACTGGGAACGCACCCCATAGCCTTGGCACGGCTAAATGGCCATGGAGGGGTACCCAGATGTGATGTCCGTGAGGTCCCTCCTCCCTGGGGCATGTCCCCGCAGCAGGGATTGGGGCATCTGCTCTCACCTCCTGCTCAGCACAGACTCAGAGGTGCCACCCATGAGACCAACGCAAGTGCTGGGGCATTCACAGTATCCCTCAGTAAGTTGCTTTGGGAGCTAATTGCATGTTATTTGGAAAAGAAAAGCTTTTTCTACCTATCTTAGAATAAAGGAAACTGAGGTAGCATGCATAAGAGAAAAAGGGCTCTGTAGCAGTCACGTATTGGCCTGAACTGCTCTTAGAAGAACCTTGAGCATCTTTACAGGCTCATTCATGCTCAGACATTGGCCAAAGGGTTTGTTTATTAGTGCTGCTGGGGCTGTGCACCAAATCTTCTCTGATTTGCACGATAAACCTCTCCTTTGAGCAACGGGTTGGTGCTGGGCAGGGTCTAGGCACCAGCAGACAGCAGGTAATTACTGCTCCTTGATGGATCTAGGTTTAGGGGGGGATTTTTTGTGTTGCCTTTTAGAAATAAAGCAAGGAAGGCCAGTGCAGCAAATCAGTTGGGGTGAACATCTCGTCTGAAATGTGTATCTATAGAGATATACACACACACAATTCACACACTGCAGTTATTGTAATAGGAGCCTAGTATCCACCAGTAACGTACATGACAAGTAATTTATATACCATAAACCAGCACTGAAATACGTGCTCTACCTCCTCCTTTATGGCACGGTAAATTAAACCTGTTAGCTATCTGCAGGCTTAACATTAATTAAAGTTTTACCAACCAGTTAGAGTATTCAGAGAAGATATAAAATAAGATGACCACGTTTCTGACTGGGCTTTTTTCAGCCGCTTGACTGCTGATTCCTCAGGCAATGAATCTGCCTTGGCTCTTGATGCTGAATTGGAGCAAGCATCGTCTTAAATTCAGACTTGTGCTTGCTGTTTTGGTGCTTTTGAGAATTACACGTTGGTTTATGGGTGCTGTTAAAGGTGTAAACTGCTGGATTTGAAAGTTTTAGTCATGGGCTCAAGGTAAGCTGTGGGTCTGAGTAGGCGTTGAACGTGGTGGGGATGTTTGTCACAGGCAGCAGCAGGTTCAGCCTTGATGCTGCAGCAGGACGTGGCCAAGGTGGGGTTTGCTCAGGGGTTGTCATCTAAATGCGAGTTTTTGAGCCTTTTGCCTGGGCGCTGACATCTGGGGTCACCTGGGGTGCCCTGGGGACCATGCGAGCATCCGCAAGAGGCATGGGGCATGGGGCACTGGAGGTTTAGGGACTAAACAGAAATGTAGCCACTAGTGGAGAGGGGTCAGAGGGTGGTTTGAGCTGTGCATGTGTGTTTTAGGGTGAGCTGAATTGTGTGCTCTGCCTTGCTCTGCACCAGGACCATGACGGGATGTAAGACACCTGCATTCAGGCATCTTCATTCAGACCTGCATCTTAACCATCACATTTTCATTGCGACACTTCCTCCGAGTACACCGGATTATATTCCAGCTCACTGATGCCAGGGGAAAACCAGGTAGTACTAAATCCCAGATGCAAAAAAAAAATCGATTTGGCTCCAGATATGTAAAACCCCATGCTCGTTGCAGGACAGCCCACCTGCTGATTGCAGCAGGCCATTTGCCCATACTTGCTGGAGGCTTAAAAATTCATGCCAGTTCTCCCAGCAAAGCCAGCTTAGCTACCTGTGGTGAACTGGGCGAGGGCCGGCTGGCTCTCGTTGGCACCCCGGAGGGCGCTGACGGCGAGGTGGTAGCGGGCACCGGGGCGCAGGGCCTGCAGGGAGTACTGGCTGAGGGGGGGCTGCAGGCGGAAGGTGGTCCTCCCCCCCTCCCCATCCGCCAGCCCGTACTTCAGCAGGATGGCGTCCACCTTGGCACGTGGTGGTGTCCACTCCACAAAGGCCACTGTGTCGGAGACGTCCCGCACCAGGATCTGCGTCGGGCCATCGATGACTGCGAAGGAGGGGGGGAAACGGGCACCTGTTATTTGGGGAGAGTTGGATGGGGAAAGGTGGTAGATTTACAGACACCAAACTTCAGGGATGCTTCAACCTGACCTTCAGAGTGGCCCAAATTGGCAGCTGGGGACAAGGCAGGGAGGTGACATGGGCAAGAGACATGAACCTCCACCCCAAGGTACTCAGGAGGTTTGATCCTGGTGGGTTCCCAGTCCCTTGTCCCAATCTCCCAGCTCTTTCCCAAACCCTCTCCACTTCACCGATGTCTCTCCTGAGCTGTGGACACTAGAGCAGTACCCAGCAGCTCTCCCATTAATGCTCATTACAGCTATAACGCAACTCATGCCCTTCTCTTGAGCTGGTTGTCAGCAACAATTCCTCCCTGGCTTTTTCAGGTGGCATCTCCCAGGATAAAACCTCCTATGTCTAACTGTCCACTTTCTTTGCTCCTAGTAGCTGCTCATACTTCGTAATGCATTGAAAAACATATAGCCTTCCTTTGTGCCCAGCTCTTCAAGCCATTCACACTGCTTTTATCGATGATCTCCTTCCATTCAATTTACTCTTTTCTGAGCCTTTCCATCACTGGCAAAATTTATCAGCAATGATATTATGTCTTTTGAAAGGTGTTGACAACGTGTTAAATAACGTGGGGCCAAGGACTGATCCAAGCATCAAGAACTGAGGAACGTCTCTAGAAATGTTCCTGCTTTGGTGCCAGCTCCTGGTTTGTTGTTAAGTTGAGGGATCAGCTCGTAAAGCTGTTGATGTCTTAGCAGTGGGCAGAGAGGAGAAAATGTAACTACCTCAGAGAGTATTCATAACTAGCTGCGTGTGGGGCTATGGCGGGTGTCCACCAAACCCTCTCAGATAAAGGGTTTTTAGCTAAATTCACACCAGGGATCTACTGGGAGACCATTTTAGACATTTCTGGTTTCTTTCGCAGACAATTGGGCCCTTCCCTCCTCCGCATCCCCCAACACTCAACCTCTGGAAATCACGGGCTCAAGCTTCGCTGATGGATGCTTTGAGTCCAGCGGGACCTAACTGCTGCACGGATGGATGGACAGGCCAAGCCTGGCCATCGCTCCTGTGCCATGGCAGTGTTGATGCATGGAGCCTGCTGGGCAGCCCATTTTATCACTTACACGATCACAAGCTGGGTGAAAAACCCCACCCTGGTTCTGTAATTCAGGCTATACTGCATGCAAGTACATCTAATATACTGTATATATTAGAAAATGACACTATATAAAAAGGGTGTGCTGAATGCTGCACCCCAGGGTGGGAAGTTCTAGGGCAGATCTGTGTAGGCAGGGGTGGAAAGGACCAGGGATCGTTAGAAAAAGACATGTGGGGGAACTGAGAGCAGTGGCGTCAGGTATGGGGGCAAAACAGCAACGAGGAAGAGAGGACATCTGGGAAGCAGGGTGTTTAGGTAGAAGCTGGGTATACAGCTTGATCAGGACCAGGTCATACTTATCCAAACCCTGAATCTCCAACTACCTCCTGTTGTCCGGTCATCCAGGTGATGCTGGGCAGCATCAAGTTCTAAGCTGTGCAGCATGAAACTATGCCTTTGCTGCTCAATCCTGGCACAAGGTGTTGAGGCAGAACGAGGACGATGGGGACAAAGCTATGGGGGTGCTGCAGAGGAAGACAGACATGCCATGGGGATGCCTTCATGGAGTAGAGAACTGGGCGCCCACCACTCCATTTGACTCCCCTGCAAAGGTCAACCACTGAGTCTGAAGTACCAGCCTCTGTCTTTATTTTTTGCTGACTTCCTATGGAAAGGAAGATTTGGTCTTGACCAGGAGATGTCTCTGTTAAGCCATGTCAAGCTGAGAGTGGAGGCAAAGCGGGAGGAGAGGACTATGCTGAGGAAGCTCAGACCTGCAGCAAGCTGCTGCTGGTGGAGGGGCCCTCCCTTCGCTGTCACCGTTGCCTCAAATTAGCAGCCTGGATAGAGCATCACCTCATTATAACCCTCCGGCAGCTATTTAAATGCTGTTTCCATTTGCAACAGCTTGGATGGAGGTAGACATCTGCCTGGCTGCCAAGACAGACTGCAACAGCTCTGACGTGGAGAGCTTCTTCTCCCCAGTGAGCTCTGTCCATAGCCATGTCTCCTTCAGCGAGGAGAAGACCCAGTTCTTTCACACTCACTGAATTTTCTCTAGCCTATGGGAATGACCAGTGACCGGCCAAATAAATTGGTTAGGAGAGGATGTGCCATTGCTCCTGGCTCCCTGGCCCGCTGCCTGATTTGCCTGAATTGGTGGCAGTAGAGGGCATTTAGTGACACAAAAGCAAGTGGGAGTTTTAATCTGTTATATGTGAGTAGGCAATACATTTATAGAGATGTTTCTTGGGAGTGTCCAGCCTCTGAAATGTGAGATTAGTGGAGAAGAGGGATTTATCCAGCTATATTATAAAAGTGGACCTGAACCTTCTCTCCCAACCCCATTAACCTTGCCACAGTTTCTGTGCTTGCAGCAATTTGGGTGAGAGAGGGACAAAATACCACATGAAGAAGCTGTTGCTGCGATGCACCTGTAGCTTGGGCAGTTGGGTGGTGCTAGTTTTATCTCTGTCCATGCAGTGCTGGGCTGCTCTCACTGATGGGACCTTATTTTGAGGACCAAGACCTGGGCACTGCCATGTTGCCTGGGATCAAGCTCACTCACGGGTTGAGACACTGTCGGAGGTGGGAGGGCTCCTGGCTTGTTCCTTCAGGGCCACCACAGTGACGGTGTACTCTTCACCTGGCTTCAGCCCTGTCTGGTTGAAGGTGGTGACGGTGCTGGGGAGCTGTGCGATGACGCCGCCCTCATTATTCTGTCAGGGAGCAGAAATAAGTGTTAAAAAAACAACAAAAAAAGGTGTTTTGGGGGGAATGATGCATGGAGAGGAGGTATCCCCCACGTTGCATCCTTCTACACCCAGACCTGCACCCTGAAATTTCATCCTCGTCCAGGCACATCCCACACGGTGGTGCAGAAACCCCACCAAGTGTGGAGCACCCACGTTGTTGGGCTGAGAAATCCTCCCCCATCCCTTTTTCCCTCCCTCCTCTTCTGTATTTTGCCATCTGTGTGTCTGCACTTCTCCAGAGAAGAAAAGATAATAAAACCAAAGCCTGGACTAGACTCCTTTTCTGTGCTCTTCAGGTGCCAGGAGCCTTCTGTTGTTCATATATAGGTATGAAATTGTAAGGTCTTTATTTTGCCATCCCCTGCTTTTTAAGTATCTTTATTAAACTCATTATACATTGCAGTTTGCTCTGAAAAACTGTAAGGCTTTAAGCAACTGCAAATGTCACCTTTCCTGCCAGTGTTTGGACAAAGGATCTTTTCTTGCCGCTGTCTTCACTAATAACACACTAAACAAATCTTTGCACATAGCTCTCAATTCATATTCATCTCTTTTCTCATTAAACAGGAAATCTTCCATTTTAGCCATAAATTGCCAGCTTACCTTTCCTAATTTTCTTTTCTAAATCTGTCTTCGCTTCATCTTTCTCCCCCCCCCATCCCTAGCATGTGCAGCAGATGGGCAATCCCCACCTGACTCAGCTTTTGGGGAGCGAGAGCATCGCAGGGACCACAGAGGAAGATTGCTCTGTAGAACAGTGAGAGCATCCTTGGAGGGACACTGAGGACCAAACTAGCATCCTCTTGCCCGGTTTTCAGGAAGACAAAGTGAGCTCAGTTTTGTTTGTAGAGGTTATTTGTGATGGTACTGTTATAACTTCGGGGTTTTTTAGCCTCTGGGACTAGGTTTTGGTTTTATTTGGGGTGTGGCAATGGTTTAGCATTTGCCCAGTCAAGTGTAGGGTCCTAGGAGTGAAGGAGACAGCACCCTCTGCCTTATTTTATGAGAAAAGCTGGTGATGGAGACTCGAGAGAGTCCAATTTCAGAAGCCGATGGGCAGGAGCATGACTGTGTCTTTTTGACGCAGGACCGTGCACTTGACCAATGGATGTGAGAACTTCAAGGTCCGGCAAGCTACATCCCTTCCCCACCCCAAAAACTTGCATCCAAAACCTGACATCCTTTGGTGCTTTATCTCTTCCTTTAAATCCTGAAATGTTTCTGCATGGTTTTAAGTTTTAAGCTTAAAAATGGAAAGGTGGACCAACATTTATTTATGTGATGGCTTGAGATGATGACCCTGTGGGGAGACGTTTGATTTTATCCCAGCAATTCCTCACCCTAAAATGGATATATCCCCATTTATCTGCTTCAAGGGGATACTGTTGAGCTTAATTCCCGAGTATCAGTGAAGTGTTTGAAAGATAGCTGAGTTTTTGCTACGAGACTGAAAGCTCTTCCCTGACGTTGTCTTATCATTTTGGCTTTTATCCTGACGGTGAATGAAAATTACCCTGGGTTTATACCTGCAGTACCTGAACTTCAACTTCCAACACAATTTGCATGTGGATGTACCCAAAATTGCACCCAGATCCTTCCAGCCTTTTTGGAAATGAGCGAATGAGTTATTTAAAGCAATCGGGCCCTTGCTTTATGCTGTATAATGATACTTTACAGTTAAGAGCTTTTAAAACTTTGGGACCAAGTTCTGCAGTTCTCCACTGCCCAGAGCTGCCTTTGACTCCAGCGAGGGTTTTGTACAAGTGAAAATGGCATAATTGAGCCCTTAATCAGCATTTCTTTTACTGCTGGGGCTTGAATGTTCTTGTAAAGAGGCTCCATATACAATTGAAGCTATACTTATGGCTAAATGGTGTAGAAATTATGAATATAGATGAAATACTTGATGTACAATTTTTGTTGCTGCACATAGAAAATATGCGATATTTAGGGCAACATTTTCATCCTTTCATCTTTTCTGGCACAAATTCTACCTGTTCATCACTGCGATTAAAATTCTGTGGCAGGAATTAGCTGTGCATGTGACTCTGGGATGCTGAAGGTTGTTGTCTGAGAGCCGGCGGCTGCTTGGTTTGATCTGAGCTGCTTTGGGTAGCTTAATGTGCAGAAAGCAGGGGTGAGGAAGAGGAGGAGGAGGAAGGCTCACAACAAAGGAGATGGAAGGGAAAAAGCGGGGGTGACAGCAAGAGGCAGTGAGGCTGGAAGGTTTATTTATTTATATGCTTGTCTCTTGATTTTATTGGGAAATTTCTTTGAGGACATGTATGTCTTAACACCAAAGACTACTGGGGAAATGCAAGCTGGCAAATTGAGGTGGAGGTGTTTGGGATTATCTGATGTGAAGCACATAAATTGCAAAAAGAGGCTGGGGTTTTTTTGAGGGTAATTGGAAGCTAATTTGGAACCCACTTGCTCAGTGTTTTTAGAGTGACCAGGTGTGCCCCCCGATGCCATGCACGTGGCGGTGGTACCTTGGGGATGAAGCTGATTTCCCAGCCATCGAAGGGGAAGGAGAAAGGTTCCCACTGCACCTCCGCCGTCGTCTCTGTGATGGTCTTGAACTTCAATCCCTGCGGTGTGGCGAGGTCTGGAAGGGAGCAGGGGGCAGTGAGCAGAGTGGGATGGGTGTGCGGGTGCTGATGCCCCCACCCCTGTGACTATTTTTTGTCTGCACAACGAAAATGGGGGACTTTTTGGTAATTGTTAGCAGAGTTCCTTTGTCCCCTGTCTGGGCAAGTTGGAGGGAGAAGAGGGAAATGCCTGGGCTGCTGGATGCCGAAGCATCCCACTACATTACCCTGCGAACAGAATGAGTGAGGGGGTTCCAAAAGGGGTGTCTGGATAGTTTGCATTTTCCCCCTTGCCCTCTGTATCTTTAGTTTCCGAGGATCCTTCTGGAGGTTGCTATTACAGCTTGATACTCTCATTTTCCCCTGTGCATCATGGTCCTGGTCAGGACTACATATGTCCTATGCAGAGCAGCATCCCCTCTTGCTGTGCAATCACCCATGTCATGGGGATTCGTCATGGGGAACCCATCCAGGAGTGGGAGGACAACCTGTGACTTCTGTGATATATCGCAATATTTTCTATGAGGAAAAAAAGTGTAATATTTTGGGCCATATTCTGGGGGCTTCGGTCAAACACTGAGAGTTTCTTTGATTTTTAGTCATTCGGGTTTTCATCCAAACTGTCTTTCTGCAGAGGGTGGACACATTTCCCCCTTTCCTATATCCCCATACAGATATAAATGGGGATAAAAATATCCTCAATATTTTTTTTGAAGGCTCAGCTGCTGCTAGAAGGTTTTTATGGAAGATGTGAGCCAGCTTGAGCTTCATCTCTGGTTATCTGGGTACCAAGTGACAAGTGCAGTAGGATACTTACTGGTCATCACCTTGGAGGTAACAGGGATGCTCAAGACATCACTGATGACCGCGTAGATGCTGATGTTGTAGGCAACGCCTGGCTCCAGCTCCGTGATAGTGATGCTGCTCCAGTCCCCTGGTACCCGCTGCTGGAGCTGGGTGCCCCCTGGCCCCGCTGGTTGGTATGAGATGACGTACTCGGTGGCTGAACCGGGGCTGTCCCATGTCAGCTCGATAGAGTTGTCGCTGATCCCTGTCACTTGCAGGTTTTCGGGAGGAGCCACTGATGGGAAGGGCAGAGGTAAGGACAGCATCGGGGGTGTCTGGCTTATCCTCCTGCCCGGCTTATGTGCTGGAAGGGTACGTGGGTCTCCTGGTGGGACTCGGGTATGGGCTTTGGGCTGGGGGGTATGTGCTATCTGTGCTTGTATTAAATGCAAAGGTTGAGGAGAACCTGACTGCAGCTTCTGTTGCACCAAAGATTTGCCACTGATGTTGGGACAAACCTTGCTGGTTTTTTGCTTGCCTCCCAGACTTTTGCCCATGGTGTTTCTGGGGACAGGGGCAACAGGGAGGCAGTCAAACTGCAGGGCCTGAGCAGGTCCTATGTGACATGGTCTGCCAGGTACAGGTTTCTCCCAGGCTTTGTGGTGCTCATATGGGGCTCTGGGCACCTTGAAGCTCTTACTCATACATTAGGGTCTGTCCCTCCCCATGCATGCCCCCGCTACCTGCTGAGCAGTCCTGCCCTTCGTAGCCATCCTCGCAGATGCAGAGACCATCCTGGCAGATCCCACGGCCGCTGCAGGCGTTGGGGCAGTGCAGCCACCCGCAGTCCTCCCCGGCGTAGCCCTCCCGGCAGATGCACGTGCCATTGGCGCAGTGGCCCTTTCCTGAGCAGTCATGAGGGCACCTCAGCTGGGAGCAATCCTCCCCAGCGAAACCCTCCTCACAGACGCACTCGCCATCCACACAGAGCCCGCGGGAGCCGCAGCCAGCAGGGCAGCGGAGCTGGGAGCAGTCCTCGCCCCCGTAGTCATTGTCGCAGATGCACTGGCCCTCCAGGCAGACACCGCGGCTGGAGCAGCCCCGGGGGCAGCGGGGCTCTGAGCAGTTGCTGCCTGCCCAGCCCTCCATGCACACGCAGCTGCACGACTCCAGGCTGAAGTTCCCATGGCCGCTGCACTGCGGGGTGTAATCCAGCTGCCCTGCAAGGATGTGGGACAAAGGTCAAAGCCCACCAGGTGGGAGGTGGAAAAGGACAGCATTGGCCCTGGGTCAGCCCATGGACAGGCTGTGGGGAAGCGGGGCAGGATGAGGGGCAAGTAGGGGATGGTCCTCCCTCAGGTTGAGCATGACCAGCTTGGGGAGCTGGTAGCCTTAGGGCTGGCAGGGGCAGAACTGGTGATATGGACTCATGGCGGGGCTTGGGTGGGTCCCCAGGAGTTTGTCTGTCCCCTCGGGAGTGCTGGCCTCTATGGCTATGGGTGCCATCAGCCTTGTTGGGATGCAAATACTCCCTTTGGTTTCTCTTCAGCTCAGGGCTCAGTCAATGGGTAACTCCCTAGACCTCTTACTGGGAAAAAGCCTTCCCTAGACAAGCCCTCTGCACCAGCCATGAATTAGCAGGCTCCTATTGTCTCCTCTCCGCCTGCTGTTCCTTTTTACAGGTGAGGGATCCTGGTCTGCTTGCTGTCTCTCCTACAAGAAGCAGGTATGTACCCAAAACCATGATCTTCATCCCTGTCCTGGTGAGCCTTATTAAGACAGAGCCATTGGCTTTGCAGAAGTATTTGAGTGTGCTGGGGTTGTGGGAAAGCAGGGAAAGTACATGGCCACAGTGACCACCACCTCCAATGCCCCCCCTTACCCAGCAGCCTTGGACAGCACACTGGGATGAGGATGGACATATGGGAATGAAGGCACCAATTACTCTGACACTGCAAACGCTCCTCTCTTTTGCTCCTCAATATAGACCCATTGCTCCAGCTAAGGGTTTGCCCTAGCCAGGCTAACTTTTCCTTGCTAATTTTTGCTGCTTTTCTTCCTCGTGTGAACCAATGAAGAGCAGAAACCCTTTCAATGCTTCCTCCAACACTTGGGAAGCCTCTGTGCTGTGAAGACCACAAGCCACAAGACTTTTTGATTCCCCAACTAAGTTTTCCATCCCAGCTGAGCTATCTGAGCAGCTCTTCCCATGGTGGGTGCAGCAGATGCCCACGGAAAAGGGGTTCAGTTACATGCAGTACCATACAGACCCGTTTGGGTTACTTTGCAGGATGTTTCCCATGTAAACTGTGAGCACTGAGACTGGCAATCAGATTCTCTTCAGATCTCAGCCTCTAGTTAAGTTGTCAAAGGAGGAGAGAAGATGCTTGTAAGTGTGCTGGAAAAGAGCGGCTTTCCTTGGGGAAATGCCTCAGGCAGTGGGGTAGGGATCCTGATCTCCTTTGCGGTGCAGTGAATTGAAAGGAACTCTAGTAAAAATAAATTAAATTACTCCAGTTTTAGCTCAGCGTGCATCTGCGATCGGAGTGGAGACTCCACTGAGCGATAAATGTTTAATGGGACCGTCTGCATATGTTGCAAGAAACCCAAATAGGCCCATCAGAGTTTCAAACTAATTCCTTTAAAACAGGATTTCCCCATTGCATTTCCTGTGTGATTTTAACCCTTGCTTTGCACACACCTGTGGCATGTATAGGTGTTTTCCATTTTGTCTTTTTTTAATGCAGCTGATGACTGTCACATCGTGCGGGGATGCGGGCTGAGCCTGCAGATGGAAACACACTGACTTTCCCTGACTGCGTGGGAGGTATCAGCCCAAGTCACCACGCTGCGTGTACCATCCTGGTTTCTCCCTCCCCGACCCACACACCCTTGGTCCAACTCTGTTGACCGGAGTGTAGGTCACTCCCATTTCATTTTAATGTATCTTCAACATAGAGGAGCTGGGGTACCAGTGGAAACATCACATTAATAGCTGGAAAAGTTAAAAACAGGCAGTGGGCATTGGGGGGAAAAGAGTTGCTTTTAATTTTTCTTCCTCCCTGTTGTTGTTCTTGGCCTGAAAAACAGTTTCCCCCTGGAAAGGCACCCTGCATGGCTCTCCTCGCTTGGTGGCTTTTTCCCGCAAGGAGCCCTGGTGCGTCAGAGCCCCGAGCAGGGCTGAGCTGCGCAAGGGACGGATGCCCTTTGGGACAGCCCCTCTTACTGACCTTCCTGAGATGTAAGGACCTCCCTGAGATATCAGTGAGCTAGCTCCTGTGCTGTTGAAATGCAGCCTCTAGCCCAAACCTTTCTTAACCCGTCTCATTTCAACTGCGTGCTGCTTCCCTGGCTCTGAGGAACAGCCGTGGTGAAACGAGGGGCTTTGATGGGGTAACCCTAATGGAGGCTCTCGGAGAGCTTCACAAACCACACATATCGTTATTCAGGTATCCTGTTGATGGTTTTGTGTTTTTGTTATAGGTTTTGTTTGCATCTTTCATGGCAATGGAAGTTATTCCCTGTATTTTTATTCTTTTTTTTTTTAAACTCAGCTTTTCATACACATTCACTCCTCCCACAGAGAAGATGAAGGGTTTTATTGCTGGCTCCTGTGGTGCTGCTTTCAGCCTAGGGACAGCTTAGGAGAGCAGCAGCTACATCTCTCTTCCCTGTCCCATGTGCAGTGGCAGATCTCTAACAATGTTGCGGAGTGGAGGGTTGGGAGATCACCCTGCTCACCCCTTATGAGTGGTAATTTTATCTGTCACGGGGCTTTAGCTCTGGCCATTACAGGGTTTCTGCAGTGAGCAGGGCATGGGGGTCTCAACTGACCAAATCTCTCCCAGGGGTTTTACTGCCTTGGAGGACCTAAGCCAGGCTTTTCCCTAAAGCCACAGCAACACCATGGTTGAACATAGGTGTTCCTCTGTCGCCACTCTGAATGGCATCACTGATTTTGTATTTATTTCTCCTGCCTTTTTCTTGAGCCCTCAGTCCCCAGCAAGAGCTAACAGGATGGCATTACTACCTGTGGCTGCATTTTCTTGGCAGCAATTGGAGTTGCATTGGTCCCGGAGTATGGAGACCTCCCTCTCCAGCATCTCAATCCTGCTCAGCAGATCCTGCAGGGACGGGAGGGAGGTGGAGCACTTGCAGGTCTGCTTGGGCAAGTTTATCCTGTGGGTGAAGGTGACCCGGCTCTCGCTGTCGGAGGTCTGCTCCGTGTACTCCGCCAGCCGGTCGTCTTCTGAACTCACCTCCTCGGCTGAAGACTTGAACATGGATGAGCAGCAGCTGTCCAGGGGGATGTTGATGTTGTAGATGTGGTGGAATACCATGGGCTGCTCTTTGATGGGTGGGCTGCAGTTGGCGAGGCCACCCTCCTCATCCACCACTGGCCTCTTGGCTGGCTCTGTTGTCACCTCCAGCCGGCACTCAAAAGGCTTGAGGACGGCGCCAAGCAGAAGTAAGTTGAAGCTAATGAGCATGTTCCTCAGGACTGGGTTTTCACTGTCAGTCCCCATTTTCTTGGGAGAGAGAAGAGCCTTCTAAGCCAGTGCTGGTCAGCCAAGCACGGGGAGGACCTGAGGACACAGAAGGAAAAGAGCATGGTTGGTGTTAGCCCCGAAACTGTTCTCAGCTTAGAGAGGCAAGTCCTGCTGGGCAAAGTCATCCAGAGAGATGTGGGGCTGACTTGACCCATGCACAGTCCTGCTGGCTTTGGTGGAGCCCAAATCAGCCCCAAGAGAAGCCCATGGCTGGTGGGGAGACCCTGCCATAGCCCTTGAACAGTGACAGAGGCAGATATTTGTTGCTGTAATTTTTTTTTTTTAAAGGAAACAGTTAATCTGGTACTAACAAAGCACCAAATATACGTTTTCAGGAGAAACGCCCCCTATGTGATCTACCTTCAGTGTCACATCAGTACGATGTGTAGGGTCAAAAGGGTTAACACATAGGTGATGGTGACGCATCCCTGAGCTCTCCTTTGGTTGTCTCCTGTGCCCCAGGAGCTTCGCCCAGGGTTGCTAAGCTTCCTCCAGTAGCTATAGGAACAGCAGCCTCGTTGTTAAACACCGTTAAATTACACCATGCAGGTTCCAGCTTGTTCAGGTCAATGCTCAGAGCAGACAAATCCCTCCCGTTAAAGTGGCTTCACTCCCTGCCCACGCTTTGGATTACGAGTTAACCTTGCCTTGATTTGGAACAACACAACTTCTCATTCCTGTATCGATCATGAACCCCCGGGTGGTAATCCAGTCTCTGTGAACCACATTTATCTCCAGCCTAAAATCACCGGTGCTAGCCCAGTTATGCTGGGGATGGATTTGCCCCCATTACTTTTGTTGGCACTGTTGTGTGCTGACCAATACTTAACGCCAACTAGTTTGCCATGAGGAATCGACGCCTGGTCTGTCAGAGGATAGGGCTAATGGATACGGGAGGCTGTGTCCACAATTTCATTGCACCCAAAGATACGGCTTGCCTTGTGTTTTCTTTGCAGGAAGTAGTTTATGTGCAGCTCAAACAGGATTGCTGGAGTGTGGCTGCTTGGAGGATGTGTTGTCAAAGGCTCTCAGCTGAGCCCTGGCACTGCTTTGGTGTCAGGACAGCTAATTAAATATAATTGTTTATAATTAAATATTTCCACCTAATACCTTGAAATGTCTGATTGGATTTCTTGCAGCATTTTAGGGGTGAATGTAAATTCTGTGTTTGCAGCTCTCTACTTGTGTTGGGTTTGTAGGGTCCTGGACTGGTGAACACTAGAGATGTGCTTTGTGGTTCTGTCTGTACCACCAGTACAAAAGAAACAGCAGACACATTAAGTCTGGTCAAGAGGCTCTTTACAATACTGGTAAAAAGATACGAAGAGCCGAAGACCTCCTCCCTGCATCACCAGAAACTACCAAAACTCCAAGAAGTCATGAGTTTTACGTATTTAAAGCCAGGACATAGGTCTTGCAGTGTCCAGCCTTAATTCATAATTAACTTTCATAACTCTGTATTTAGTATCATTAATAACTCTGTATTCAGACTCTAAGAGGGCTTAGCCATTCATACAGGTTTGAAGACTATGAAAAATTACATGGTACTACATGGGTTAAGAAAGACTTAAAACCTTGAGGACTTAAACTCTTGAGCGCTTGGGTGGCATGCTTGGATGGGACCTGCCTTGAAGGGCCACTACATGGAGAGGAACAAATTGCCATATCTGCCAGCTACAACATGCTCCATCTTCTGGGACATTTGGTGGCAAGAGGAGATTGGACATCAACCTGGTCTGACTCAGCTGCCTATTGCAGTAGCTCTCATACTGGTTCCTAAAACTGGGAAATGAAGGTGAGGAGGAGTAGCAGGTTGAGTGTTTCCAACAAGCTGCTTAAAACTGCATCTCCCAAGCTGCATTTAGTGCAGACCCTGTAGGGTCTAGACTTGGGGTTTCACAACTGGTCCATGCTAGGGAATGCTGGCCATGGTGAACACGAGGTGGGGAAGATGTCCTCATGGCTTTTGGTGGATGCTTCCAACCTACCCATGTGGGGTCTTCTCCAAGCAATGGAAGCTTGCCAGGCAGGGTGGGTGTGACACCTTGGTGGTTTGGTTTTTGGGGGGTGGGAGAGGATAGCTGCATGATGCTTGGCTGCGATTCACAGCTGAGCTGTGCTCGGGGCCACTCGCCAAGTCTGACTTTGCTGGTATCTGCCAGTGCCATAATCTTGAGCAATTGCCCTCCCTTACTTATAATGACAATCCTGCTCTGGAGCTCCTCACCAGTTCCCTGGGGAATGGCTCTGCCTCCTCCCTTCCCCTGCTGCTGAATGAAAATATTTGTTTACTGGTTTCTCTCCTACAATACCACGCTACTCTAGAAAATATCACTATTCAGCTGCATCGCAGCATTCGCAGGGTTATTATCCCATATTACTGCAAGGTTTCTGCTGCACTTTTCAGCTCCCTCCTTAATGCCTGCTTCTCGTGAGCAGGCACCTGGGACTCCTTTGGTAGACTCTCTCTTTTTTTCCCTGGTTTTAGGAAAAGCAAGAAAAACGGAAATAACTGTGCAGTGAGCTGGCCACCTCCTTCCCCTTGGCTTCCACGGTGACTTTGACCATGCTTGCAGAAGAGGGAAAGAAGGGCACCAGAGATGACAGTGGGAAGGAGTGAGGTGGTGGGATTGATTCTCCATAAGTGGCAGTTTGGGACTGTACTCTCAGACCCCAAACTCCCCAAATCCTCCTCTGCCTTCTGGGCTGAACAGCAGCTCCTGGTTGGCCCTGGCTGACCCATGGAGAGACTTCTTGTCCCTGTGTAATGGAGCAGCCATGACAGGGGGAGGCACAGGGACTAATTAGTGCCGGCTGCCTTTGATTGACATGTTGGCGTCCGAGGGTAACTATCCACTTCTTGGCCTCTCGCTCAGCTTTTTTTGTGTATGCTCGGAGTGGATGTAAATGTGGCTGTGAGCCAGCTGTGCCGAGCTGAACCAGAGCTTCAAAGCAAGCCTCCTTGCAGGATTACAGCAGCAGCTTAGACATGGGGAGATGAAATCCACCCCCTCCCTGCTCTTTGGATCCAGCCTGGCTCAACAGAGACACCAGAGCCTGTTTATGAGGGATGCGGGGGTGAAGGGTTCCAGGTGGATGCACGGACAAAGGAGCCGGAGATGGGTTGGTGGATAAAGCGGAGATGCACGGCAGAGACTGCTCGCTAAGGACAGCGAGCAGGTTGGGTGGTTAACAACTCTCTAACCCATAGACTGAAAGCTATTCATTTGCTGCTAGAAACCGCCAGGCTCATTGATCTGAATCTCTTTATTGGTATATTCATCACAGGGGATGCTGGCAGGATGCTGCCTAGCTCTCTTTTCTGAGCAGCAAGTCATGGCAATCCCCTCCAGCCCTGCTCAAGGTGGTGGCCTTTGGCAGCAGGTGATACTGCAGGGGTGGTCGCATCCCCATGGCATGATGCTAGGGGAGCTTTCTCTTTTTTATTATTATTATAAACAGGATCATGGAAGGAAAAAAACTAAAAAAAGTATTCCTGCCCTGACTGGGTGCTGGGTCAGGCTTAATGCCACCTCTTTGCTGTGAAACGGTGAAAAGTCATCCTGGTTTGGGCTGTCCCCAGCTCAAACCAGGCTGAATCCACAGGGTCCTGCAGGGCAGAAGGATGCTCCTTGGTGTCCTCCAACCCACAGCAGACCATCTGAGTCATAAATCCCTATTAATCCTGACTTCTTCCTGGAGGCTTGGGCTGACAGCTCTGAAAGCCCTGCCAAATTTGTGGATGCATTCCCAGGGTCTGTCGTCTCCCTTCCCTGTCTGGTCCTGCTTTGTCTCCAGCTCCTCCTGTCAATGATTTGCTTTTCCCTGAAGGACCCCATCACCATGAGCTCAGCTGGGGTGCATTAATGTGGGGATTTGGCTGGCAGTGCTCTAGGGCTGCATGCATAGTCTGACAGCTGAAGGCTTGTCAATTGGGAAAGAGAAGTTGCATTACCCTTCCTGCTTCAGGTTCCTTGTCCTCCTGCCTGCCCATATGCAGCGACAGAACAATTAGAAACTATTGACTGAGTGAACAGATTCAGGAGTATATATTTTTTCTTTCTCCTTTTATGAGGAAAAAGAAACAAATTTCTGTGGTTGTTTCACACGTTAAATCTGTTGCACTAGGGCAAATTTATCTGGGGTGCCTTTTAGCCTTTATTTTTTTTCTTTCTCCTTCATTGCCACCAAGTTCAGATAAAAATCCAAGCTAGTGGTGTTCCTGCTGGCTTCAGTGCCTCCATCCTCAGAGGTGGCCTTGGAAAACCTCCTGGCTGGGGCAGGGAAGGCAGCTTTGAGCCCAGTGCTTTTGCAGCATCAGAAGGCAATGTCTTCTGCTTCGCTTTTCACCAGGCTGGGGCAATGCCTCTCCATCCTCTCGCACCCATAGTGAGGAGTTTGAGCTCCAGTTGCCTCTGGCACAGCAAAAGTTTGGGGCTGCTACTTTATTTTTTTAAATGATGTTTGGTTTTTTTGCCCCCAGCTGTTCGTAGGTACCATCTGGGAGTCATGCTTCTCAAGAAGGAGCTTTCCCTGTGCTTCAAAAACCAGAGCTGGTTTCCCTTGGTTTCCTTTATTTTGTTGGGTTTTTTTCCTGCTATGGTCCCCCAGAAACATGGGTGTTTGTATTCAAGTTCAAATTAAAGAGTTATTAGAGTTAATTATGAAGTTTGGCAGGCACTGAGCTCTCAGCTCCAAAGCATTTCAACTTTGGGGAGCTGTGAAAGAATCAATCTGCTGCAATTTATGTGTGGTGCTCAAGAAAAAAACCACACATTATCAAACTGGGAAAAATATTTGAGGGCTTTTGCCAAATATATACCACAGCAAACCGCTCTCTTTCCCTCCTGAACGGCCTCTCTCCATCCAGGCCTTGTGTCTTATGGGCCAGCGAAGGAAGAAATAGAAAAACCCTATTAAATCCACAATGCATCCACCCTAATTATATATTTTTGGCTATTTTTACATTTTGCTGATGGGCTGTATTTGTGTGAGCAAATGGTGCTGGGAATGCAAAAGGGAACCTGTGTGTGGTGATGCTCAGAGCAGCTGTGCCGAGAAAGTCGTTAATGGTGTGGCAGTGGTTTTGGGGGGGCAGCATCACCCAGAAATGCAGTGCCGTGTCCCCCAGCAGCATCTGCACTCCCTTTTTTATTGCTTAGCAATATGAATGTAGCAAATGCAAACTCTGCCCCAGTGGCCACTGCAGGACGGGCACAGGGACAACAGATCTGCACAACAGGGATGATGCCAGCAGTTTTATCTCCAGCATTTTGCTGGAGATAATTTAATATTTGGATAGTCCAACAATATTTCTATTTTCATGCCAGTTTTGGTGAATTGCTTTGGTCAAAATAAAACACCAACGCCGCCTGGAAAGATGCTTGAAAAATTACAGTATTTGTTTCTCCAGCCAGATACTGTGTATTAAAATGTTTTTTTAAATTGCTAAAGATGTGAAAATGAAGTGAACGTTTTGTTCTGCTTGAGAAACATTTTAATCTACCCAGAGCCCATAGATGTATATGTGTATATATACATATTTATATGCATTTATTGCATTCTGTTTTTCTGAACACTACATAAACCACAAGCTCTGCTTTTTGGTGCAGATGGCAAACTGGAAAAATCAGATTTATTTGGAGTTTGGACTGGGACACATCCTTAATGCCATCCAACAAACCATCAAGAAACAGAATTTGCTGCCTGCTTCCTCTGCGCGGCAGGAGCAGGCAGATATTAGCTAACACTCAGCAGTCCCCGAGCCGTGTCGGGGCTGGCTGGCTGATTGGAGCTGTGATGTGTTCCCTGCTGGAGCTCGGTCGGCAGGAGCAGGACCGCCGCAACAGCTTTGCTCCTGGCTGCTGCGAATGGTGGGAGCGAGCCCGGTGCATGGTGGTGTGTGAAGCAGGCAGGAATCCTCCAAGAGTATTATTTGGGCTTTTATATTGAAAAGTGTGTTGGAGGTTTCCCATAAGCCAAGAAAACCCCCACTGGATGGTTTTCAAGGCTCCCAAAACTGCCCTGGAGATACCTGAGTGCTCAGTGCAGCTGATGTCTGCTCCATGTTATGGCGAGATGCAGCCCTTGCAAGCTTTCCTCCTACTCGCTGGGCTCGTAAGGAAGGAAGCTCAGCTCCGAGTAGTCCCTGGTCAGCTTCCCAGCCACATGCTTTCCACGCCAAGGTGACCACATAGCTGGGAAAATGAGGTGGACTGAAAGCTCTGAAGCCCAACCCTGGTTTTTTTAGACCTCTCAAGAGAGGCTGCAGCACTCGCTGGTTTAGAGTAACCCATTACTCCTGTACATCAGCAACATTATTGGCTCTGCATTGAAATTGCTGCTGGGTGCCACAGTCCTCCAGCCATGGCAGGTGAGGACGTGTGCATGGAAGGCGCATGCCTTGCTTTGCTTTGCTTCATGATCTGGTGAGAAACTCTTGTGATTTGTCTGTCTCACCAGAAAGCACTTGTGTCGCATCAGCTGCTAACTGAGAATTATTGGAAATAATTGGGTCAGCTCCTTGGCAGCCTGACACTGCTGAAACTTTGCCCTCACGAGGCTGATTTGCACCAATAGGAGCCTCCTGAGCAGATGTAGAGATGCAGCGTGTCCTGCAGACCCAATTCCCTCACACAGTCTTCCAGAGGGATGAAGAGCACTGGCTCCCAGTTATTAGTAACCTAATGATGTGCAATTTGTCTCTTTAAAAAGGTTTTCATTTCATTAGTTCCCTGAACGTCATAGCAGAGTGAAGGTCCTTGCTATGTGCAAGCGAAGATAGTCCTCTCCCTGATCAACTCCTTCTGCACCCTCTGCCTAATTGCAGTCCTTATCTCCCTTCTGAACACAACCTGCTGCGAGCTTTTGGGGGAATTAAAGGAGATGGAAAGCTTAGAGGAGTGAAGCATCATGTCTCCTGTAATGTTGGACCTCAGCCTGAGGTCGGTTGGTCAAAGGCCAGACCCTGAGGACTCATGGGGACCAACACTGATACCTGCACAGTGCTGGAGGAACCTGACCGAATCATTTCATGCCGCTACCGAACAGCCCTCGGGGAGAGAATGATTTTTGCCCTGCTGACTAATTGCATATTTAAAGATGAAATACTTTGATGCTTTTACCAGTGTTCCCTAACTATATGTGGAGGAAGAAATCTATAGTTCCCTCAACTGACTGTAAATTCTGCCAGCTTAATAATTCATGCACGCCTCTGTGATTGCAGGGTACGTTATATCTTGCTTTCATTACATATTCTTTTATTGAATTGCCACAGCATATATCAATAGCCTCTATAAGCTCCCATAGGAAAGCAGGCAGTGGCTTAGCACAAAGGTTTTGAGAGGAATGTCCTTTCATTTTCCCATTAACAGGTAAAGCCCAAATCTGGTGTGTCTGACTTCATGTTGTCTCATTTGACTGTTGCCTCCCGCCTGCTTCCCTGCAAAAACTGGGGAGTCACTGGGGTAAGTCTCATTTTTACAAGTGTGCTAGCTCTAATCCAAGCACATCCTAGCATTTTACTGAGCAAATTGTGGTCTTGACTGTCTTCATTTATATATATCTACAGGCAGCAGCAGGTACATTATCAGCTCCCCCTTCAAAGCCACTGCGCTCAACCATGTGCCATGGAAAAATCTTGCTTGGTGCAAAATTTGCTTGTGTGACTGGCTTGCAAAGGTGGGCACCTAATTTTGTAATGAAAGCCAAGGTGGACACCTAATTTCATAATGAAAGCCATGAGCAGTGAGCTTGGGTAGTGGCCCAGCCACTGTCCGTACCTCTTTGCTGCGGCCGCACCCAGTGGTCCGTGGGCGATGCTGAGATGCAGGCATAGGCTGCAAGCCCATGATGCAGCACGTCACAGCTCATGGTTAGATGCTTCCCTCTGGCTTCTAACGCCAATATAAAGACCCATGGTGTCCAATGTCCTGCGGGAGGGTGACCTGCTCCCTTCTGGGTCCATATGTGACACCCTGGTCCATCAGTGCATGAACACCCAGCTCCTAATGGAAGTCGCTGGCTGTTAAAACTGAGCTCTTCCATACCTACTTATGAGGCCGGACATGTGATTTGAGTTGTGGCAGGTGAGTATTTGGTAGCCTGGCCCTTTGAGTACTAAGATTTGACATCTGTTGGAGATGGCCTCGGCTGCCCCACTGCTGGGACACCCCCAGCCCTCAGGATTCCCTGCCCATGAAAGGGCATCACATCCAGCGCTTCACACCATATATTTATTCACGGTCAGTTAAGACATAATTCCCCTGCAGTGGTCCTGTATGTTGCAGAAGGGTTAATTTTATCCTTATGCAGCATCTCCGGCTGTTAAAGCAGTTTTACCAGAGAGAGACTGGGAGCAGAGGTTGGGACAGCTCCTGCTGCTCTCCCCTGCATCGCCATTTGCCCATAACAATGCTCCTGGGGAGATCGCTCCTGCCTCATGCATGGGGAGAGACTATATTTCTAAAGGAAGATTTTGGGATGGGGCCACCCTTCACTGCTAAAGCTGTGTGCCGCATTTCTGAGCCCCACAATGGCTCCTGTGCCTGCCCTGCTGGCTCCCAGAGCTCCGCCAGAGATGCTCAGAAGCCATAAAGGAGGAATTAACCATAATTATGGAGCATTGCAGGGCGTAAACACCCTCTAAATCCTCTTTAATTACGTGGTAGCACTTAATTACATGGCAACTGGAATGTAAGCGCAAAAATAAATATGATTTCAGTTTTATCTTCAGCAGGGGCACTGGTAATTAATTTTGGAGGGTAACGTAGGACCCAGCCGAACATGGGCATGGTGTGGATCCCGCATGCACAGCGCTGCAGAGGTGCTGCCAACCCAGGACAGTCAAACCTCCCTTCTCCCTTTCCAACAGCCACAGTTTTGCCATACCTTCCCACTCCACCCTTGGCAGCATCCCTCTTTCTGTCCATTCATACACAGGCAGAGACTTGTGGATATTAGGGCAAGGTAGGACCAAGTGGTGGGGTACCTACTCATCCTCCAGCATGGAGAAAACCAAGTGTGAGAGCTTCCATGGCTAATTCATCCCACCTCAATTACACTGCGAACCCACAGCCCATAACTGGTGTGATTTGGACCAGTCTTGGCCATGGGCATGAGGTTTTTCCCCTGTTTGCACCCAGCTTGGGTGCTGGCACCAAGTCCTTGTGCTCGTGTAGCTTATGCTTGGCTGTCATGTTGCATTGGAGTTTACGAGTCAACCCAGACATCCTCAGGGCTTAGCCAAAGTGGACGCAAACGACCCAGCTTAGGATGCTCTGTTGCCAAAATGCTGCCACCCATTATCCCTGGCACAGATTGAGCATACAGCTTGATGAAGATGAAGGAGTGTGTGATGAAATGTAAAGTCACATAAAGAAACTGGATGCACTAAGACCTGCATTGTCCCACATAATCACCATTGCTGCCAGTGTGCTGTGAAGCGGATAACAGCACTGTGGACCAGGAGAGGAAAATCCATGCTATTATCATGGCTTTTTTAAACCATAATTAGAGAATTGCCCCTGAGCAGGGGCACCCAGGAATTCAGTTTGCTTTTGGTAAGAGCAAACCCACCTGCTGAAGTCAAATGAGCACTTTTTTTTAACTTGCTTTTCAGTTTGCCTAGTCATATACATCCTGACCTGAAATCAGGAAACAGAGAAGAAATGCTCATCTGGTGCGGTTTTGCATTTGTTTTCCCCCGACGTGTATTTTTGCAGTGCGGAGATGAAGTAGAGCTGATGTGATTGTGAGGTCGTGCACGCTGTGGCTTTCCCCCACCTGCTTTATAACCCCTGTACTGGAAAATTCTGATTTTTCTCCCTTTTTAATATATTGCTCAAACTAAACTGCATGATACAACTGATTTACACGCATATGCAACCTGGCAGGTAGCAGCAGGGATTGCATTGTGAACCCTCCAATAATTGGTATTTTCTACTCGCCTTTCCCTTGTAATTTCCCCTGAATATTCAGAGCAGCAGCAGATACTTGTGCAATAGATTTGAGGCTCAAGCAAAGCTGCGGCGGTGGAGCTGGCTCTTGTTAGAGGATGTTTTTTCTTGGGCAAAGCTTGTCCCAGGTCGCTTTTGGGGACCTGCAGGGTCTCCTTGGGAGGGCACAGCATTGTGGCAGTGACTGCAAAGACCCTGCAAATGTTTTCTATCATCTCTCATCAAAAAGACAGCAGAAGAGAGTGCGAGCAAGCTGAAGCAGAGAAATGAATTGTAGTCCTGCTGCAGAGACTTCATTTGATAAATAATGTATATAGAGTTTGCAGTAATAACTGCTTTTTTCCGACCCAGGCAGCTGGGCTGGGTTTGACACATCCTGGACATATTCTCCTTCCAGGTGGTGGACAGGATGGCGAGCCCTCACTCGCGTTGTGGGGAAGGCAGGGCAGGCAGTGACAGGCTCTGTTGTGTTAGACAGGTTAATCTGGGGCTTTTCTCATTTCCGATGAGCCGTGCGTGTGTGTACAGAGAGGAGGCGGCGTTTCCAGGCACTGCAGGAGGAAAGAGATTCACTGAGGGCACAGCGTTTAGGAAAACTCCTGAGGTTAACACATGCCACAGACATATGGCCAAGAGGAGATGTAGAGCTCTGGGTGGGCAGGTGGGTTCTGGCTGCCTGACACCAGGATGCTGCACCCTGGCCTGCCAGCCCTGGTCCAGCCCAATGCTGGAGATGTGGCTTCCCACTCCAGCACCACTTCCCTCCTCCCTCCCCTGGTAAGGGGGGGTGGGTCCTCTGAAATCTCTCTTTTGGCTTCAAGCATGCTTTCCAAGGAGCACGTGGCATCGCCCATGGGTGGGCTCCCCCAGGACAGATGGGACCTTGGAGATGATCAGGTAAATCACCCCTGGTTATCCCTGCACAGCGCTGGGAGCAGGGATTTCCCTTTGTGATCCCATGCTTCTGTTACAACAGCCTGAAGCGAGGCAGTCACATCGCTTCCCCTCCCAATTTGCCATCCGTTTGACCTTAATAGCCATCGCAGTGGGGCAACCCAACTGGTGGGTTTGGCCCTCATCCTCCCTCTTCTGACATGTCAAGATGCGGAAGTGGGAAAACGGGGGCTGAAAGTGGGTCTTTTTAGGAAGCCCAAAAAAGGGGAGAAATTCCCCTCTGCCTCTCTGCCCTGATGCCCTTAAAAACTGCTTTCACAACAAATAAGAAAAAATGTGCACCTTCCCGAAGAACAAGCTGAGATTCCAGATCCCTTAATGTTTCAGGGGCTCATTTTTGGGCTCCTGAAGAAGGGCAAGGGGGGGTAGGGGAGGAGAGAGGAGGACCATGGCCACCCACTGAGCCTTGGAGGCCATGGTGGCTCAGGGCTGTCCTAATCTGCAAGAGCCTGGCTGGCCCCAGGTAGCGAGAGGGGCTCACAAGGTTAGGACAGAGCTAGTCTGGGCTTTTAGGATGGGTCTTCTACAATAAGTTATGCTGCAGTCAAAATCCCAAATACCTTAGGTTATACCTTCCTGCTGGAACAGCTGCCATGGACATGTCTGGGGCTGAGGATCTGGCTGGGTGCCTGCACAGACCCCCCAAAGCCACTGGAGGTATATAAAATGGCCCTAATCAAGGCACGCCAGAGATAATGCTCTTCAATAATTTTTATGGCAGGCTTTGAATGTTTCTACTGGAGCGATTTGTTTAAAAACAGATTTGCTTCTGTTGGACTTTGGAGGAATACCTGGGCTACCATATTAATGAAGGTCAGTGGGAAAACCCATATCTCTCCTCATTTTACACCCTTGTGTAAGAACTGGAATTAGCATCAGTGCTTTTATTGTGGGGAAAAACAAGATCCTTGGGAAGGGAAAATAGCTGTAGTCAGCATGGGCTTGCACTAGCTGAAGATCTGAGTCAGGTTGGGTTTTTATTGCCCTATAATAGGTAAGTACCTCATTAAGGAGTGGATATAAATGCGTAACATAATTTCATTGAGCCTGGAGATGGTGCAGGGTGTGAAAGCTTGGAAGCAAGCCCACTGCTTTGTGATGCTTTTTAAGCTAGAGCTTGGTTTTGCTCACTTTAGTTCTCCCACTAGTATTGTAAGTGCTGGGGTTAGACAGTTCACAAGCAAGCACTTAAAATCAATTTTAAGGCCATTTTTTTATGCTGAAGGACTGCGTGTACATGTAAGACTCAGGATGAAGGAGACCTCTTCAGTCCTGTGACAGACAGTGATGTGATATAACCCCTTTCATGAATGGGTTAACATTCATCTTTGGGTTCACTCCCACGGTCCCCAGTGTCCCAGAAGGCTGGCTCAGCACCTTGTATTTCCAAGACTCTTATAATTTCTAAGCCAAATTTAACCACAGTCAGTTGAAACACACACTTTCTTGCCTGCCTTTGCTGCCCTTCTTCACTTCCAATCAAACTGACGGGTAAATAATGCTAAATAACACAGTGCGGCCATCTGAGTAGGGCTTGCTGAACTGAGAAACGAGATTGCTTGGGCAGCAGTTGCAACACTGTGGGAAAACGGGAAACAGCCAAAATTATTTGCAGAGTTGGAGCGCAGCAATTTGAAAGTGAGGGATTATTTGCTGCATCCTATTCGTGCATAAAGTGAGGAGCAAACGCCCCTTGATGCCTGCTGGGAGCAGAACAGCCCTGTCAGATTAGGCAAATTCAACCTGCTAATTGAGATGGACATGTACTGCTTCTCACATACCTTAAATAGAGCAAATAGGACTGTGATCAGAGAGATGTCTTGGGATATAGCTGCATCTGGTCACTCCCTGGCTTCTCCCACCCACCACCAGCCTGTAACGGGCCATGCAATGAGGGCTAGACAATTGAAATTTTCCTTTTAAAACCAGAAGTATTAGGTATTGTGGTGCCTCTGCTACCTGTAACACCAAGCTGTGACTGCTGAGCAGGACAGGGAGGATGGCACTGCAGAGGATGGGGCTGTTGTGCCAGGTCTGGAATCTAGGAGTTCCTGGAAAACTGCTGGTGAAGCTGGGAAGGCTTGAAATGCCTCACAGCAGGACTGGTTGAACTTCCATAGTTCTACTGAAGTTCAAAGTGTTGCAGCAGGAGAAAGACTCTGGGGTTGAAGCCTCCGGGAGATTTGTGCAAGAAGCTCTATGTGGGAAAATGAGTGGGAAACGACAGAAGAGACTTTGTTCACCTTAACTGGCAAAGCAGGATCCTACCTGGGAACGGCCTTGGGTGGTTCCTCATTGCAAGGGACAGATCCACTGACATTTCAGAGTGGTCCTCCTTAGGAGGGGGACAATGACAAGGTAACATCCCAACTCTTGCAAATGTGTTCAATGTCTCCAGTTGGATTTTGCAGTGGGTTAGGGGATCCTTCTGGAGGAGGTCACTGTGGGGCTTTCAAGCAGGCTTATATTCTGGCACCGCTATTTCAATTTTTGAATGCTTTTTTTTTACTTCTGATCGACCCTTTTGGGATATAATTTGTTTGGTGTGCCTGAGCGGGTAGGGTGGACAGCAGCAGTCAGGCATTTAATCCCAACTATAACCTTGGCCGTGATGTTTCGCCATGGATACCTCTCGCTGCTGGCGCTGCTACTTATCCCCTTTGAAAAACAGGGATAATACAGGGCTATCTCCCTATGAAATACTGAGATGACAGCCTAATGAATAGTACCACAAGCTGGTGGAAATTCACTTCTGTGCAGAGATGCCAATCTAATTTTCCACTCTAGATAGACATTTAATAACCCAAAGTCCTCTTACTCCGGTGAGATTATCTATGGAGCACTTTTCTTCCACAAAGTCCAAAATACTCTACTAAAGTGCATATGAGAAAGGAAAACGGAAAGCCTTGTAACAGACCCCTCAGACATGTGCTTAGCTGTGTGGGTGACAGGGACAACTCCACCACCGAAACTATGGAAAAAGATAATTTTTACAATCTGGTCTGATATTTGGGTGGGTTCTCTTCCTGTTCTGGCTGGCCTTGCCCACCTCTAATGTGGTGTTTGGGTGGTCTGTAGGAGATAAAACTGAGCTGTGATGCCTCTGATACCTCATCTTTTTTTGTAAGTGAAGTAAGTGGAAAAGAATGTTCTTTTAATGCAAAGCTTCGCTGGAAGATCAATAGCAGCTTCACATGTATTTTTGTCTAATATTTGGTTTTGTAGGGCTTTGGGAAAAAAATTGTTGCTATTCATGTGACACATGGATGTGATGAGCTCTGCTGCTCTTGATTGCCTCCCCAGCCTGAGCCATCACCATGTGGCTGAGGCAGGCAGCAAGCCAGGACTGCCCATGCTCACCTCAGACCTCCTGCAGGAGTGCTCTGCCCAAATAGATGAGCACTCTAACGCCAGGGCATGGCTGGCCTTTAGCCTATGGTGTCTGGGCCACGAAATGTAGAGGGGCTTTTGCTCATTACCACTTGTACAGTGCCACAAGATGCTCTGATAGAAGATTTTGTGATTGCAAGTCATTATAATCATTCCCGTATGTCCTTATGTTTCCTTGCAGGTGATCTAGTCTGCTAGATACATGCCTGCCTTGGCTGGTCTGGAGAAACCAAAGAAATGCCAAGCATTGCTAATAGTTATTTTGAAACCCCATCCTCTTCACTCTGTACTTCTGCTTTTTAAAGCTGCTGCAGCTCTCACAGGTGAGATGGCTAATTGAAAGGGATGGTACCAGCCATAAGTAATGAGGCTGGATGATCAGTTCCTTTAAGTCCATGTAGTTCTACTGACTTCTGTGCTTGTTTATGTCAGCTGAGGTCAGGTCAGGAGCAAAGCATCTACAGTAGAGGCAGGGGCTGAGGGTTTTTGTGGTGTTTGGAGAACAATAATTGTCTGTGGTTGGTAACGCTCTGGACAGACAGGAGATGTGTGTAAGAGGGAGTTGGATTTTTTGTAAGGATTGGGCTTCCAAGGGGAGCGTCCCAAGTTTTGTGGGGTAATCATGGGAGTGCTGCCTTTTAGTACTGCACAGAAGAAATGCCAGAGGACCCTGGAGTGCTGTTTCTGTCTTGTTCCAGTGTAGATGTTTGCATGCTGCTGGTCTGCTATTTGATGGTCTCTTAGAAGGGTGACCATGGCCTTGCTGGGAGCCTTGAAGGAGAAAGCTCATCAATCTGCTCTGTCCTGTGCTTTGGAGTTCAGGTGTGCTTGTTGTGCTGGGTTTCTGTTGCATCTCTTGCTCTACAATGCTGTGCTCTGTGTTGTCTTCCCTATCTCATATTTTTTAATATATTATATAAATATGTAATGTTTGCATATATATAAAGATATACATACGTGCTCAATTTTTTTCATGTGTGGCGGACTCCTGTTCTATACAAAGTTGGGATGCTAAAAGGGCATTGAAGTTATTCCTGAGGAAAGGTATGTGTTTGGAGGGGTTTCAAGTATTTTCTTCAAGTCTTCACACCTTGAGAAGGGTGACTCTTAAACATCCAATCTTAAGCTCCTTAGAGCTGGCTGTCAAGCATGGGATGGGAGAACATAGGGTGGGATGGTCTTGCTGCTTCACCCATCTCCAAGAGACAAAACTTATTTATTGTTTTATTTTAAAAAATAATCAAAGATTTGTTCTGGCTTTGAGAATTTGCAGGTAAATCAGTGATTTTCAAAGTCCCTAGAGCACACAGTCCTGAGCTGGCATAACCACAGCCAGGGTTATCTGGTGGGTGTAAGTTTTTTACAGTGGCCTTCTGAGGGTTTTTTATTTATTTATTTTTAGATAAAGCTGCTCTGTTATGTGTTTGCTGGGTTTGAGTGAAAACTCCTCCCATAAGAGCTGGCCAGACAGTGAAGGTGGGAGCCATGTGGGGTGGAAGCACCTCTGAAAAGCATCTCAGGGTGCACTCCAACTGTGGGGATGGGGACAATGGGTGTCCTACAGGCAGTGGCGAGTCAATCAGTGTTCTGTGCCTGGTGCTGCCCTGATCCCAGTGCAGCAGGGCTGCCCCCAGCTGCGGTTACTGGAGGGTGGCTGTTAGTACTGGAAGAAGGTTCTCATTCCAGCTGGACACAGTGCATCTGGATGGGGAGAAGCTGCTGGACACTCAGACAGGGAACTGCTACCCCCACCCCAAGCTGCAGTGCTCCCTCTCCCTGGATTAATTTAAAACCACATCAGCAACTCAACAAGCTCTGTTTTCCCTTGCTGGATGTCATGGTTTGCATTTTTTGCTACACTTAAACCATGGGATAATGCTTCTGCTACATGATTATAAACCTGATAGAGCCCCCACTGAAGTACCCGCCTTTCTGAGGAGCTTAAGTAATATTTTTCGAAAAGCACTTCAGTGACCTTTTAATTCCTGTGGAGCACTCGAGTAAGCGCAACCTGAGGCTTCGGTGTTATGAATCCAATTCTGAAAAAGCCTGGAAATTGATTTATGGCTGTGTGAGATGTGTGCAGGCTTCAGAGATATGGGAGAGATGATGACTTGTTACCTGACTCTGGAAATGCTTCAGCACTGGACCATCACCACAGGTGCACCCATCATGGGTCCATCGATCCCCATGGTCTCACTGGGCACTTTCCACCATAAGAAAACGCGAGTTCATGTTGAGCTGGGTTTAAAAAGAAGTGTCTTTGCCAGTTTGGGAAGCCTGAAATACTGAAGTAAAACGTGCTGATGCTGACGGGATCTATTAATCCGACACTTATCTGGTGGCTCCACTGTTCTCTCACACTTCCGTCTGTCTGCTTCAGGTCTGTAGTTATGTTCCTGGTAGTATGGGTTTTTTTGCAGATAGCTGATGGAAACTTGCCTGCATTTCATGTCAGCCTTCCTTGGCATGTTAAAAAACATTTTTTCTATTTGCTGTGACAGCAGGAGCTTAAATCAAATCTTAAATATCCATAAAAGTGTATTGGTTGTGGAAGTCCCTGCTTCCTGGGACTGGGAGGCAGTACTGTGTCTGCTGGAAGAGACCATCTGATATTGCAAAATTCACAGAAAAATAAGACCTGCAACAATGTAAGACAGCGAGGGAGCAAATCTGTTCATGAGCAGCAGGTCTGTGAGCTGTGTAGAGGGCAGTGGAGCATCCCGTGGGCGCTGCTTCAGCTCCTGGCTTTGGTCCGGGTCCGGCTGCCAGAGTAACGTGTTGGTTGGCAAAGGCAAACTGGGACATCAAAACAGCCTGCAAACCTGTACGAAGTTAACTTTGTATGGTTGTAGTTGGAAAATGTCCCACAAGCCTGAATGTTTATTTTTAAGGAAATCTCAAAAGCTGTGTTTCAGGATACTTGGAAAACAAGTTAACCTTGTATTGTCTAGGGGGAGGGAGCAGAAACTGCTGCAAAGCTGGGGTTTTGGTGGGTGTCAGTCTCCTGCTGCCAAACTTGGCTGGACAGCTGATGCTAAGAAAGTAGAGTGACCTTTGCAGAGAGCCAGATACTGCCCGTGAGCTGAGCTTGGCAGGGGAGGATTAAATTACCCAAATATACTGCTCCGCAGAGCACGGCTAAGCCTGTGAAGGAGGCAGCAAGTGACATGAAAGTAGGGATGTGGGTGAGAATTTACAGCATGGCAGTTGCAGCCCTGTGCACCAGTTACCTGGGACTTAGCATGGTCTTTTGGATGCCTCCTTTGCTGAATTTCTTTTTCCCCCTAAAAACGAGGGAAGGAGACAGCATCATGGGGAGCTTCCTGTCTGCTGTGGGAGGCAGCTGATGCTGCACGCTCAGCATGTTCAATCCAGAGCTGCATTCCCATCCTCCTGGATTTTGGGATTGAGGGCAGAAGAGATAGCTGCATCTTCTGGGAGGCTCTGGGATGTGGTTGGGGCTGTGAATATTCTTATATATTCTTTTTCTTTCAAATTTTATTTTTAGATCCAACCCTAATGGTGCAACATCAAAGCTGCTGCTGCTTGC
Source organism: Burhinus oedicnemus (assembly GCA_008921705.1). Taxonomy (NCBI): domain Eukaryota; kingdom Metazoa; phylum Chordata; class Aves; order Charadriiformes; family Burhinidae; genus Burhinus; species Burhinus oedicnemus. Next base: position 262,094 of record VFFE01006808.1, on the reverse strand, counting down.
CTGAAGAGACTGACTCAGACTGGGCTGATGCCCAGGTGAAATAGCTCATGAATCCAAGGCTGCACTCTCCTGGTGTGGGAGATGATGTCATGGTCCTGGGCTCAAAAGCAGTGTTTGGAGAAGACAGCTTCTTCCCCCAGCTGCATGTAGTGTATCTCCTGGCAGTGATGGGTGCTCTGGCAGCTCTAGCATCCCACTCATGCTTTGCACCATTTGGGTGGGGAAAATCATGTTCCCTGAAGGCAGAGGTGGCCAAGGGCAGCAAGGATGTCTTAACTGCACCAAAACCAGCCCCTGTGGTGTCTCCACTCTGCTCACACCAGCTGTGGGCAGGGTGCTGGTGCAGCAGCACTACTGCTTGGTGCTGCAGACTGGTCATGGTGCTGGTGGGAGGTTGTCCAGTCCCCAAGACCTCGCTGTAACATCTGTTTTATGTTCTTAAGTGAGGGGGCTGCAAAGGAGCATCCCGTGGAGGGTATGTGTGTGAATGACTGGTGTGTGTGTGTGCTCAGCTTTAATCTGACTGAGCAGCTTCAAGTAAGAGATGTCACATTCAATAGCCAAGTGTGTCCCCCTACGTGTGCCACCATGCCACCCCCCATGAGGGGACCTGTGATGCTGCAGGACCTGTGATGCTGCGGAACCTGGACGAAGCAGCCCCATCTCTGCAGGACTCCTTCGGATCAGAGGACTCCCTTCTCCTCTTCCTCCTTCAAGCACCTCATCCCAGCTCTCCCAGGCAGATCCCATATCTCTGAATGGCCCAAGTGTTTGCAAAAAATGACACTTCAACATTTTGGACATGAAGTGAAAACTTATGTCCCGGGGGAAGGAGTGAACACACACATCCATACGCACACAGACCAAACAATGCCCATCATGGAAAACTACTGTTGTTGAGTGTACCTCCTCCAGCTTGAAAGAGTAAATCTTTAATTTCTACAAAAACAGCAACAAATTGGCAGGAGGCAATCTCATCACTGATGCCTTAGCACAGTTGTCCCTGAAGGTGAGGGGAAAGCAGCACCAGGGCTTGCAGCAACCTATTGCCATAAGAGATGGTTTGACTCCCAGTTTTCACATGGATGCCAATCGATTTTTTTCCAGCTGCCTATGACTTTTTATATTAAAACACCCAGTCAGGATCTCTCACTACTTGGACACCACAGCAAAGGCATGAAATACCCCTCTGTTTGTCTGGCAAACTGTGAACTGGAACCTGCACATTTGGGTTCAGCCCAAAGCTGGGTCCTGGTGAGACCTGTGACCTCCTGCTCATTAGCTGTGAAATACCTGGATTTTATTCCAAACTAAACAACCATGGATGCCAGGAGTGGAGAGTTCAACTCTCAAAACCTTGCAAGACTTAAACTAAGAATTAAAGAGAAACTATAACTTTGAGGAAACATAATTTGAGTTACATTTCCTGGGGGTTTTACCCCCTTGAAAACAATACAGAGATTAATACAAAATGGTTTTCTTATAGGTTTTTTTGTGGATCATGCTCTATGAAAGAGCAAGAATAACTCATCCTGCCATACAAAAAACCCCCTGTACTGGATGGTTAAAACCACTATTAGAAAGAGTATTCTGAGCTATTAAATCCTGCAGATTTTAGGGTAACTCTGTTAGCTGCATTGCTATTGCATTCTGTAGGATTTTCCCACAGGGTACAGTTTCTCAGGGAGCTTGAACTGGATACACCAACAGTCAGGCATCTACAAAAGCCAAAATAACACCATTTCTTTTCTTGCATAATGGGGGTTTTATCTCCCTTCTTATTTTCTTCTCTTTCCAGCTATTTCAGAAATGTCCTGAGGTTATGCCCAGATCCTGATACCCTCACAGGCTTGAGCAGGGAGATGTAACAGGGCATGTGGTGCGTGTGTGGGCTTTCCCCTTCGGCATCAGGGCTGCTTGCCTGGGTGGGTGGGCTTACATGAGGTAAGGCTGCTTGATGAGCACAGGGCAAGCATACAACGCCTGGAAAAGTTGACCTTATATTTTTAAAAAAATATTAAATATTTTTAAATATATTTTTTGTTTCTTTCTGTGCTAATGTAATCTGTGCAAGCTTGGGACAGTCAGCTGTGGCTGGAGTCAGCTCCTTGGGGGATCACCATATGCCTATTACTGTTTTTCTACCCTGCTGCCATATTTCAAGGCTGATTAATCCCTCAATGGTGGCAGAATGTGTCCCTGTGATGAGGTGTGAGGATGCAGATGATGCCATCAGCAACAGGAGCTAGATCCCATCGCTGCAGAAACCCCAGTGTCTCTGGGTCCCAGCACATCACCTTGCCCCATAGCACCAAGCCTTGCTGCAGCGCTCACCCCAGCACTCAAATTTGTTCCCCTGGCCAAAGTCACCTGGGTTACCATGGAGCCTGGAGGGGCTTTGGCTGTGCTGCCCAAAGGCTCTGAAGACACCAAACTGGGAACTTAGTAAAAAGCCGGTAGCAGAGAGCAAAACGAGAGTTCAGCTCTTACTTCATGGGGTTTCCTTTAACTAGGAAGGGAAGTCCTGCTCCGAGTCTCCCTCTGGCAGCCAGCATCAGGTCAGCTCCTTTTTTTTATTCCCTCAGCCTTTACTTTTGTTCTTTGTCTTTATCTTGCAATCTCCAAAGGAAATCACAGCCACTCATCCGCAAACATAGGGGTCTGGGCTGGGGGGAGACCTCAGCCCCAGGCATTTCTCAGTGTAGATCATATTGTTGCAGCACTTAAAGACTGTCTGAGCAGAGAGCTCTGCGGGAAAGCAGGCTGCAAATGGCTTAAATGCTTTATATTAAGGCTGGTGGACAAGGCATTGATCCTTTCCAGCTCTGTATCACTGGTGCCTTCCCATGCACTAGCATGGGTTTTGTATTTTTTTTCCTCTGCTCTGGCTTTTTTTTCAGGTTTTCCTCCTACATCAGACAGCTATAAGCAGCTCTGTTTCAAAATGACCAGCAAATATCCTGAGCCTGTGAAATCCTCATGCAAACTCCTCAGCTTCCTGGCTAGCCCTATACTGGAGATGAGGGACAGCTTTGCAGTACAAAACTCCCAAGAAATGGCCAGAAAGCCAGCTATTACAGTTTCTTTTCAAGGCTCCATTGCCTTCCTTGATTTCTTTTACATGATAGTGCTCAGGTATTTTTCCAACTCATTATTTATCAGGGCTGGAGACTCTGGTGATGACAAAAATGGGAGGTTTTTCTACCAACTTCTCTGGGCAGCCACAGCTGGTTAGTCATTAAGGGCTCTGTGCACAAGTTCATCCTGAAGTTGGGACAAATTTCTCTTCCAATTTCCCCTTCTATCCTTCACCCTCGTTCCCTGTTTTCCCTTTGGGAGACCTGTTGCAGTGTATTTTTTTTCCCCTGTATCTAGCAGAGTTTGATTTGGCAACTGGCCAGGAGAGAAAGGGCCTGCAATTGCTTTGTCCTTTGGTGGGTTAGGTTATTGTGACTTCATGGTTTTCTGTTGGGAAAGCGATTAAGAAAAAAAGTCCCATCTGTGACTGAAAATGGACTTTTGGTGATAAAAAATGCCCCTAGGTTATCTCTGAGGCTGGTGCAATCTCCTGCATGCTTCTTTTTCCATTTTTTCTACCCTTAATATTTTTTCAGTGTTGTTGTTAGTTTTTCTATTTATTTCACATGTGCTTAAGCATTTGAAGGACACTTCTCCCCTTCTTGGGCATGATGGTACTTCAAACCCATTAAAAACGGTCTCCTGGAAGCAGGGGCAGAATTGCAAAGGTTCTGGGGATCTCTGGGTGAATGAGCTGAGAGGTGGCTGGTGGACACAGGCTCACTGTCTTGGTGGCTTTGGAGTGAGGATTTGAGAAAGGCTTTCATCTGCCATTGAACTGGGGATTGGCAGAACCAGAGGCCCTTGACATGTACAGCGGACCCTTGCTGGAGGGAGGTTGGGATCTCCTTAATAAGGAAAGGCACCTGGTCATGCCAGCTTGCCATCAAAGCGAGGAGGTGCCACATATCAGCAGGAACAGAAGAAATACCAACAAATGGCAGGAAAAAAATAGGCAGTAAGATCAGAAAAGAGATGAGAAAGCAAATAACAGGGTGAATGTGTCTGTACATATGTGGCTGACCATGACAAATAAAAAGGCTGATGTAGATATGCAAGCACCTTGCTCTGACTAGGGCTTCAATAGTATTACAGGGACTTGGTGGGATAAATAGGATCCAGCAAGGCTTGCTGGGGAAGAACAAGCTGGGAATGAAGGAAAGGAGTGCACCAAGAACTGTGCACGCTTGTCCTGAAGGTTAGTAAGGGGATGGGAACAGGCTGCTTCAACATGGGTGACTTAAAAGGATTGAAACTGTGGTGGGACAGACCTCATTTGAGTTATGAGAAGGTGACTGAGTGTGAGGGGCTCTTCAAACGCAGGCTACCCCCACGTGGTACGACATGGTGGTAATAGCATCTTAAACCACACCGACATATCTTGGGAGAGTGATACCGCAGGACAGAGCCATTCAGTTCTCTAGGTGTGTTAGCACAACATCTCATTTCCAGCGATGGTGAAAGCTGCTATTTTGGGCTTGATTTAGGCTAACAGAGCAGAATTGGCTGAAAAAAAAGTAGAAGGGTAATTTCAGGAAATGTCACAAAATAGTGGAGCCAACAGTACCAAAAGAAAGGGAGCGAGAACAGCACAGTAAGGATAATGGGCTGCAAAAAGCTTGGGGAACCAGTAGGTAACATCTCTAGGGAAGATAATCCAAGGGATAAAGAGTGCAGGGAACCTGGCAATTATCTAAAGTGACTATGTTAGGGGCACCACAACAACCCATCCCAATGCAGAAGAACAAGAGGAAGGCAGTACAGAGACCTGATGGACCTCAGACCTAGAGAAGAGTTGCAGAAAAGGGGACCTGAGGCCAGAGACACAGTGATGGGGAGAGCAGAGCAGCAGCTGTGCAGATAGGTATGAAGTTGGAGACGTGAAGGTGCAGAATGAGCTCCAGCGGGCTGTCCAGTTAAAGACTGAAAAAAAACCTTTTGTAAACATGTAGAAAAGAGAAGGAGAGATGAGGAAAGCCCAAGCATGTTGCTTCAATGGAGGAGGAAAGCTGAGGGATTTAGTGTGGTCTTTGCTTCAGCCTTCCCTCGCACCCAGCTAATGAGGACAGGATGATTATACTGGGAAGGAGCCCAACTTGGATAGGGGGAGAAGACCTTCCAGGGTATTTAGATCAGTCAGGTCTGCTTGTGTTGGCAGGGCCTGCTGAAATCCTCCCTGGGCATACTTCCAGAACTAACCCAAACTTGGAAGTGTTCAGGGTTTCTCCAAGGGCGGTGGGAACCCAGGGCAGGCTAAGAGCTTCAGCGGGGCAACCCCAAGAGTTAGAGGCTTCAAAACAGGGAGTGGTGCAAGAAGTAGTTATTAAGCAATCGATTTGTAAGAACCTGGAGGATAATGAGGTTAGAAAGTAACAACTGACAGGGGTTTGTGGAGAACAAGTCATGTGAAACCAATCTAATCTTCTCCTCTGATGGGATAACTGGGCTTGTGGATAGGGGAGCAGTGGCAGGCGGGCTAGGGCTTGGCTGCCATTGTGTGGAAAGCAGCTGTGGGAGGGTGACCTGCTCTGCAGGAAGGGTTGGGGACCTTGGCCTGAGCTTCAGGGGGATGTGAAGAGCAGATGCATTGCACAGGAGTGAAAACGAGAACCTCGATGCATGGTGCTGTCAACTGCTTTCTGAACAGTCCCCCTGTGGTAGTGCCTATATCACTGCAAGTTGATGCGTTCATTGTGTCTCTGTCCCAATGCTGCAAGGACCAGCCCTGCCCTTGCTAATTCCCCCCATGGTCATCACCTGGTCCCCATCACCATCATCTCTGCCCATGGGCTGCCCTCACTGGGGGCACGTGGCCAGCACTAGCTGCTTTCTCCTGGCCCATCCCTGTCTCCTGGGTTCAAGACCCTGAAGGGCAGTCCTGCCCTAAAGCAAACCTCACAGGACTTGCACAGGTCATTTGTCACGGTGCTTTTTATAGTCTCCTCTGTCTTGTACCTCATGCTGTAGAACAGCATCCCCCCTTCCCAGAGTCTGCACTCCCACCTTGCATCTCCAGGGACTGCAGTCCTGCCATGCTCATTGTGTGGCTGCTTTTGTCTTAACGATTGACCCCTTCAGTTATTATTAGCCTCATGGTCACCTCCAGCGCTGCCTGTCATGACGAATTAGAAATAGAGTCCTCTCTGCATCATAGTCCTCGTTAAACCAACCATCCCCTCTACCTGCCGCAGTCGTCACCTCATTATAACTCCATTACCTTTAACAACAACTCCATTACCATCCATTATCTTTCTTATCATCTCCTTTATAAGGCTGTTATCTGTACCTCCTCCTTTACAGCCATCCCTCCTCAATTACGATTCCATTATCTTTATTACCACCCCATTACAGTCATAATTATTCCCATTACAATTTTGAGATCTGCGTCTCCATCCAGACAAGTCGGTGTCTCCATCAGCCCCATCACCAGCAGCACACCTTTCTTGCTCGGCTCTACTCATTGCCTTCATCATCTAGTGCAGTTACTGCCACCTTCTCTGCATTCGTAATTATTCCCATACCAATGGTCGTATTTTAATTATTTTTTCATTACGGTTTTATAGTCTTTTGCTGTTATTGCTTCCTTTATCATCCATTCTCCTCTCCCTGAAGTATCATGCATTGGGATGAGTACTAGGGTGTGAGCTGAGACTCAGGTCAGTGATAGTACGCTGATTTGCACCAGCTCTGAGCAGGTACCTTCACCCCATTGCTGTCCTCCATTGCAATTCTAGCATTTAATCGCTGTTGCAGCCCTAATTACTGATGTTATTTTTCCATTATCCCTCACCTCATCTCCAGTGCAGCTCCCCTAACGGGCACAACCACCTCCTCCAACCGGTGGTGCCCCCTCCTCTCCTGTGCATGGAGCAGCATCCCTGACCCTCTCTGATTTTCCTGGACAACGGCTCTAGGGACTGTTTATTCTTTTTAATAAAAAGAATATCTGCGTGATATTAGTGGAAGAAGTGGTTTTGTTCCAAAGGTACTGACTTTCATAAACTCTCATGGTCCAGCCCTGAGCACCACATCCCGTCGCTATTGCTCTCCCCTTGTCTGCTGTGTTATCGTTTCAGCTGTGCTGCCAGACCTGCCTGTACTATCCCCAAAACACCCCCATCTTCCAGAAACCATCCTGGTAACTCAGGAGCTGCGTTTGGCAGCTCTTTCATCAGCACTAAGAAGAGGGAGAAAGCCTCTCGGCCAGCATAGGGCAGTTTGCACCAGTGCTGCACCCCTTGCTCCATGGTTATTGGGGTCTGGCAGCATCACATCACTCCCAATCTGATGGGAGTGGTGCAGAGTACAGCATGGTTCCTGAAGGAGCCTGCCTGTCTCATCCAGCATGCTCAGGGCATCGTAGACCACATCTTATCAGCTAATCACAGCCCTTCCTCCGTGCATGAAATATCATGGACTAAAGATACAAACTGCATCTAAAAATGCTGCTGAGGTGGGCTTTTCCATCCCTGGGGTAGCAATGGAGCTACGTGGTGATAAAAGGACAGGGAGAGCCTCGATGGACCCACGGAGCAGCAGGGCATCATTTAGGGTACCACAGAGGAGCAGTGTATCATTCAGGGTACCACAGAGGAGCAGGGTATCATTTAGGGTGCCACATAGGAGCAGGGTATCACTTAGGGTGCCACAGAGGAGTAGGGTACCATTTTATCCCCTCTATAGCACTGACACAGCTGAGGACAAGTGCTGTGCTGGTGGGTCTGGGGCACACGCTCCTTGAGAGGACGTTGAGGGATTGGAGTGGTTACAGAGATAGTTGCAAAACTCCCCAAGGATGAGGAAACTGCCAGATTTAGAGAGCTCAGTCTGCTTAGTTTATCATGAAGATTGAGAGGTGACTTCATGACTTCCTATAAGAACTGTCAAGGCAGGGAAATACTAAAGAAGGTACTAAAGAGCTTTTTACGGCAGTGGGGAAAGGCAGAGCAGGAGAGATGGCTGGGAGCTAAGGCAGGTAAATTTGGATGACTGATGCAGCACACGGGGTTTAAAGTGAAAGCGATGCCCGTTCCCAACAGCTCCAGGAGGCTGCTGGAAAGTGTGCGATGCAACAGCTCATGAGTGTTATTTCCTCCCGTCCCTAAACTCTGTCAGTCTGCAGGCAATGCTCAGCAGCGGATGAGCCGGTAACAGCTTGGAGGTAATTAACATCTCTGGTGTAAGAGAGGATGTAGCTCATGTTTGAATGCCCCTGGGTTATTTCCCACAATCGATAAGCTTTGTAAATAATGTATCCCGCAGGAGGAAAAAATGCTACCTTGCGCTTATCAGATTTTGTGCTCTGTTTGGTTTAGCAATGCTAAGAGGGAATACAGCTCAGAGGGAATAATAAAAGATATAAATAAGTAAAGGGGTGAGGGGGGTGACCCCATGCCACTGAGGAGCACTGGGAGGGGGGAAGCTGATTAAAAGCTAATGAAGGGGGAGTGAGCTGCCATCCAGCCATGCCACTACAGGGCAGATAACAGCTCCCAGGGCCACGCTGCACACTTTGGGGGAGATTTTCCTAATTATGGCTAGGTTAAACCACACCAGAGAAAGTGAGGTAAATCACTTAGCATCCCTCTCCTATTATTTCTTTGCTTGGCTTCTTATAGAGGCACATGATGGAGCTGAGCTCGGTGCAAACCACAGGGCAGTGCCCTCCCCGAGGGTTACAGAGACAGTTGGCACTCTTGCTCAGCCGTGCCATTCCTGTGGGGATTTTGGGAGAGCACGTAAGCACCCAGTAATGCTCTGTCCACACCTCAGTGATCACATGGGGAAGGCTGAATATAACACAGGGTGGCAGGACATTTAAGCTCTTTTGGGGACAAGGGGAAGGACTTGACTGAAGAATTGGGAAGGTACAGACACCCCTTAAAAAACATAAACTGGGATTGCCGGCGCGAGCGGCCAAAGAACTGCCTTGCTGCCATGACCTGCTGCCAACTCCAACACATACCTTGGGTTTTTTTACTAAATAAAAGCAAGGAGCTGGTAGAAAGCGGGTAATGTGCAGGCAAACACCTTCAGGATTAAAATAACATGCCCAGTAAGCCCTTGCTAGTGGTTTTGTGTGCCTAGGCTGCTCACTGAACAGCTGGAGACAGAACATCTGGGAGTTTTTATAAATTAAAAGGAAACACAGGTTTCCCTGCTGTAAAATGCAGAATTAAGATAGGCATGGAGGTTTTTGCAAACTTCGAGGTGCTGGAAACTTTTGCGAGGCCAGTAAATAATTCCAGGGTCGAATTGGGGTGGCCCATTTTCCACAGAGATCCTGCTGCTTGGCAGCCCACATCCCCTAACGGCAGGTGATTTCCACTATGCACAGACAACTGCGGACTGCAAATAATCCATCATCTCCTGACTGGGATCTGGCCTGGGCAGAATGGCTTTTACCACTCCCTCATTGCAAACCAGTTGTAAAAAGCAGCCGGGGATGCCGGTCCCCCAAGAGGGATGCGCTGGGCTGGGCGAGCTGCAGTTATGAGCAAGCATGCTGCAAACCACCAGGCTGAGAAGGGAGCACCTTGGGGAGTCTTTAAATGCAGCTTAATTACATTAGCTATACACCAGCCGAGGGGATAATTTACCATCTCCAGACAGATGCTTTACTCCTCACAACAAGACGAAAACAAAAGCAAGCGCAGCCCCATGCAGGCACTGCCCGCACCAGGGGACTCTCTGGTCCCCGAGCATCTCCGACGGGTCAAGAACTGTCGCCGATAGCGCTGGCATTTCCTTGCAAAGCACTGGCCCCCAGGGGCTTTGCTGTCAAGCAGGTTTTTATGTGTGCCTGGCCTAGGAATACCCATGTACAACCTACCTGTAAGAGTAAATTAATATTTGCAAGAACTCAGCTGCTATCTAGGGCTTGGGTTTGCTCCATGCTGCCCGGGGAGGGTGTTTTTTGAGACAGCATGGATGTTCACTGCTCCCTGCTGGCTGGAAAGCTTTGCTCTGGAGCTTGGCTGCTGGACCATTCAGCTGTGTCATGGTTTAAATTTCAAGTTTCATGGGGCTGGTACCATCTCCTGCTCTAATTTTGCCCCCAGCTCATCAGAGCAAAAGTCAGCCCCCCAGGGACTAAACCTTGCTCACGCTGGGAAGATTCTGCACTGGGAGCAGCGTTGCATCGCAGGGACCGACAGGAGCTGGCACATCCCCATCAGGATATTTCTCTGTCACCGTATCTCCAAAAAGTCCCAGCTTTCCAGGCTGATGGGGATGGGGCCTGTTAAAGCTTTCCAGCCCCCCCGGGGCTGCTCCAGGAGCCGGAGCCCAGATGGTCTGAACAGATTACTGCAGCCTCCGGAGCCATACATCCCGGGTACTTTGGCAGGCCTGAATTCCCTCTAAGCGACAAAAATAAATAAAATCTCTCAGCATTAAATGCTGGGAAGCCCATGAAAAAGCTGTGTACACAATGAAAACAAATATATGGTTAAATAACCTCTCTAACAGTATTTCTATAAAATGCCTCTCTAAATAACGCCAAGTGAAAGGCTTGCTCCGTCCTGATTAACCTCAGTTGGGGAAGATTGTCTGTATCAAATCATTACCGTCAGCTGATTAAAAATGAATTAAACTGAACAGAAAACAATTCCCAAAACATTGTCTCTCCTTTCCAATTCAAGGCCAAAATAAAAAAAATAATAAACCTTATAAGACCCAAAAGCCTGAGGATGAAGCAGGCGATGGGGACCTGGGATGGGCTGGATGGGCTGGGGGGGCTTGACCACAGTTGTCCCATGGAGAGGCTGCAGGGCCAGATGTAAGGGTTATAAGGAATAAAGGGATGCTGATACAGATTAAATAAAACAACCCAAATGAGCTGTGCAGTCTTTTGCCCCTTGAACGGACCCCTTTTTTGAAGGGCTGGAGTCAGTTAAAGTGATGTTTTAACATCTCTCTCTTATTTTTGTTTTATTTTTAGGAAGTGCAGCAGACTCTTGTGGTCAATATATCTGAAGGAAAGTGCAAAGTCACAGATCCAGACCTTCAACCGGATAAATCCATCCCAATGGGACCATGCTTCAGCATTGAAAGCCAATGGGAGATGCTTTTTTTCATGCAGCAAAACCCCATCCTAATGTGTTTCCAGAGAAAACATCCCCAAGCAGCATCACTGGAGAGCATGGAGGAGAGGGAAACGGTGGGCAAACCCTGCATTTGGTACCCTGCACAGGCACCTTCCTCCCCATTGGAGCAAGCTCCCAAGGAAAGCCTCCAAGTAATGGAAAAGCCTCAAATATTCCTTCTCATGCTACTTATTTTTCGGTTGTTTCCATTTTCCCAATAATTGTGTAGCAATTGTTGGGTTTCATCAGGACCCATCAGCTGAAGTGCTTTGAGGTCCTCCCTGTCTTGGGGTTGAACAAGAGGCTGACATGGATGGCTGTCTTGGAGCTGAAGCAGTGAAGGAGGAAGGTCCCAAAATTTGGGGGGCTGGGGGATCCATCCCCCACTGAAGCTATGCTGGTGACACTGCTGCGATGTCCCCATGGTCCCCCTACCTGAACGAGCCAGAAGATTTTAGGTCTTAGGGTAGGGCTGCTGAAAAATCCACATTGCCAATGCTTCCTGGACACAAACCCACCATGTTAACAAAGGAGAGTCTAATTACTAACTCTAATTACAAAGAGGAGTAAATCACCTAGATTATTTTATTTTTTGGCCTTCGTTGAATGTCTTTGATATAATAAAGAAGAATAATGGACAATCAAAGGGACCTGCCATCCTGACACTTTAACGACAGCCTATTTTGAGACACCAAAACTGCAACTCAGCAGTTCTAGAAGTTGTAAAAACTGTTGTAAAAACTACTCTCTGTCCAAGTAGTTGTAAAAACTTGTCTCCAATGATGAGGGGAGCATGACTGTTGGGAGGTGCCCCAGGGTGCAAAAATCTCTGCTGGGTCCAGTCCCCTGGAAAAGATGACTGTCCCCCATCCCCATCAGCATCCGACCCCGTGGGATACGTGGGGACCCAATATCTGCAGCAGAGAGCAAAGCATCACCAGGGTGGGCTTTTCCTCCACCCCAGCTCATTTTTAGATCCATGCCATAAAAAGAGCATTTAATCCTCTTAAGGGGAGGCTTGTTCCTCCATGAGAAGTATAGTTGTCAAAAATGCCTACATGTATGGGCAAGATTTCCTGCTTTTTGCTCTGCCTCTCTCCAGCTTTCCAACACTGGGACATCCCTGCATCTTCCCCAAAGCACTGGCACCCTAAAACCAGCAGAAAAACCCACTATGAGTGTCAATAGGAGGAGTGTGCATGCTATGTGTGTATGCATATATATTTTGGAGCATCCTTTTGGGGTGCGAGGTGATGCAATTAATAGCGCAGCCCTGTTGGGGGCTCATTAAGGGTCGCAGGAAGGCAGCGTGGTGCTGGTTTATGGTGCTTGGCTGTTGCTGGGAATTAGCACTGAGGTGCCACTCACTTTGTTTCAAATAGTTCTTTCGACTCGGGCCATAAAATTCATGTCTGAGCAGATAGCTGGGAAAATAGGAAGCTGTGTAAAGTAACTCGGTGCTTGGCAGAGGAACTGAGATGAGCTGCATTTGGGAGATGCTGGGTTTTGATTGTATTTCTTTCCCCTCTGGAGATGCCAAGTGCCCCAGCATGGTGGTTACCACATGCCCATCCCTCCGCCCCATGTCCCCAGCTCTCCCTAACCCCCAGCTCTCTGGTACAGTTCTCATCTTGCTGCTTATTTATGCATCTTGCTCTTCTCTCGATTCCCCTATCCCTTGCATGTTTATCTAGCCCTCCGGCCACTCAGTCCCTGCTTTCTTCATCGTCTCTCCTGCCCAAGCCTCTGCCTTGCACTCCTGGTTAGAGCTTTACCTATTTATATTCTTAACCTTTACCTCTCTTTCCTCTGCCTCTTTAATCCGTGCATCAATCTTGTTTATGGCCTCCATCTCGCTGCTCATCTCGGGTGCATTACTGGCGAGCTAATATGGCCCCATATCTGTGCCCTCTCTCCTAAGCCATCCTCAGCTCTAGCTCCTCCACACAGCAAAGCATGGTGGAAGAAGACCCTTCGGCACAGGAGCACGAGGTGCAGGAGCCCAGCATCCCGCCCCAGGGATGATTCCCCTCCCTGACACACTTTTTTGGGGTTAGGCTTTGCCCTGCACATGGGCATCAAGAAACCTGCAGCTGGTGAACACGTGCAGGGGTACTCAACTTCTTGCATCCCTTCACCCTTGGATGCTTGGGACCCAGCCACCCCACAGACAGCAGTTTTGGGACAAAGCTCACATTTCAGTGATGCTGTAAGATTGGTACCTGGGTCAGCTTTCCCAAGCTTCCCAGCAGCAGAAATTCAAGCCAAGACGACCATCAGCTGAACATCCTCAATACATTGTCCCGTTGCTACACCCTGCTGGCTGCTCCAGCACCACAGCTCCATGCCTTTCTTTGGACTCCCTATTCCCATGCATCACTGCATCCCATAAAGTTGCCTCACAGAGTTCAGCACAGCCCTGCCTGTAATTTTTCCACTTCCTCTCCCTCCCCGGAGGGTGGGAATTTTCCTCTTGCTGATTCACACCTCTGTTGTGTCATTATTTTTTTTTTTAAGCGCTGATGCTGGCTGCGCTCACCCCAAGGAAAGGCTAAAACCCCAAGCTGCTGCTTCTGGGACTGGCCCTCTGCCAGCCACGTGCTGCTGACTCAGCCAAAAACCTGCACCTGTGCTGAACAAACCTAAACCTCTCCCACTGTTGGGGTCAAATAAGGGAAATTTCTGGAGTTCATTTTCTCCCCACTGCCCTATCCTGAACCCTGGGCTCCCAACCAAGTCCCCATACTGGGAACAGCACACCTCAAACTTCAAAAAAAGCCTTTTTTAGTATAAAAATCCCCTGGCTTTTCCCTCTCAGCCATTAAGGTGGCAATAAAAAGGTTGAGCGGTTGGTCACAGTCCCACGGGCATTGTTCATATCCCTGGTGCAATGGAGCCATTTGCAGCCCTGGAAGGGGGAGCATCCAGATCCCCCTGCAGGCACCTTGTTGGGGGGGCTCAACAGCTGGATTGGCCATTTGCCTCTGCTAATTTCTCCTTGTGATAGTCATCACTAGGTATTTCCCTCTCGCCTCTGTTTCCTCCCACCTCCCTCCACCTCATGCTCCAGCCAGATCCATCCCTTGTGGAGAGGTCTCTTGCCCAGTGGGATCAGCAGTTACCCAAGGATGCTCAGCTGAACAGAGCATCATGGGCACTTTTGATGGATTTTGCCATTTATTTTCTATCCTGGGAGGCTGACTTTTATTTTTTGCTTTTATAAAGGCTCATGAAGCATCTGACCCAAGCTATCTCCTTCCCAAACTCCATTAATTTCAGCATTCCTGCCAACGCCCCCTGCTTAGCAGTAACCTGCCTCCCACTGGCGAGGTATAGGGGGACCACACAAGACCTCGCTGCCCAGGAAGCAATTCCAAGCAATTCTAAACAATTCCCACTCTGCAAAGGGATGCACTGGCCCTTGCGGTCGGGTTCGGAGTACTGCTGCCCTCTCAGCTTGGCCACGATCCCTGCAGTCACCTGGGGGATGTCTCTCCAAATCCCATATCACAGAGGAATGACTGATGGGCCCCTGGTTCCTGGTAGGATAGGGACGAGGGAGCAGCCCATGCACAGACTCCCACTCCTGGGTGGGGAGAGCATGATGCAGCCCATCCCTGCCTTGCCCTGGGATGGTGGCACATCCCTGCAGCCAAAGCCCCTGGCTTGGTGCCTGTGCCTCAGTTTCCCTAAGCAGGATGAAGAATAAACAGAATAAGCAATTCCCTAAAGAGACAAAAATATGAAATTCTTCACTTTGGCACTTTGCCTTCCTGTTTGCTACAACAACGAGAGAAACCTGTGCCGTTGCCCTCTCCTGGCTGGGGGAGCTGACGTGTCTTGTGCACCCTCATAAGCAGGGAACCCTTGTGGGGTGGAATGAGTTTGGAAGGTCTCAGCCACACTGGTGTGCTCCCCTGCTGCTCTTCTGCCAGCACAGGCTGCCTGGCCCCTGCCTGCATGCTCAGTCCGGAATGGGAAAACCTCACCAAGCTGCCTGGGGCCAGCACAGCTCTGTGTCCTCTGTGGTCCCTGTGGCCACCCCAGGGGACAGCTCCCCTTTCCTCCATCGTCCTGTTGAGCCCAGAGGATAATTAGCGAGTAACAAGTCATGCAGTCACAAAGTCAGAGTGGCTTTAGCACCGGCTGCTCTGCCGCGGTGCAAATTACAGGGAAATGGGGATTTTGGCATTCAGCTGCAATGCCATCATTAGGGATAATCAAGAGGCGCCCCTAACTGGGACGAGGCTGCGGGGTGCAGGGAGGCAGGCAGGGGAATGAGAATACCCTAATTACTGGGTAATTACAAAGTAATGTGGGGCGATTAATGTTCCTGGGCTGTGATATAGCGGGGAGGCACTCGCAGCCGTGGGCTTGGGACATCATAGGGCACCAGCCTGGCCACCCTGGGGACTGAGCGTGGCATGGGAGCATGCAGGCAGCTGCCAGGCTGCCTCCACCCCGGGAGTTAAAGCTTTTCCTGATGTGAGCAGGAGCTATTTACTGGGACCAGCTGGAAGCCGGGAGCTGGAGAACCGGTTGTGGGCTTGTCTCCTCTGGGCTTGTCCCAAGTGCAATTTTTCATAGCAAATACACTAGGGCACAAATGGAAGGGGTGTCCCCCTCCCTTCTTTGCATTAAAACATTTTTTCCAAGTGATGGTGAGGAAAAAAGGAAGGGAGGAGAAGGCACGCAGCTCCCTGGAGATGCTGGTTGGGGAAGGGCTGGTGGTACCCACAGGTGTCATGAGTTTGCAGCACATCTGCCAGGCTGAGCCCAGGGCTGGGACAGCCGCAGCTCTGGAAGAGACCAAAAAGCCAAGAACTTTGGCCTCTGCAAAGCCCTGGAGGTGATGCAGCAAGGCAAGAAGCTCCCTTGCTAGGGACAACCCAGCACTAGCCACGCATTTGGGGTGTCCCACATGCCATCACCCACCGAGCCCTAGGGATCCCCACAACTTGGGAGTTGAGCCCAAGCCAGCAGTTAACTGCATTTGTGTCTCCGACCTCATTTGGAGCGAATGCTTTTATCAAGGTCAAGCGGCAGAGAATGTATTTCTGTAGCCATCTGCAGGATTTGGGAGGAAACTCCCACAAAAAAGCTGATTTTTCTCTCTAGTTTAATTTTTAGCCTGTTGAGGATGCCCAGTGGTCCCTCCTGAGTCTGCTCTGATTTTGGTCCAAAGCATCCCAAAGCATCCCACCCTCAGATGCTGGAATTATCCCTGGATGCCTGTCAGGGTCTGGGCACAGCAACGTCAGCGGCTTAGTGGGATTCAAGGGAGGATTAGACACCGAATGGGATAACAAGAGAGGATAAAAGCTTAGAGGGGATAAAAGCCCCTGGTGCATTGGGGCGCGAGGCAAATACTAATCGCCCAGGTTCAGGGAGGCAGTTTCCCTCTGGGCAGGTGATTTATGGCCACAGGTGGGATGCTGTCAGCACATTGCTGTGGTTGTATCCCACAGCCAGTGCCGTTCACTAGAAGCAAAGCCAAGGTTTTCCCCAATTTGGGTAGTGAGGCATGGATGTTCATGTGCCAAAAATACTCATGAGTGAAAATAAGTTTGAAGAAAGCATCCCCAGCTCAGCATTGGTTAATGGTTCAATTTATACCCCAAAGACTTAGATCTGTTCTAATTCCCTCGGTGTCCTGCTTAATAGGACTCTGAGCGCTGGCATTGACCAGGTGACTGACGAATCCCACTGGTTTCTGTGATGGGGCATTCCCCAAATACACTTATTTTAGGAGGAGGGGAGCTCACACTGGACTGGATCTCAGCAGCATCCTCCATGCTAGCTCCTGCTAGTCCCACATGCGCATCCTCCCAGCAGGGAGAGGTAGCAGGAGCAGGCAACCCGGACACAGGTAGAGGGATGTGCTGCTCACCCCAGCTCCCTCTGCCTCTGTGAGCCAATTTGAGGTCCCTCCTGCCTTGCCCCAGCTGATGGGGGACTGTGCCACTGGGTGAATGAGGTGGACCATGTGTCCCAACGCAAGACATCTTGGAGGGGACATCTCCTGGGAGGGGTGGAAATAAAAGCCACCGGTGCCAACTCACTGTGCTCAGTGGCCTCATGTCAGGCAGCAGCTTATTAAAAATCTGTCAGCAGCCAGGCTGCCACAGGCCATATGCTGTGGGAGAGGATAGAAGTCCATGCCAGCATCATCTGGCCATGGTTTGGAGGGTCCCTCTGCCTGTCCCACTGGTGGTGTGGGTTGGACTCTTCTCTGGGGTCGTGGCACCTGGGGGTCTGCACAGGACTGGATGGCTTCAAATCAGCACCGGGAGTGTGAGGACCAGCACCGAGGCAGGAGGGCATAGCTCTGCAGTGTGGTCCCTGACAGCACGGGGTAGTGGCATCATCACCCTGCCTCAAATCCTGCTGAATTTGGGAGAAGAGTATTTCGCTGGTGCTGGGATGGGGCTTGCACAGGCAAGGATCATCACCCATGGGCTGCTGAACGGGCTCCTAAACTCCCCCCATGCCCAGCGAGGCTGCACAGGACCCAGGTACAAGTGAGCCTGCCAGGGGCATGCGTACGTGTGGAATGCAGTGATAGTGCACGCATCCCCTCCTCCAGCTGTATTTAGAATCAAGATAATGCCTTATTCTTCTCTGTGGCATGATCAGCCCCACCTCTGCTCTGCTTTACCCGGCCTGGGGCAGAGGAGCAGAGGTTTACTCCTGGCTGAAGGGAGGCACATGCCTTCCCCAGCTCCCAAGTGATGCTCATCAGGATGCTCATCCTGCTGCTTACACAGGACACACATGCACAATGCCCCAGTGATGTTAGAAATCCAGTTTTCCTGGATGGATCTTGCTCTGCCATTAGCTTCACAGGATCCTATATAAGGATTTCTCCTCTGGTTACGCTGGGACCTGAAGGGGATGTGCAAGGGCAGGACCAAATGACAGCACTATTCCTACCCGGGAGCCAAAAGATGGACTGAGGCACAAATAAGGATGAGTGAGAGTTCACCCGGGATTTAATGGGTATTTTTAAGACCAGATGTAAAACCCAAGTCCTTGCTATTTACAGTCGTTAATTGTCCCCTGGTTCATTCTGCAAAGGGTAGGCACATTAACCTGCTGGCCTGGCTGCCCTCCGCTAACCGCATCCTCATCACACAAATTCCCCTGACATTTGAAACTGCTCTTTTTTTCCAAACCCACTGCCTAGTCTCACTTTCCAACCCAACATTTCGAGGCTGGGCATTTGCTTCTTGTCTTTCCTGAGGATCTTATAGTATAAATGATGCTATGGAGGAAGAAGAAAAGACCCATTATCAAAGTATCAGGCATAAGCACATCTCCGTCACGAAGAGATTAATTTTTGCTCTGATTAATATCCTAAAACTACAGGGAGAAGCCCTCCCTCAGGCAGCGAGGGGCAGGCGGGCAGAGCATCACCCCTGCCAGGGTTCATGGTTGCCTGTTCTGCCTTCGCCACCTCTCCTGCCAGCTCCCATTTCCATGGAAACCTGCCCTCCTCGATCCTTCCCCTATCTGCACTCCTGCTAATTTAAGGAAATCAGTTGCTTTCTGCTCCCCGAGGAGTTGCCTGGACTGGCTGGAGACATCCCACAGGGGCAGGCAGCGATGTCCCCCTGCCTGCTGGTACCTGGCAGCCCCTGCCCACCACTGACAGGTGTCTGTGCAAAGCTCGGGGTGGGTGCGTTCCCTTATTTCTGCTCTCTGGCAGCTTGGGCAGGGAAGGGCAGGATCCCTCCTTATCCCTGCCTCATTCATCTCCTCTTCTCCCTCTTGGTCCTTGCCGTGGCTGTCTCTCTTCTCCCAACCCTACTTATCTCTCCTTCCCCTGTCCCTCTCGGCAGCTTTGTTTACATCAGTAAAACACTTGTCCAGGTCAAACACGGCTACCTGATAAACACATTTCCATTGATTGCTGGAAAGAAAAATCCTTCAGAGCAGCAGATTCTTTGCTCTAGGGATCGATAACACCTCAAGATCCCTCTTATCCATCCCCCAGCCTTCCATCCTGGTGAGGAGGATGTGTTTTAGGGACTCCCTTAGAGTGGAGGCAGGAGGGACACCCGCATGCAGGTGTGGGATGTAAGATGTGACACCCAAAGCAGATATATGATATAATGCATCTATAAATCCACCTGGAAGACTGAGAGCAGGGCCTGAAGGGCTAACCCCTTCTGTGCTGCACCCATGGCTGTCAGACCACCTCCAGCTGCTTCCCCAGGCAAGCACCCCAGCTCATTGGCACCTGCACGCATGTCCATGCACGCATGCTATTGCATACCACTCCTCTTCCCTGGGTTTGCCCAAACATTCCCATTTAATGTTGAAATTAGGGATGTTCGGGCACTGCCAGAGCTTCTCCACCGAACCCTGCAGATAGGGATGGCAGGCAAGGCACCAGCGTGCAGCATCGTGCAATGGCTAGAGTCCTGCAGGCAGCTAATGTACTTGTGGTGGGGAAGCTCATGCATCGCTACAGCAAGTGATTTAGCCATAAAGCCACAATCGATAAAGAGAAATTTAAAGGGATTAAGCTTTCTGCCTCTGCTGCCAATGAGATGCTCCCCATTGGGGTCTCCCCTCCCAGACCACATCAGCTGCTGTGGGACCTCATGGGTGAGACGTGTGGTTGTGGGTACCCACCGAGACCCCCTAGGTACCTGCAGGATTCACTCGAGAGGCTTTTTTTAAACTAAAAATGCCAACTGACATGTAACCTACTGTGCAAAACAATGCTTCATCCACCCATCTGGTGAGTGGTTCACCTCCTCTACAGCAAAACACACACAGGACAATGCTGGGAAGCATCACAGCCCTGTAAGCCTCGCCATTTGGTGTAGGGAGAAAAAAAAAATTTCTAATAATAAATAATTAATGATAAAAAATTAATAAATATATAAAAAGGATAAATAATAATTTGGGCTAGGAAGGAACCAGCCCAAGTGCTTTGTACGGCCCCTATAAACTACTGGAGCCCTGACCCAAGGGAGCCAGCAAAGTGCTGCGTGGTGGAGCATAAGCAGCTCTAATGAATTCAGAATTTCCACCAGGCTTTAATAAAGTCCTTCTGCAGAGGCTATTAAGGGAACTAAGACGAGAGGTGAAAGTTTGTTACGGATCAGAAATGGTCTAGAAGACAGAGAAAAAGATGAAAGAGATGAGCAGTGCTGAAGGCATCCGATGGGGTGGAGAGCCTGGGACATCTCCTATGGGGCATGTGCCCCAGAGAGGAAGCTGAACTGGCTGGACTGCATGGGGGGCTGCAGGAGGATGCACCATGCCTGTCCTCAGGAGCTCGGCTGGTTTTAAAGCAGAAGCTAAACCTCATTCATCCCTGGTGTGGGCGTTCATTCAAAACGAAAGCTGCCTTCGATGCTGAAGATGCTGATGCTGTCTCCCTCTCGACAGCATCCAGCCTGCACATTAAAAACACAGCTCTTAAACTTCCCTCAAAAGGTTGTTTACCCTTACCAATACCTCCGGGCAGCCTGCTGCCAGTCAGAGCCCACCATGTACCACAGCTCCATTGTGGATTTTCACTCAGCTCCATCCCGATTTTCAACCCACATTGGCTCGAGGGGTGCTTTGGAGGTGCCATGGGAACATCCTTGCCTCTCCTCAGGCCACCAACTTTGGGTCTACCCCTTGCTGAGAGGACAAGGATGACCTTTCCCAAAGGCAAAACAAGCCCCTGGGGTATCCAGTAATTGAGGGGGGGGTTACACACCACCAGGCCCCCCCCCAGTCCCACCTGGCTTCATGCCTCTGAGCCCCTGGTGCGAAGGCTGCAAACCCCTGGCGCATACAAACCCCTGCCCTGCCAGGATGGATTTTTTAATTGGATTGTGACAAACATTTAATACCTAATAGAGCTCACACCGGCACAGTTAATTAAGAAGGTGACTAATCCAATTCACTCGTGGGAGCACAGGAAGAGAGGAGTGGGAGGGCGGGAGCCTGCATGCGTGCAGGGGGTAACGGCGGGAAGGGAGCAGGGGATGGGGAAAAATCAGCTCAGCCGCTATCGCCCTTCATTTCATTTTGTGTATGTGCACAAACAATGAAGAAGGACTTTTCTTCCCCATTCCCTTTTCCCCTTCCAAGCACTGGAGCTGCTGGGTAAATGCTGAGCTGTCTCAGGCTGTGCGCAATCATCACTGGGGTACCAGCCCGGGGGAGGGTGGAAATTTGTGGCAGGTTGGATGCTGGCAGCTGAAGGCTGCTTGGGGCTCAGCTGGTAACATTCTTCTTTCCCTCCAGGGATGCCCATAGCCCAAATCTTGCTTTTTATTTTAAAACATCCCCCAGCTGGTTTTCCAGCTCTGGATGGGATGCCGAGACACGGACACCCCAGAGCATCCCCCCTCTGCACGGGACCCCGCCATGAGGCAGACCCGGGTACGTCAGGCCAGCAGAGCCAGCTGTGGCAACATCTGTATGCCACTCACTCCCCGTCCCCCCGGAGTTGATAAATAAAACAAGTGGAGTTATTTTGGCCCCGGGGACAGGGCTGTCTCCTGGAGCACAGAGCTGCTCTTTCTCCTTCTCTCCGCAGCGCCGGAGTTCATTGTTATTCCCCAGCCGAGAACAGGACGTGGATTGAGCCGAGGTCCCCATCTGCGGCGGGCAGCCGGAGAGAGACTCTCTTCATATTAGCGCCCAATGGCATCAATAGCGCTTTTAAATGAAGCCCCAGGGGGAAACAAAAGGCCGGAGCGGGGAAGAGCGAGTGAGTGAAGCCAGAGAGGGATGGGGACGACAGAGCCAGGGAGGAGGGGGGAGTGAAGGATGAGCTGGAGAGGAAGATGAGGGGGGAAAACAGAAATGAAGTAGCTCTGCATAAACCGTGTTTCCTACCAAAAACAGGGCAGCTGGAGGACCTCGGGATGCAGGCGGCAGTGCCATAAGTGCCGGGTACCGAGGTGCTGGTAACATCACCTGCCTCCAGCTCAGCCATTGCCCACTGCCACCCACCCAGCAGGAAAGCACCCCACATGTTAATCAATGTCCCACTGCAATTAGACTTCATTACGCAAGGCTAGCGAAATGAGGTGCCGCTTCAGCAAAATGACAAGCGGATGGGTTAAAATTGGGGACGAAAAAAAAAAACCAACCCAAAGGAAAACCAACATCTGCCTGGGCATGCTGTCAGCCTGGGGCCAGCGGCACCTGTGGGCAGCACCAAAAGCACCCGCTGGGACCTCGTCAGTCATCCCAGGGTGCATGGGGCAATGGGTGCACATCAGCCAGATGTGGGGAGGAGGTGACGATGGCATTGAGTAATTAGTGAGGAATTACACATAGGGTTCATACCTCCTGTGGCTGGGAGTGAAGAGTCCCGTGGGGCGCTCCTACATCATCCTTCTTGCAGGAAATAATTACTTAATTTGAAATTATTTACTAAATGAGGCAATTCTCTGAGAGCCATTTGCCCAGTTTACTTTGTTACTACTGCTACATAACAAATTAACTGTGTAATTAAAGATAAGTTTAATGCTGGTGCTTTGCAGAGGGATTTTCTTTTAAGTCTCCGTGCAAGTACAAGCATCCTTTCTAAAAACACACGCATGTGAGTATCGTGTGAGGAGGGGCTGAACCCTGCGCTGCAGCTGTGGGCAGCGACAGGCAGGGCCAGGCAGGGCCAGTCAGTGTACTGATCCCCCATGAGAAACATCAGGTCCCATTAGTGCCAGTGTGTCCTCTTGGGAAGCCCCTTTGCCACCCCAAGGGATGACAACCAGATCGAACCAAATCAATCCATGTTTTAATTACTGGCCGCGGGGATGCTGAGCCATCTGCAGTGCCAGCTCGGCTGCCAGCAGCCAAAATCGCCTCCGGTGTGGCTCCCTGCTCCTGTTCCCCATGTTATTTAGCAGGGACATGGATGTGCTCCATCAATGGGACCTATTCCTGGCCACGGCATTTGGCAGGGCGAGGCTGCAAAGCCCTGTGGGGATTAGAGGACTCATCCACCAAAAAAATAAGGAAAATAAAAGAATGCACTTTAGGAATCCACATTTTCAGTTATTTCTGCTGACTAAAGTGATTTCAGTCAAAAAGAAGGAAGCTGGCAGGAAGCGGTGTGAGAGCTTTGCTGGGAAACATTTCCCTGTTAGAGATGATGCTCTAAGACTGCAATGGTGAGACTTGACCCCCCAAGGGTGGGGACCACGAGGGGCTGCATGACCCAGGGCACACTCTGCTCCTCCTGCTTCCTCACCCATCCTGCACCCACCACCCCTCTCCAGTGTGGTGCAGGCAGGGCTTGGTGCAGGCAGGGCTCGGTGCAGACAGAGCTCAGAGGTCACCTACCCTGCTAGCCATGAGCTTGGAAAGCCAAAGCCCAGTCTTTCCCCATGCTGGCTGTCGGCAGGGGAAGCCGTCCCCGAGTGCCTGCCTCCCGCCGCAGGAAGCCTGGCATGGTCCAACCATATTGGTATCGACTCAGCAATCAATTTTCAAATCCCAGGCAGCCAGGCCAAGGAATAGTAATTACATCGGCCAGCCGTGTGCTCCAGCTAATGCAAACAGAGCAGTTTTCCCTTGGGACATTGCCTTGGATCCCACGATAGAGGGCTCTGAAACAGAAAGCGGTGTTGGGCAGGCAGAGTTAAGGCTGTTTTCCTTCCTCCAGGGAGGATATTTGCACTTTGGAGGGAGATCCAGCACCCACTGGAGCATCTCCGCTACCCAGGCACCTCTCCAGACCCATCCACAGCCCCCAGGCCTACACTATCCCAAGCAGGATCTTCTCCCTAAACTAGTGAGAAGAAGAGGAGCGAGCCACCCTGGGGATGAAGAACAGAAAGCTAAAATAACTTCTTCCCCCCATGATGTCTCTCATGAGTGGAGAGGAAGGAGATTTTGAGGTCTCACCCAAAAGGAGAAGGAGCCAGGCCAAGGAAGTGAGGTGGGTCATCAGCATTCCAGGCCCACCAGCCACCCAGATACCAATTAAACACCCCTGAATAATTCCTGTAACAGCAGGGGACTTCAAACCTCGTCTTCCCATGGTGGCTTGCCATAGAGGACAAGCACTGGGGCTCCATCCACTCTGGGAAAAGAGACAGGGAGCAGAAATGCCTGCCAAAAAAGCCCTTACTTGGCAAAAAAGCCAAGAGAGGTGCAGGGACGTGGTAGCTGGAATTGGTCCTAGCTTGTCCTGGGACATTGGGACAGCTTGTCCCATTGTTTAGTTTGGAGAAGTGAAGGTTGAGGGTAGACCTTATTGCTCTCTACAACTACCTGAAAGGAGGTTGTAGTGAGATGGGCGCTGGTCTCTTCTCCCAACTAACTAGCAATAGGACAAGAGGAAATGGCTTCAAATTGCGCCAGGGGAAGTTTAGGCTGGACATTAGGAGAAATCTTTTCACTGAAAGAGTTATCAAACCTTGGAACAGGCTGCTCAGGGAGGTGGTTGAAAAGTCGTGTTTAAAAGTCATGTAGATGTGGTGCTTAGAGGCATAGTTTAGTGGCGGACCTGGTAGAGAGTAGGGTCAATGGTTGGACTAGATGATCTTAAAGGTCTTTTCCAACCTAAATGATTCTATGATTCTATGCTGCCCTCAAAACCCAAGAGCTTTTAAAAGAAAAATGTTCAGATGAAGATCTCTGCTTGCCAGATCTCCTAGAGACAAGGACCTTAGCAAGCCCATACCGCCTCTGACATCCTTTTTGCTGGGGGTTTTGGGGGGACCCAGACCCCTTCCTACCACCAGCCACCCCAGGGAGCACAGGGGGAGAATTTAGTGTCCCTGGGACTTCCACTCCAACAGCAAATCTGGCAGCAACTGGCCATGGGGTATCAAATCGCTGCCTGTGAGGGTCCTCAGTGTGGAGAGGAGGAGAGGGCACATGTGACAACCTGCAGCTGTGACACCTCCACCTGCCCTGTGTTCTCCCAACCTTTGCCGACCCGGATGCTTACATGCCGGCAGGATGAGCTCACCATGCCAGCTTATTAAAAGCATTGTGTTTTACTGAAGGCAGCTGGTTGAAGCTGGGAGACGTAAGCAAGGCAGCTGCCTGCACCTTGCTGGTGCCTGCTCTGGCTTTTCAGCTCCCTGTTTTGCACCCGCTGCCCTGTGAGTGCTTTGCCGGGGAGAAACATGTCAGTTTATGGAAATACAAAGCTTTGACATTGCAAAGCATCAAGGAAAATAGAGATGGGAAAAAAAAAGAACCAAACAATTACCTGGGCCTCATCAAGGAGCTGCCAGGAGAGATTGCAACGAGTAATTATAAAGGGAAAATAAAATCAAGCTCCGAGGTGAGGATGACAAGCTGGAGGGGACTGGGAAGGTGCAGGGGGAGAGGGGCTTGC
Organism: Burhinus oedicnemus; assembly: GCA_008921705.1. Taxonomy (NCBI): domain Eukaryota; kingdom Metazoa; phylum Chordata; class Aves; order Charadriiformes; family Burhinidae; genus Burhinus; species Burhinus oedicnemus. The sequence continues at coordinate 236,609 of VFFE01006808.1, read as the reverse complement.
AGCACCCTGTGGCAGACTGTGGGTGGGAGGTTTGGTGCCAAGATTTTGGTGAGGAAGGATTTTCCTTTGAATATTCATTCAGTTGGAAAACTCCCCGAGCAGGTCTGGAGGCCAAGAGGCGGGTGGGGACGTGATGTCTCAACAGGCAACGCTGAGCCAGCTGCCAGCTCCAGCTGCCCGTCCCTGGGCTGGAGCACTCCAACTACTCCAAACTTTGGGGCTCTTTCAGGGAATACCATCATCAATTAATTAGTGCAGGGATGCTGCTGCCCCCGCATCCATGCTCTGACCCCCTCCTTCAGCTAGGGAATAGTGGGGAGGGGTAGAGAGGAGAGGCCCTTTCAACCCCCACGAAACCCAGTTGAAGCTGCTCCCCTCGAGGGCTGCGGGAGTGGAGGCAGCTGATGGGGACATTCTTTAACTAAAGGTAAGCTGAAATGGTGCTGTGCACCCCAGGATTCATTTTAGGCGCATCGGTATGGAAGGCTTGACCTGCCTTGGGAGACATGTGAGAGTGCTGGGTAGAAAATCCCTTCCAGAATAAGGGATGGACAAACAGCACCTGCCAAACCTGCCCCATATTTTCTATTTTATTTTTTAATTTCCTATCCATATCCCTTCTTATTTCCTTATTTTATTTCTTGCATGGCAAGGGTGACACCAGGCTGAGAGCAGTGATGTGGGTTAGGAGAGACCGGGAGCTAATCATGGAGCATGTCGCACAGAGACCTTGAGCTTCAAGCACTTAACACCGTCACATTTAGCAGCCAACTCCCAGTAACTCCAGCCAGCAAACTGGGCATGGTTAAAGACCAGTTCCCAAGAGCTGTGAGGATGCGAGAGGCTTTGCTCTCGCTGGGATTTTAACCCTGGCCTGGCCGTAGGGTGCTGCTCCCCTGGCCGGGACCACCCTATGGGAGAAGCAGCATCCAATGACATTGACATTTTGTTTCTCATTACAGGCACAATTAAAAGGAGAGAGGATTACTGGCGATGGCCATGTCGTGTCCCTGTCCCTTGGCCGCCACGTACTGCCATTATCTCTCTTCAGCCTGGGCAGTTCTATCGATGGATCGACTTCTTCCCCCACCTAATTTATGACTCCTTTATATTTGTTTATATAATGTGGTTAAACATCTACTTTACACCCTGCATGCTTGTACTCACTAATTAGCATTTTTCTCCGCATTTATTGCATTTGCTACGCACTCTGGCAAGATGAATGGGAACAGGGAGAGGGCCGGAAGACCCACAGACACCCTGCACCAGGGGCAGGAGCCACAGCCTCCAGACCATGCCAGCCCAGCGAGTTTGGGTGCCTGTCCCCCCCCACCCCGAGCTGCAGATGAAGCTGTTGGCAGCCAGAGCTGTGGCTGTGTCAGGGAAGAGCTCCCCTAGGATTTATTTCTGCCTCCTAATGTGGTCCTTGAGCTGCTTTAGGGGGGATTGGCTAGCCTCGAGCATCACCGTCAGGGAAACAGCAAGATATCTGTGTGTGTGTCCCATGGCTGCTGCCCTGCAGTGACAAACCATCCCTGCAGCCTTCTGTCCTCCCCCTGTGATCTCAAAGCCACCCACTGAGCCCCTCTGAGTGAGTTTGGCATACGGGGGAGGGCAGGGAGGTCTCCAGGGGGGTGGCTTGAGCCCCACTGTACCTCACAAGCAGCCCCCTGGACACAGAATAACACAGCCTGTTCCTGCCTGCAGAGCCACCTCCACTTGTCAGGAGCTGAGCCCAGAGGAAACCCCAACCTCAGCCCAAAACAGACCTTCTCCTCAGCCTTGGTCTGCCAGGATTTACAGCCAAATCCTCCCCCCTGCCCAAGCACCAGCTAGATGAGCCCTGGCAACTGGCACTGTATCTTCCAGTTGTGGCAGTATGGATCTACATATGGATCCACACCACCTCAGAGCCCAAATCTGCCCCATGGCCTCAGTAAAAGCCCCAGCCCCCGAAGAGTCTCCACCTCTTGCTGCCCAGGTACCCTTGGGGGAGACCTGCCCTCCCAGCAGGCTGACAGGGCCGGCAATGCTCCATGGCCCCTCTCTCCCACCGAGCTCACCTGTCTGGTATCCTGTCCCGGGGAATCACACCCCATTGCAGTGAGCATGGACCTGAGAGACAAATAAACAGCCACGCTCATGCTCCACCAGAAGTGCAGGAAAATGCTCCTCTGACCCTTCTGCCTGCCTGCCTGCCTGGTCTCCTCCTGCCTGTTCCCTGCACCGCAGTTTCTCTGCCTACAGACACAAGTGCCACGAGGGTGTGATGGAAGGGACAGCCATAGGGTTGCGGCCAGCAGAAAGTGACCCCCAAATCTGGCCCTTCCTTGAGATCTCAACGCCACCACAGGAGGGGATGTCTAGTCTCACCTAACACAGGGAGAGGAGAGCTTACAGTGTTGAGGCACTCCCCAATTCCAGCCAGGAGGGCAGGATACAGGGATTCTTCCCCCCAAGCTCCGCAGCGCTTCTGCCTCTGCAGGAAGCATCCCCCCACTGGGCTCTGCCACCTCCTCCTCTCCAGACAGATGGATCCTGACAGAAGCCGTAACAGGTAACTGCTAACAAAGCACGCCTAATTAACGTGCTCCTTGGAAACACCCTTTCCACCCCTTCCTCCAGATGCTCAGCCACCCCTCCGCTCAGCAGTAACCTCGCCAAACGAGCACTCCGCTCCCTGGCTTTACAAGTTGCAGCTCAGCGAAGGCTCAGGGAGCATCTTTCAGCCCAAAGCTCTCAGATGGCCCCTTCCAGGGCAGTCCAAGGGGTCGGCTCTCCTAAAGCAAGGCACCATCACTGTCCACAAGGTATTCCTGAGCAGGCAGGAGAGGAGGCAAAAATCACACATTCAAACTTTGGTGAATTGAAACACAAAGCTGTGGTTGAGGCTCAGCAGAGGGCCTGGGTGGTCTTCGTGTCTGTCAGCAGCATCTACGGGCAGCCGGCAGCCGTGTGCGGGAGGAAAAGCTGCTCAGGGTTGTTTCCACCCCGCCTGGAGTTAGGGATGCTGCTTCCCCAGCGGCTGCCGGCACGGCCCTGCAGGGAATCCGGCTGTGCTCAGCCCTTAGCAGAGGGGAGCCGTGGGCAGAAGGGAGTGGACGGGGTGAGAAGGAGATACGAAGCGTGGCCTTGATGGGGAGAGGGTGTGAATGAGCCCCCCCAGCACTGCCCGCGAGTATGCAGCAAGAAACCTCCTCCCCTCCCCGAACTGTCTCCTCTCTCCGTATGACGCAGGTGCCAAGAGCCAAATTTCTTTAACCTCATTCCAGCAACAAAAGGAACTTGCAGAAAGTACAGGCAGCCTTTGCTCTTTCCAACCCCCCCAAAAAAACCCCACCCCCCGGTTCCCCCACACAGTCCCCCGTGGCCGGGCCGGAGAGACGCCGCACCGCGGCGGGGGAACCGCGGGTCCCTTCCCACCGCCGCCTCCCTCCGCGCCCAACTCCGCGCTTCGCTGCCCGGCCGCGGGGGTGGAGAGGGACACACACACAGAGCACAGACGGCCGGGGGCCGGGGCGCGGCCGCCCGCGGGGCTGGGATGCGCGGAGCAGCGGAGCGCGGCCACCCGCGGAGCGCGGAGCCTGGAGCACGGAGAAGCGGAGCCTGGAGCTCGGAGGCAGGAGCGCGGCTGCCCGCGGAGCGCAGAGCCTGGAGCGCGGCGTCGCGGAGCTCGGAACGCGGAGCTCAGAGCTCGGAGCCCGAGCGCGGCCGCCCGCGGAGCGCGGAGCCCGGAGCGCGGAGCCCGGAGCGCGGAGGTCGGAACGCGGAGCCCGGAGCGCGGAGCCCGGAGCGCAGAGCCCGGAGCGCGGCCGCCCGCGGAGCGCGGAGCTGTCCGCGGTGCTGAGGACACTCACCGGGCCGGGCCGGGCCGGGCCGGCGCCTCCTGCCACCGCCGGGAGGAAAGTGGGGCGGCCCCGCTCCGGCGGGGTCCCCGGGCTCGGCCTGGCGCCCTGCCTGGCGCCGGCAGCCCCGCTGGCTGCTGCGGCGGAGAGGAGCGACCCGGGAACTGCCTCGCTGCCGCTCCCTCCCCTGCTTAAATTTCAGCAGCTTGGGTTTTTTTTTTCCTTGGTTTTTTTTTTTTTTTTTTTTTTTTCCTTTTCCTCCCCCTTCTCCCTCCGCTCCCCGCTCCGGGCTCTCCCAGCACGCAGCCACCTAGTGGGCAGAGGCGGGAGGAAAATCCCACCCGCAAACCCACGCGGCACCGCCGCATCGCCTCCCACTGCCCCCCCGGCCGGCCCTGCCGCCCCCTGGCTGCCCCGCGGGCCCCCACCCCCGCGCCCCTGCCACGGCCACGCACCTCCCGCCGCCGGGTGTCGGCTCCCGCAGGAGCGAAGCGACTGGAAAAGAAGGGGGGAGAAAGGGGCCATGCAACAAAATGGGATGTAAAAAAAAGTGAGAGCCGGCTGAGTTTGGTCTCAGCCTTACTGGACTGTGAATGCAAACCAGCGTGGCCACAAAAACGATCAGAGGGCTGGAACACCTCTGCTATGAGGACAGGCTGAGAGAGTTGGGGTTGGTCAGCCTGGAGAAGAGAAGGCTCATTATGGCCTTTCAGTACTTAAATAGGGGTTATAAGAAAAGTGGGGACAGACTGTTTAGTAGATCCTGTCGTGATAGGACAAGGGGTAAACTAAAGGAGAGTAGATTTAGACTAGGTATAAGGAAGCAATTTTTTATGAGGAGGGTGGTGAAACACTGGAACAGGTTGCCCAGAGAGGTGGTAGATGCCCCATCCCTGGAAACATTCAAGGTCAGGTTGGACGAGGCTCTGAGCAACCTGATCTAGTTGAAGATGTCCCTGCTCATTGCAGGGGGGGTTGGACTAGATGACCTTTAAAGGCCCTTTCCCACCCAAACTCTTCTATGATTCTATAGCCCCAGACAACAAAGTTTGGGTCTTGCCCCCCCCACTGAAGCTTAATTAAGAGTCACTGATCTGGAGGAGATTTCCTACCCAGCTGGGAGGCTGGGGTATCAAATTGTACATCACTGTCTGGCCCAGGAAACAGAGCTGCTTGGGGAGGAGAGGGCAGCAGCCTCAGTCCCAACGTGGGGACTGAGGACCCTCCTCACTCTGCTCCCTTTCCAGGCAGGATGGAGAAAGAGCGCCACGCTGGCATTATACATTGCTTCCAACCAGCTGGCAGACCTTGGGGAAGTGGAAGGATAAATGGTCAACCCGACAGTAGGTATTTTTACACCCGTCCTTACTTAACTTGTTTAAAAAGACCTGAGTTCAGCACTCGCCACTGCTCCTGTACAGCCAGAGACCAGCCTCACCAAGAACATGCGAAACAAGTATCAGTCCCCAGTGGTCACTGCCTCAAATACGGCCAGGAGAAATTTTCAATCGAATTCTCTCTTTGCAGGTTGAGAGCCATTGAAGCCATTTGTGAATTCTTGACAAATTCACCCAATTACCATCAGTCAGCAAAAATAATGTGGTAAAGATGCCAAAGAGGCTGTAATGTTATATTTTAACATATTTGGAGAGCTCTAATTCCTTTTAACATCAGAACCTACCTGAATATTCAAAGTAATAAGCCTCCAAAAGCTTTTTGCTCAACAACAAGCAGCATTGTTGATGGTAGAGGTTTTTTTTCCCAGCTGAGTTGGTGAACTGAAGTTGAAAAGAGCAATCCAGTCTAATTCTGTATACAACTTTAGACAGAGTTTCCACAGGTGGCTCAAAAATTTTCCTGGCAAGCTGCTCCTGTGCTGAGGAGTTAAACCAGACCTCCCTTAGTCACGGTCACAAGGTGGCCCTAAAAGTATCCGTGACTCTGGAGATATGATTTCATTTCCCAATTTCCCCACGTCGCTTTGGGTAAATTGCCTAATCTACCTCCTACGTCTGTAAAATGGAAGCTCATTGAGAGATACAAAGCCCATTAATAATGATGAGATGCTTCAGCTCTGTAGATAAGTGCCCACTTAGATGTATAGGGAGTCACATACCTGCACCTACGCACACAGACATCCTACATGGAGTGATACCCACAGCTTTGAGGTAGTAGGCAGCGGTTTTTGATGGCATCAGACACCAGAGCTAACTAAATCTGCTTGACCTACAGCCAACTGGTGCCACCAGTGAGGTGGCATGAAACCTTCCCAACTGTAATGCAAAAGCCTGAGTTGGAAATGAGGTACTTCAGCTGCAATAAAACTCCCTCTTTGGTTTTACAGAGGTACCAGCAAGAGAAAAATTACGTTCCTTGGACCACACTGATGGAAAAAAACCCCAAGAAGCCATCTTCAAGCAATAGAATGAAAAAGCTGATGTATCCCTCCTGGCTTTCTCCACCCAGGCTCCTTGTTGTGGTGGGCAAAAGGACCTGGCTGGGTTCTGCCTTGGATGCTGAAATCACGGCAGGTGGAGAACAGAAGGTCACTGCTCTCCTTCACCTTCCAGCCATGAAGACAAGCTTGCAAGTCAAAGTCAAGGGCAACATCCCTGAAAGTCATGGTGTTTTGACCATGACCATGCATGAAGGAGAGGTTTCTTGCCCAAGTCCCTCAGGGACTGGCTGGGTGTAAAACTGGCACACTTTAACTCCTGTGGTAGTAAAGGTGCAAGGAAGAAGTTGGGTCAAGCAGGATCCAAAGCTGTCACTGCCTGCCTAAGAGGATCCTTAATGAAACCCATGGTGAAGCTGAGGAGCAACACACAAAGTCTCGTGCTCTTAAACATACTTCAGAGCAAAATACACCCCAAAACGGGAAATTCGCTTGTTTTATAGCAAACAAGAAGTTTTCCAAGGTACACCTCTGGAGGGGAGAGCATGTGGCTTGCACAAGGCATGGATGGTCTGAAGGGGTCCCTGAGGACCACTCTGGGAAAAACTAGAGATCTTCATATGGAAAAAGTCTTTGAGGATATAATTTCAAATCCCTTTACCTCCTCAGTTTTGCTTGTGCTGTTTCCAGCTCTTTGGGGCTCTGGGCCATAACCACCTACGTAGCCCAGGCACCCTCACGCTCCCCAAGCCTGCCTCGTGGATGCCAGTGGGAATTGAGCCTCAGCCTGACACCTCGGGGGTTTCCATCCCTGCAGTAACATGGTGCATTAGGGAAAAGCACTCTCTAGTGAATGAGACCTTCTGGGCTGGCATGAAAACCCCAGGATCCCTTCCCTGGGTAGTCCCATTTGGGGAGATGCCCAGCAGAGAGCTGCCGCTGTTTCCATCCCTCCCCTCCTGCGGCTCCTCTCCCAGCACAGCCCTCAAATCACTGGTGCCCACCTGCATCCCTGGGCTTTGAATATCCCTACTATTTCCCCCGGATGTGCAGGGTGATGGGAACTCTGCCTTTGCAGATGAAGTTTGGCAAATGACTTATTTCTTCTTCCACCACTGATGTTTGGGATGATAGCCCTGTGGGGAAGCTCTTATGCAGACTTATGTGTACGAAGCAAAACTGCCTCTTGGCAGCAGTGATCCTTATGTGCACGCAGAGAAACAAGCCGGGGCTCCCAGCCTGAATTACCAGAAAATTAAACATATGTCCCCATTCACCCAGGCAAGGAATTAGACGTTGATGCATCCTGATTCCATCTACTTCAATTACAGACGAGGGCAGGCGCTGCCTTTCCCGTGCGGAGACCCCGGGAAGGCTGAATAACCCTGGAGAGGTCTCCAGCCCGCAGCACTTTTCCTGGGCAGAAGAAAACCCTGGACACTGCAGCCCCAGTGAGACCCATGGCAGGGGATGCCTAGGGCCCCAGGAGAATGCTCATGGCTGTGGGAGGATGCTCAGGGTCCTGGGGGGATGCTCAGGGCCATGGGGGCTCTGCTCAGGGCCGTTGGGGGATACTCAGGGTCCTGGGGGGATGGATGCTCAGGGCCCTGGGGGTTCTGCTCGGGGCCATGGAGGGGATGCTCAGAGCCCTGCTGTGGATGCTTGGGGCTCCAGAGCGTTGCTCAGAGCCCCAGGGGACTGACAGCATCCTGAGTCGCTTCCCCAGGAACTTGCAGCACACACAGGGCTGCAGGTCCGTGGATAATAAGAGGGAGCCTACTGTAAACCAGGAGCGATATTAAAAAGGTTTGACTGTAATTGTGAAAGCAATAAACTCAAATCTTTAAATCCATCTAATACCCTACAATCAAAGCCCCCAAATTATCTGCTATCATGCAACGGCTGAATGAAGGCAAGCAGTGGCAGGGGCACGGAGAAAGGTGGCAGAGTCAGAAAACAGCAATGCAAAATAGACATGAGCTTTACAGCAAGGCAGCCCAGATGCTTTATTGGTCCATAGCACCAAGACCTTAATCTTCCTGGTGATGGGCAGGGAAAGCCTGTCCCCAGCTCAATGCAAAGAGCTCCCTTATTGTAGGGTTTTGTGTTTCTGAGGGAGAGGAGAAATACCTTGAGATGCTCTGGCAGTGGGAAACGCAGGCAAGCTCGGGTGGGAGATGCGCTGGCAGTTACAACCTGTGTTACCCATGGGGGTGTCTCCATCTTTGACCTTGCTGGCGAGAAGCAAATGGCCTCACTGCAAAGCCAGGGGAAGTTTGTCTTTTTTGATGACAAAACAGTTTTTCTAACCTTTCATATGCAAATAATAAATATTAATATTATTGTATGGCATCACCATGAAGTCCACTCACAGCTCGTGAGTTGCAGCTGACATGGCTGTATATACAATGCTTATAGGGAGAGGACAGCTTTCGGAAAACATCTGCTAAATCTGTGCTTAGATATCACCAGCAGCATATGAGAAACCAAATGGAGTTTTTCATTTCACATTTTAAGGAAGGACAGCTTTGCTGCTGAGAGCATGGGGATCTGTTGCTCATTCTGAGAGGCCCCAAGGATTGGACACCTGGCTCTAAGTGTTGGTCACGTCCATCCTTCTCCATCCCCATCCACGAGCATGCCTGGGAGAGCCCCAGATATGCTGTGTCTCAGTGTATTCAACGGCCCCTAAAGACAGTAAAGCACCTCGGATGGAAGTGTTGCCACTATGGAAGAAGCCATGCTCTTCATTTCACCCTGATCTCCAGGCGGATGAGCCACTGTCCTGGTTTGAGGTAAAACAGAACCAATTTTCTGTTCAGTAATTTTACTTTGCAGCTAAGCCTCTTCTAACTAACTGAACTCTCTGAAATTAACAGTGTATTGTTGAGACACTGTTCACTCTCAGAGTGGTAAGACCGATGTTCATAGTTGACGCCAAGGTCTGGTATGCAGACAGGCCCTTGCTTATACTTCTTCCTATAACAACCAAGGGCAGCCAACTTTGTTATTTGCCCCGTTGGAGGGTCGGAAGCGGAAAAGCGTAGAGGGGTCACACCAGTGGGGGGTAGGAGACAGGACAGGTGACCCAAAACTGACCAACAGGGTATTCCATCCCATCTGCCTCATGCTCAGTATAAAAGCTGAGGGATCAAAGTGTCAGCTCTTTCTTCAATGGCCGGTGTCCGAGGAGGACTCTGTTTGTCTGCCTTGGATACCAATTCGTGCATTCCTGAATCCAGACCCGAAATCCAGTTCCTGTCCATCGCTGCATCCAGTCTGGGACTTTCCCAGTGCCTGCTGGTGACGTGGTTGTCATCCTGGGAGCTTGATACAGTTTTGTATATATTGTATATATTTCATTATTTTCTTTTTATTTTTTTAATATTTCATTAAAGTAGTTTAGTTTTTTCTAAACTCATAAATCTCTTTATCTCTCTCCCTCCTCTCCTTGGAGAGAGAGGTGGAGGAGAGCATCTGTCGTTCATTTCAGTAGCCAGTCTGGCCCAAACCATGACAGCCACTTTGCTGCTGTCCTGTGCTCAGACCCATCCTCAAATACTCCTCCACTCCATTTGAGATGGCCAGCGTCTGGACCCATGGGCCATAGGGATAGCAGGGGGAGAGGTGCCACCCCACAAGGGCTCCTCTGAGGGCCCCTCCTGGAGCACAGACCCCAGCGGGGGCAGCACATTACCCCGATGGCAGGTAGCTTTGCCACGGTGCTGTCACCCTGCAGCCTCAAAACACGCTGCAAACTTGGAAAGCAAGTAGTGGTGCCCATACTTACCAGGACAGGGACACCAGCCTGCCTGGCAGGTAGGTTGCAGGCAGCAGCAGGGGATTTAGGCAGGCAGGGTGCGATGAGCAGGCAGGGACCGAGAGCTGGCATTGGGTTGAGCATATCCTCTGCTGGCAAAACACAACCCAACCTCTTCGGTGTGCTGAGGTTCTTCCATGCAAAGCAAGCTGGAAATCTCCCTCTGCTCCCTGGGCCCATGCAGGGGTGCCAGAAAGAGGGTTTATTTAAGCCCAGCTGCTCTCATCTTGGCAAAGCACAACGGTTCCCAGCTTTGCAAATCACACTGGGTGCTTTGGGGCATTGCCTTCACTTTTTTTCTCCCCGTCCATGCCTCTGCTCACAGCAGAAGGTGCAGCAGCAAGGCCACCTGTAGCTGCTCAGAAATGCCCAGGGCAGCCAGCTCCCCTCCCCAGGCAGGTAGCACTGATTTGGTTTTTCTCCCTCTCTCCACCTGTTGGGGGTAAGCGATGCTGATGCTAATACTTCATCATCATTAAAGCATCGTCACTGTGACAAGCCCTTGCTTTCTCATCCATCAGCAGCACCGGGCACGCAGAGAGCATCTCCATCGCTGGAATAAATAGCCCTTAAAAGTGGAGGCAAGAGGCAAAGAGCCTCCTGGGGCTCGGAGCATCTGTGAGGCAGCAGGTGGGCCCTCAGGGAAGAAGGCCCCAAGTCCTCCTTTCTGGAAACATTCCCCCAAATCCACCACCTCCTCCGGCAGCCACACAAACCCACCAGCCAGTGCACTGAAACCCATGGCTTTGCATCCCTGTAAGGAGGACTCACAGACAGACAAATAGCTCTGTAAACAGCCACGGGGAAAACAGGCACCCAGGGGACGTCAGTCCATGGACCACACTAAATGCAAGGATTTTAAACCCTGATTTTTATTACAAACAAGCGCAATGTGCTCTTGGTGCGATCGCTGGTGCAGTGCAGCCAAGTGGGGAGGGTCTCCTTCCCTCCCTGCAGAAGAGGCCAAAAATCCCCCCAAATTGTCTTCTTATTCCAGTGGGAAGCTGGTGCCTCAGGGTTGGGGAGGGCTTGTGCCTGGGTCACACAGTGCTGGGGACGTCCCCTCGCTGGCTGCACAGTGCTGGGCTCCCTCTCCTTCCTCCTCCTGGCCCTGTGGGAAAGAGGCAGCTTCATGGTGGGAATTGCAGCATCCCTCAGCAATGCTGGGCCCTAGAGGTTCCTGGGGCTTTTTAAAACGCAGAATGCCCTTTAGCACTGTTATTGCCATGCGCAAGGCTTTTAGATGTCACAGGAGTGTACTGAAGGAATTAAAACCCACATTCAGACTTAAAACATGGTATTAAAATGAAACTCTGTTCAGCAGCCCCACGGCTGCCCCACAGACGAGACAAAGGAAGGATCTTTAACCCCGTGTCTCTGCCTTGGGATAAGGCTGTGCCATCCCACCTTTGCCAGCAGGTTGGGCACATCCCGGATGCTTCATGTGCCCCTCCAGCTTAACTGTGCAGAGCCGCTTTCCTGCAGGAACCACCACACACCTGGGGTTTGCATGGAGGCAAATTTGTGCCCATTTTACAGCTAGGTAAAACCAAGCCCTGAGGGAGCAAGGGCGAGGCAGGAATTACCAGGATAGCTCAGCCCTTTGACCACCCTAAACATCACCTTTGCCAAGGTATTGGGGGCAGCCAGGGCAGCTCACCTGGTCCTGCCAAGCTGGGGGTGCCAGGGGGAACTTGTTCAGCACACAGGTACCGGCTTTTCCATCACTTGGCTGCGCACAGGTTGTTAGGAAAAAAAGATGATAAATAAAGATAAATGGAAGAGAGTGGAGCATGCCGGCAACCCTTCTCCATCATTCCTTTTCTTCCTTAAGCAGATCAAATTATGACCTGAAATCACTGAATACATATTTTATTATGTGGATAATTTAAAGGATGAGGGTGAGACAGAGAATTCATAAGGTACAGTCATGTTAGAAGACAAAGAGTTCCCATTAATCTCCTACAGGAAAAAAATGAACAGAAGAAAAGAGAGGGGGACACAGGTTGTAATCAATGCTGCCCTCTCCTCCTCCTCCTTGTTTTGGGTGAGCTGGGACATACAGGGATGTCTTCTCCACTAACATCCAGACCTAAGCTGCTCCTTAACACCTCACAAAATACATGCAGTGCTCCCAGCTCTTCCCAGTCCTGCTGCCCTTCGCCAGCAACATAAACCCATCATACTGCATTTAAAGAGCTTGGGAATTAGCTCTCCTCCTCCTCTGCACAGAGCTGGGGAGCAGGAGAGGGAGTTAGGATACAGCCATATCTTCCCCCCAGCCCTGAGCAGGGCTGCCCTGTGTCTGCCCTCCCAAGGATGCGCAGCCCCCAGCCCGCCACTCGCCCTTGCCAGGGCCGTGCCTGAGGCAGCACCATCGCGGTCTGCTGGGCTTTGGCCCATTTCAGCCCAGCTCAGGCGCCCGTCTGGCGCCAGCTCAAGCGTGATGCTCTTACGACTTTGAGGGGTCAGCCTTGCTTTTCTTCCTCCCTACATCCCCTGCCCCATTAAGTCACGGGTCACTCTGCAGATCAATGCCAGCTTCAGGATGTTTTTCGGTCACCATGGGACCAGGGAAGAGCCACCGGCTCTTAATAACTGTTTTAATAACAATTAAAAAAATATATAAAATAAATAACTCTACATAAAATAACTCTCTATATTTTATGGGTAGCCGAGCCCTGGCACTGGGCTGGGGGGGGAGGTGAGGGCTTGTCCCTGGAGGCAGCACCCCAGCATATGCCTCTGATCTGGGACACTGGTGATGGGACAGGAGCAGCTGGGCTGGTGGCTTCAGACCAGCTCCTGCTCAGCTCTAGGAGGATCAGCGGAGTGTGTTTTCCCTCTTAAACACCTAAACGGTTTTATGGGGATTTTGACAAGTCAGATTAAGCACCATAATCAAGACAAACTTGTTGTTTGAATAAGGCCCCTGAGGACAAATCAGAGCTGCTTAGTGTTTTCCCTACTCAACCCCACACATCTCACAGGTGGTAGGTTGGGCAGTGAGATGGGGTCACACCTGCAGCACAAGCTGCTCATCCTATGGCAGTCACCATCCTCACCATGGGGTCTGGAGAAGGGGACAGATGGGATGATCCAGTGCCTTTGCACCTCCGCAGCTCAGTGCATTGCAGCCCAACACCGTGCTCGTGGCTCCCTGCAGCACCACAGTGTTGGCCAGTCCCCTCTGGGAGGCTCATGATGCTGAGGGGGTTACAACGAGGTAACCTTTAAATGAACACAAATTTCTGAATTATAAGCTCCCAGGGCTGCTCTCCTGCCCGGCAAAGTTCCCATTGCAGAGAGGGGCGATGGGAAGGCAGGCAGGCTGGAAGGGCACATCGGCACTCGCTGGTTTGGGATTCACACTGAGCTCGCGCTGCTGGCTTGGTTTCAGCTGTCACATGCTATTACTCATGCCTCCTAAGGATGGCCTTTACGTTTTTTTTCTCTGAAAGTCTCAAAATTATTTTCCTTGGCTGCCTGAAAGGATTTTAAGAAACTAAGTGACAGCATGCTCCCCAGCCCTCAGAGGGGTGGAAGCACCAGAGGGATTTCGGGGAGGATGACAGGGTTAAAGACGTTCATGGAGCTCAGACCCCTCTGCTACTCGGGCAAGTCTCCAGATGAAAGCCAGTCCTATCGTCCCCATCACTACGTTTTGGGAGTCAAACAAGAGCCTCAAGATCAGACTGAGGAGACAGCAGTACCTTTGAAAGAAGGCAAAACTGGGAGAGGAAAAAATTAACTTGCCTCTCTCTGCCTTTGCCAGTGCACGGTCAGAGGCTTTGGGCAAGCAGCTATCACAAACGAGATTGTTCTTCCTCCCCACTCCCTAATCACCTGTTTTCCACCGCAGGCAGAAGCAGGCACATTGCACACACTTGCTATTCCAGGCAGATTAAAAGACCCTACAATGGGTGTATGGAGGCCTACTTCACCTGAAAGGTTCATGGAGCCCTGTGAGATGCTGCGGTCCTGGAAGACCTGAAATCATCTTCCCCCTTGCACTGCAGATCAACCAAAGAGGGTTCATAGTTTTCTTCCTCGTCATTTATTTCTAAGGGATGTCAAAAAGCTCGCTTTTCCCCCCCTCCTAAGAATTTTTCCTGCTGCTCCACGTTATAGGACAAATTCTTGTCCTGTCCCTGCTGAGTAACAATGGCCAACCATCAGCCAGAGCCAGATTTAAGGTGTGAAAGTTAAGATGGAAAGATTTAAAACAGGTTGTTGGCAAAACCTACTCAACTCAAATGGCTCATTAACACATGGAGCAAAGGAATAAGTTTTGTTTTAACCCAACCAAACATTTTAATTCCTTTATGAAGATGTTAAAGACTAGAATACCCAAATACTGCTTTGTTGTTGAACAGAGATAAGGATGAGAAGACCCTCATTTCAAGAACCAATTTGCAGCTCACTCTGAAAGCAAAACTAAAGCAAACTATGTGGGGACTAGGGCTACAGGTGCTTCTCTGAAAGGCAGAAGATGTAGGCTCTGGTCCTTATCTGATTAATCCTGCTACAATTCTTGGCTTCCCATGGTCTTAAGCCCACTTTCTGACTAGCCAAACCCCTTAGCTCCTCAACATTTAAAGCAGGTGACAGTCCCCGAGCTCCTACAGATGCTCCGTAATAACCTTACACCCACGATCAAGCGCAGCATGCGGGCTCTGCACTGCTGAGAGGATGGCAAACCCCTCTTGGCGGGCAAGTGAGGACGATCTTGTGAGGTTGGCCTGAAGAAAAAGAGTATAAATTTGCAAGGCAGTGGCAGGGACTGGCAGTAGGCAGGATGCAATTACCTCTGCTGAACGCCAGGGCTATCACAACTATCTGCACGCGTGGATGCTGCCGACACACAAGATGATTTTTTTAAGGCAAATGCTGCAGTGAACACACTACTTTGCCCTCAGACTGCTGCACAGGTCCTTGCTGGGTATTTCTGGCTTGCTGGTATTTCCGAAAAGCAGTGAGAAAGGAAAGAGGACTTTTGAGCAAGGAAAGAGTTAGATTTGCCTTTCCAATTATCTGCTGCTGTCGTTATGACCTTCCATAGTTAAACAAAATTACCCTAAACAAACAAGGCTCCAGCGCTCAGGTCCAATGCTGGCATTAGCAGCTGTTCGCACTCACTGCTGAAGAGCTCTGACATATTGATATTAATTTAAATTTCCCCTTGACCGTCATTTTTGATTCCCTCCAGCACTGAACTTCTTTTTAGTACAGAGGCATGTTCCTCCTACTCTTCTATTAAATGCTTTAAAATTAATTAAAGAGGCTGGCTGGCCAGGCAGGGTTTTAAATTCCCTTTCTTGAAGAAAAATCTGACTCACCCAACACCTCTCGCAGGGACAAGAGCGCTGGAGGCAAAACCGTTCTGGGGCAGCTTCCAGCCTTCCAGGCTTTGTAACCCTGTTCTTTCAAATGAAGAAAATGAGAATAATGACTCTAAGTGCCCACCATCTGCAATTAATTTTTGCAAGGAGAGTGCTTAAGCCCTGGAACAAGTTTCCCAGAGGGACTTACGAATCTCTGATCCTTGCTTAGTTGAGTTGTGAACATCTCCAAGCCCTGGAACAACCTCATCCAACTTTGAGACAAGCCGTGCTCTGGGCAAGGGGCTGGACCAGAGACCTCTGGAGGTCCCTCCCAGACTCAGTCGTGCCCTGACTCTGAAAAGGCTGAAAACCTGATAGGGACCATTTGTTGAGGAGGCGACTAATTAAAAAAAAAAAATACTGAACAAATGCTGTTAAAAAAAAAAGATTACAGTAAGTAATTATATGCAACTTAATATGTCAACTGCAGAGAGTTACCTGAAGGAAAGAAAATTAAGGGGATTAAAATAAGAAGCGTACCACTTGTGACAAAGAGACAAAGACAAAAAATGCCATCAACTTGTGTTTATGAGCTGCCGTGTTTCTAATTAGGGCCAGACACCACATTTGCATTTTATCTTGATTGAAACAGAATGAAAACCAAAAAAATAAAGGCAGCCGATGCTAAACTGTTTTCCCTGTTTAATTCAAGGAGTAACCTTACAGCATTCAAAATAGCTGTTTTTTTTCTTCTGTTTTTAAGATCTCAGCTTCATTGTAGTGATTTCAATTTAAAACACAGAAGACCTTCAAGTGGGGGAAGAGAAGGAGTGAGGTCACCTGCCAAGCAGCAGCTGCACAGCAAGGAGCAGGGGTACAACAGCAGCTTGCAAAATAAGTTAGTAGCCACCGATAAACAAGCCACAGGCTGAGAGAAATCCATGCCTGAAACCAGGGGAAGCAGCAAGAGCGATGGCCATTGCTCCTTGTGCCAGCCCTGCCTTCAGAGATGGCTGGCTGGGAAGGATGCTCTGCACAGCCCAGCACCGTCACCCAGCACCAAATTCTCTCAAAAATGCAGCAAAACGGAAATCAAGCTAGTGCTCAGTGGGACACGTCAACTGCCATCAGACAGAAGGGACCAATTTCATTTCCTTCTGCCACAGTCCTTCTGACTCAGGTGACTCATAGACAGAGACCTGCAGACAGCACCTCAGAGCACGACATACACTAGCACGGTCTCTTCTCTCGTTGCTCTCACTCCCCACTGGCATGCCAGAAACCACAGAAGAAAACCAGCACACAGCATCTGGGGGCCACCCACACTTCTCCTGGAGCTGAGCATCATGTTGCTCCCCACTAGACAAGACTCTCCAGAAGCCAACAGCAATTTCAGTGTGTCCCACACCCTTCTAGCTGACAGCCACAGCTGTTGGTTGAAGGACCATCTAAGTCCCCTGTGGCCGCGCTGGAAACAGGCACCAGTGTTGAATCAGGACAGGATCTGCCCCGACTCTGCTGTAAGGCTTCGTCCCTGCTCCTTTGGTCATACCCACAAGAGCATCCTTGTTTTTCTTTTCTGTGACCAAAGGACGTCAAAAGACCTCACAACCCTTCTGGGAAGATCAGAACTAGGCTTTTAACACCTAGAAGACTGAGACACCTTTCACATGCCACCATCAGTTACAGCTCCTTGATGAGTGGCCTAAGACTGCAGCAGGGCCTTGCTTTGCTGACACGGAGAGTGAAGTCCCTGCAGCAATCTCAGCCTCAGAGGTGCGAGGGAGACTACGGGTACTGCAATGAATGAACGCAGAGAGATTCTGTTTGCAAACTGAAACACTTCCTACAGGTATCACTGTATACATTGCACCTTTGCCACCCACAGCTAGGAAAAGATGCTACACCCACCAATTCCACTTTCAAGCTTAACGAGTTCTGGCAGCAATCCTGACAGCTCAGCATGACTGCTGCTCATGAAGATCATCTGCACCTTCTTGCCCCTCCTGCTATCCTGCCAACAAAGCAACAACAACTCTTAGCATCATAGTTTATTCCCCCTCCGTATGTACAATTAAGTGTATGCATGACCATTAAAAATAAGGCTACTTATATCATGGCTCTGAAACACATTACAAACCAACTCCATCGCCTCTCTTATTACAACATTCAAAACGCTTGGCTTCCATGGTGTGCAGAGAGGGGCAAACGCAACCAGACCACACAGGCAATTAAGTGGTGCAGGGCTTTGGTAACCAGATCTAGAAGCTTCCTCCTCTAGCTGAGATAGTCAAATGCAGCCAGGTCAGTGTGTGTGCGTGCGCGAGATTGTTATCCCACGACGACTTGGTGAGGTCAGTCCAGGTCCCAGGCAACTGCAGGTCACCTCATCTCAGCACATTGCTGGTGGCAGGCAGTAGAGAGGCCCAGGCTCATATGGACGGAAGGACAACATACTCCTCTCCTTTGGAGCTGCCTCTTCGGGTCGAGGCAGGGGTGTAAGAAGAGGAGAAAGGGGAAGCTGCCCTTCTCTTCTTGATGACCAGAGGACTTCAGTCTCCAGAGGTGTCAACCTGGGTAACATTTCCCAATATTTAATGCATTAAAAAAAAAAAATATCAAAGGAACAACTGAACCATATTGTTATGGGATCTCGAAGCAGATTGCTTGCATGTCCAGGTAAGGCTTAGAGACTTTCTTTTTCCAATGGGGATGAAGGAACAGTCCGGATGAAAGTAACCAGAGATGTGCAACTGAGGACAGCCCTGTGTGGTCCTGTAAGCTCCCTTCCCAAGTAAATCTGTTCCCATATGCAACAAGAGAGAATCTTCCAGCTTCAGCTTGTGGCTCAATAAATTTTATTATTCCTTTTTGTTTTTATTTAAAAGAATTTGTTTTCCTATCATAAAAATTAGACAACCATACCACCACCACCAGCAGCAGCAAAGTCTGTGGAGTTAATGTTGATGGCAGACAGTTCACTGGTGCTTCCAGTGTCTCAAAATGTCCTAGAAAGTCCATAAATGGAAAAAAACCCGAACATGATGGTTTTGGGGAGGAACATCAAGGTGGTTTCGGTTTCTTGTCCCACTGAGGATCCCAGATGAACACTGTAGCATATCAGCAGGACCAAGTACCTCATGCCTTGAGAGAAAACCCTTCATACCAGCTCCAGTACCTGATTAGTAGGGAAGACGAGACATTTAGAATAGCAATTTATGACATTCATTATCTCCTACATCAGCATATAGATCACTAGGACAGGACTGACCCTTCTGTCTCCACCCCTTACCCTTTCTTCACCAGCATGCAATAATATCACGCAAACGGGATAAGCACTTGGCAAGGATCCCGACTTTGATGTCTGCTTGCGCTAGGATAAATTATGGCATGAAGCAGAACTATGCACAGTTGTCTCATTTCCATTCATCCCAATCAACCAGCTCTTAGAAATTCTGTAATGGCGATCAGAGATTTTGTCCTCTCAGCCCTCTGTGCTCACATTTCCCTTGTCCATGCCAAGATGGTGCAGCAGCCTCTGAAGGCATGGTCTAGAGATGGCAGAAGAAAAGTAACTATGAGGGCTGTCACCTGCCGAGTGATTTGCACAGCCTGTATTAACCCAGGGTGCTTTTACTGGGGAAAGCTCTAGAGCTTTAGCCCATGGATGCCCCCAGATTGGAGTGCGTTTATGCAAACCCAGTCCTTTCTTAGACCATCCCACCTTTCCCTTGCATGCTGCCAAAGGCAAATGGAAATACCAGGGTTCTGACAGCCCTGGCTGTTTGTGCATTTTTCTGTCTACCTTGTCTCATCAACAAGCAAAGTGCATGAGCAAAACCTTCCTCTCTAATCACTCTTCTGTTGCTGCTGGATTCACTTCAAGGTATCAAAAGCATCTCTGCATTTTGCCCATTTTACTAAGAAGGAAGTGACCAAAGTAATGAGCAACCAATTCCACAGCCTGCTATTGCCTACAAACAAGAGGCTACAGCATCACGTGCTGCAAGAGCAGGAGTAACCAGGCCACTCATGGCCTAAAAAGGAAGAAAAAACCAAATCTTGACATGCAGTCAAACACAGATCACTGCAGTCTCCCCCCATTCTTGCTTTTTTTGTGATTTTTCTGGTCTGGCTCCAGAGAGCTGCTATTGTCACAGGGGTGTGAGGAGAAATCAAGATGAGGACCTCACAGCTTCCTGAGAGTGACAATCCAGCATGTAACTTTGCAAACAGCAAGTAAACCCCTTTATCAGCAGCTACAGAAAGCTGCCAGGGCTCTGGGCTACAAGCTTGCAGTGTTAACCACCAAGCCTCAAATGCACGGTGGAAGTCAATGCTGCTGTGTACAATTTGGGATGGCATCAGACCTGGAGTTCTCCCGAGGATCAGCACCAGCCTGGGTTTGGGTACTGGTTTTGCTTGGCTGTCTGATAGATGTGTAAAGAAGGACAAAGTCTTTTCCATATTACTTGACATTTCATGTATAGAAATACATTGAACAGACACTCTGGAAGGGTTTTCATTCAAGTGTTGAAAATCTGACAAAACACTGGCTTCTCGGTGCACAAAGAAGGCTGTTGCTTTCACAAAACCCTGTGCTGGCAGCTGCTGTCTGTTACAGGCAGCCTAGGCACAGGGAGTAAGCAAAGCTAGGGAGCATCCCTGCTCATTTCAAACACTGCTCCAGCTGGCTGCACATCAGGAGCTCAGCTTTCAGCTCTGCTGCACCCTGTGTCAGCAGCAGCAGCCAGAGGACAGGCTCTGGTTAATGCTGGCGAGTTAAAGCGCAGCCTCCGCTGCCACAAGAACCAGCAGGAGCCTGAGGAGATGCTTGTACCAGACTCTTTGTGCTACCGGGATCCCGAGGAGTCGTGGAGGGACAGCGGGTGCTGGACGGCAGCCAGCAGCTTTTCTACACCTTGCTTTAACTCTGTTTCATTGCTGGTGTGCTGTCTGTTCGCTCCGCCATGTGCCAGAGGCAAATACATCATTTAAATTACAAAGTTCTACAGTTGGGATGACCTCCTCTAACGGTTTCTCCTGGCTGTACAGTTTCTCTGACCTTGCTCTTTACTAGGAACAGATTCAAACATTTAAAGAGGAGATGCATGAAATAACTTACCTTAATTGTACCCTGACTGTTAGCAGCAATCAACACGTTGGACTCCTGGAAAAAAAAGACGAGGCACTATCACAATCTGACATTGGTTTTTTTTCTGTTTTGGAAGAAGCAGCAGAGAAGGAACGGTTGTTTTTATCTTAAACATTAGAAGTATATCTAATTTCAAAGGGACTTAACTGTTCCCATTTCCAAGATGCTTCCAAGGCTAAAAGTCTTTATAGAAGTTATATTACCTTGAAGAATTAGAAAGCAGTAATCCTTAGTGCTTGTACACAGCTCTGAATCTCCAAAGCAATTTACAAACATGAACTAATCCTTACAGTCTCCCTGTGAAGTGGGCAAATAATAATAATAATTTTCATCTTTTGACAGCATATGGACAAAGGTCTCCAGTGCCCTAACTAAACCAACTAATCACCATGACAAAACCTCTCCCACAGCCAAGACTTTTCAGACAAGTAAAACAAAGAGGAGAAGAGATTAGAGAGCAATAGCAGATACACCCAGTTTGGATGGGAAGATAAGAGCGTTCCAGCCCCACTTTATTCAGAAAGGCAGCATCTATTTACCTCCTGCCAATTGATGGAGTTGCCTTTGGAGATACCCTGGTTGTCTGCAAACTAATGGTCTGCTGCATCAGTCAGGCAATGCCCAGGCAAAAACTGAGTGCCAGCCACAGACAGGAGACAGTCTCTACCCTTCAAACTGCATTTCTGACATGACCAGCAAGTGCAGACACATCCTCCCAAACCAAGATCATTCAGACAGAGGAAAATCCAAAGGAACAATATGGTGCCAATAAACCTAAAGCATGTAAGTGCTGGGGGCGCTGGCAAAAGCCCTGGAGATGCCGAGGTTGAACCACTTCTCCCAGAGTCGTGTCCTGCATCTGTCTTTGCACCAGCAGTTGTAATGTACGCCGCCAAACTGCCTGCTGTGAACTGTTTTCTCCAAAGACAGCTGATATCTTTTCTCAGACACATTTTTCAATTTCTCTCTCTGCTGCTATCCATCCCCAGACAAACTTGCTGTAATTATCCCATCAGTTAACCCATGCATTTTTAATAAACTCAGTGACTAGAATACACCTTGGTCCAAAGGGAGCAGAAAGCCAGCTCGACCCAGACCCAAGAATGTTGCATGCTGCCTCACCATGAGGTTCGGGACTTTGCACAGCCACCAGCTTTGAAGCAAAGGGAGAAAAATCCTTTTCAATGTAAAAACCCCACTTATCAGGTAAGAGTAGCCTTGTGGTGGATCACTGGGCTAATTGTTGTAGATAAGACTTTTTCACCCTGGAACAATCATTAGGGGATTAGTTAAGACTCCTGATATCATCTCACCAATGACCCTCCAAGTCAAAGCTCCTGAAAAGAAAGTATATCCTCAAAGGAAGCACATACTCCAATTTCCATTAATTTGGTGGCTAAAAGAGTCTAATCCTGTGAACTGCCCAGCTTCTGGTTAACAGTATTAGAATCAAAACCCACCAGGGGGAATGCAGGTGTAAAACTGACTTGGGGACTAAAACAGAGACCAGGATGCCCGACAAGATTTTGGAGGCAAGGGAGAAACACTGGCAGCTACCAAGTGTGCAGTGCAAGAGACCTGAACTCCTGAGTACATATGATCCAGGGTTTGAATGATTCCTGTTGCACTGTGAGTGATTGGTAATTCATCCTGCTGCTGCAGTCTGCTGGGGTACCACTGTAAATGAACTGCGGTTCAATGAACAGTTTTACCTGCTAAATAAAATAAAAACGCCAGAGGGTAATATACTCTCACTCCCTTGTTCTTCAGAAGCCACTGTTTTTTTTCAGCAGGGTCTCAGCTAATCACCGCTCTGCTGCTTTCATCCACAACCATGAGACACAAACGGGAGCAGACAGCAGCAAAATTAGCACCAAGTCTGTCATCGAACAAACAGTGACTTGCTTGTTAAGGCACTCTAGCACTGCTTCCCCAGGAACACAGCTAAGTAACTTGTTTTCAATCGTCTAAAGAAACAATTCCCTTCCTTTCGTGTTGCCTGTAAAACAGCCAATATATTCAACACATTAAACACCTAAGCAAGTAATGAAGTTGCTTAAATCTGTAGGTTTGTAACTTGCGACAGCCTTATGAATGTTGCCAGGACATACATGAATGGAGTCACCACATCCTCAAAGACAACCACTATGACCACTTCACTGGCAGAATACGTATTTCACCTACTGCATCACTACAAGCGTCTGTATATCTCAGGCATGAAAAACAGGATATCACCGTCCACTGTGGTTGCATATTTTACTTTACCACATTCACTTGGTGTTTCTATACAGGGCAAGAAGGTTGAAAGGCTGGAACAGGTTGCCCAGAGAAGTTGTTGAGGCCCCATCCCTGGAAGTGTTCAAGACCAGGCTGGACAGGGCTTTGAGCAACCTGGTCTAGTGGGAGGTGTCCCTGCCCATGGCAGGGGAGTTGGAACTAGATGATCTTTAAGGTCCCTTCTAACCTAAACCATTCTATGACTCTGTGCCTCCCAGATTTGTTGTCTGCAGGAGCCAGAAGCTCCCAAAGGAGAGGCAGGGGGTATGTTGGAGATCCACCCCAACTGAATAGTCCTGCTCTGAAGAAATCATTTATTGAAATTACTCTTCTACACATACACCTCCTTCTATAGGTGGTTAGCGCCTGTAGCCCTTCTTGACAGAAGACGCAGAAGGTGCCAGCTGCCTTTGCTACAAGAAGATTGAAGAAATAAATGAACAAACAAAACAAAAATCAAGAGATGAGGGTTTACTGCCTGGTAAGCAACACCATTTTGTTCCATGCAGCTGCTAATCTAAAGTATTACTGCACCGCGGTGGAAAGCCACTGACCGTGTAACCTGATGAAATGTGGCGACCTCTCCTCTGCACATCAAGGCAGATAAGGAGCGATTGGTGGAGACGTGGCACGGTGTACTTGGGTCCCCTGCGATGAGACAACATGGCATCTCAACAAGGCAGGGACAGCTATAAAATTGACAGAAGACAGCCTAAGAGTTTTGGTCCTGTTAAGTCAACAGAAAAGAGCAAGGCTCTGGGGATGTCAAAAGTATGCAACTTTTTGTCTCTTGGCATTACATATGAATTTAGAAAGACTAATTGACAAATGTAGGTACAGCTCAGTCAAGATTAGCAGAGTGTGCAGGTCCAGAACAGCTCTAAGATGCTCCAGAGCTGAAGTCCTGTGCTAAGACTTATGAACAGCCTTCCACACATGCCAACTTTTTCCTTGACTGTAGAGACAGTATTATGGGAAGTCTGAAGGGCAGTTCCTTGACATTGGGAAGGACTTGACTCCACCACAAATCTGTTATTGCCTACAGACTGGATGCATATCCACACAGAGGTAGGCATTATGCAAAATGAAGTTGTAAATCAGTCCTGAGAGCAAAGACAGACCAGACAGAAGGACCTCAGCCCTGAACCTGACACATCTCCATCTCCTGGACGTGGCACTGGATAAACACGACTGATCCACCCATGGAATCTTAGGAGCATTTGCCCTTGGGATTTCAAGGGACTTTCATTGATTGTGCCAAAAGAAGAAATTTCTGCAGCATGTTCTTGATGGCAAAGAAAAACAAAATCAAATTTAGGACCTTCCTGAGTAGATGAGCTACCTGCTACATTCATCATTTGAAGGAATTATTCACCCAGTGACAGCTGGATTTTGAAGCACGCTGATTTCCTTGCCTCCTAGATGAGACCTGTATTTGGATGGCCCTGGGGAAGCAATTTGTACAGGGAAGAAAGGGAGGAGAAGGGAAGTCTGTCTGACTGCTGGTATTCATGCAAGAGCAGTCGACATTAAGAGAATCAGAAATGCTCTGGATGTTTCGTGAAGCTTGAGGAAACTCAGCTGAACAACTGAAAATTGTCAGAGCTGCTTCAGTGCGATAGGGAGTAAAAGCTGAGGTTGTAGCTCTTTCATTTTTTCTTCACATCTCTGTACAAGAAAACATTGGGGGGGGAGAGAAGGGCAAATGAAAGTCACTTCAGATGGACAGCTGTAAAAAACCAAAAAACCAAAACAAAACAAAAAAATCACACACACATCTCCTTAGAGGGATACACACAGATATTCACGTGGACTCAACTCTATGGGGCAAGCGAAAGCTCCAGACAGATCCTCTAGCTAAGCTGTGAACCCATCCTCCCTGTAACTGCAAGGCTCATCTCTCTCATCCCAGTTCCCTAATAAAGAGCCACCATGGACACCCACATGCAGCTGCAGTACTCCAGGAGTTAAGCACCTCTCTCGCCAGCAGGCTTATGCAAAATCACAGCCAAGTATTTTATTGTTTTCCCTTCCTGACACAAAATAGACAGCCTATCCCAAAAGGGCTCAAAATAGGTGAGATCACTCATATCTTTTTTTTTCCCCTTTAATATAATAATTCATGAGGCCATTCCTCCTCCATTATGCCACATATATCAATCCTTAAAGTCAAATTCAGAAGTTCGCACTGTCCAGTGCAAGTTTCCCTGAATGAAAAGCTGGAACACGGCCTACACAAGAGGAGGAGCCTGGTTGCTGACTTTTAAAGATCTCGTCCCTGCCCTGTTGTGAGTGAAACTGCAAATCAGAACATTTATGTGTGAACATAACCTATACTTTGTAAACGTGGTAGTTTTGCAAAAGTTAGTCTTACCAGGAACAGAGTCTGAGTACTTGAAGGCTGGGAATTGCACTGGGTAGCTAACAACCATGGCTTTGACCACATTAAAAGATGTAGCAGCACACCTCCGTGCTGTTAGGCCAACAAAACTAACCTTGAAATAAACTTACCCAACTGTGTTCCGTGCAATGCTCACGCTGAGGAAGGAGGAAAGTTTGGCTAAAGGAGAAACAGTACAATGTGGACTTATTTCTTACTTTTACACTCTCCCCTACCTTCCACCTGTACCAGCAATAACACAACAGACTGAAGAAGTTGTTTATCAGGCAGATTATTAAGATGCAAGATGTTACTCTTCAAATTGTATGCGCACATCTTCACGTGATGGACTGGAAATCTCATCTGCAGGCCATGAAGTTTGTGCCTCTTATCTCCCCTTTTCTGCACAAATAAAGCATATTCGCCTCAAACTTCCAGCACACTCATCGAGGTAAGCGTGAATTTTCTGGATTTTCAGCTAAGTTTGTTCTATGGTTTCACAGTTAGGATTCTTAAAGATCTTATTTTAAATTAACTTCTCACCTTCCCACCCCAGCAGACATTTTTGCTAACGAAGGGCTGGTTCGTCAGCAATTCTCTTTCAAGCAGATGGACTCACTGTCAACAAACCCTGAACACTTACCCAAAGGAACTGGAGCCTAATTAAGCAAAGTTGTTGATACAATGGGAAAATATACTGGGTGAGAAAGCTTGCATGCAAGTGGCCATTGTCTTATGTTATTTATAGATAGAATAAAAGTATATAGTTGAACTAAATCATAGAATCCTAGAATTATTTAGGTTGGAAAAGACCTTTAAGATCATCTAGTCCAACCATTGACCCTAATCTCTACCAGGTCCGCCACTAAACCGTGTCTCTAAGCACCACATCTATGTGACTTTTAAACACATCTAGGGATCGTCACTCAACCACCTCCCTGGGCAGCCTGTTCCAAGGTTTGGTAACTCTTTCAGTGAAAAGATTTCTCCTAATGTCCAGCCTAAACTTCCCCTGGTGCAACTTGAATCCACTTCCTCTTGTCCTATTGCTAGTTACTTGGGAGGAGAGACCAGCTTCCACCTCACTACAATCTCCTTTCAGGTAGTTGTAGAGAGCAATAAGGTCTCCCCTCAACCTTCTATTCTCCAGACTAAACAATCCATATTCCTTCAGCCGCTCCTCATAAGACACATTTTCCAGACCCCTCACTGTAGTGCTGTTTGCACAAAAAGCCCTTTAAGCGTAAAGCTACTTGGCCCTTACTGAAGATGGCAACTATTATCAGGTGTTGGATGTTAGGACTGAGCTGCAGACCATCTGCAAGATATTTCACTGAAACTTTTCCCACTGACACCACACACAAAACCTTTTCATATATCAAAATGTGTGAAAGCAGTTCCCCAATAGACCACCACTGTTTGACTGCTCTTCATCTTGTAATTAGCAGATTCTAATGGCTTTTCACTCTAATTCCCCTGAGATCTGGTTATTTTTTTGTTGTATGACTCAAGTCAGCTTTTGTTTTTGAAAGAAAATTACAGATTCTAACCTAGGAAACATGATGAACCTCCAGTGTACAAAAATCAAGAGGTTTTTAAAAGCTAAACTGCTAGATTAGATTTATTCCCAGCAGGATAATGTGCTGCACACAGAATCTTATTTTCTTTTTTCTGCTGTTACGATACAATCGTTACTGATGAAGGGATGCACGGTGCAATGGTTAAAGTCGTGCAAACCCCACCCTGTGTGCCAGAATTTCCCTTATATGCCATCACACTCACCTAACATTAACCCCTTCTGAACAATTTTAAGGGAATATTATCTATACCATTAACATCAGGTCCAAGCAGAAATTAATTAGTCCTTTAAACTGAGCACTTCTTTAAAGAATGAGGTCTTACATACAAAAGATGTCATACCGACACATTTCAGGAGCAGCAACACCCAACTCCTTATATTTTAAGCCTGGAACAGAACACGCATGCCTGAACTGTGTCTTTTAATCCTCAGAAACTGTATTTTTATCTCATTCTAAAGGTAATTCCTTTGTACACATAGAGATAAAGCCTCCTTAGGCTTATCTGGGCCCCCCAAAAAACCTGCAACAACTCAATATATCTGAAAAAGGTCTTGTCTGTGCTTCCTTCTAGATCCAGCTGCAAATACACAATCTTTCGGGGTTTTAAGTTTATAAATGCCACACAATTACACCTGCACAAAATAATAAAGGTATTTTTCTTAACACATTAACCCACAAATGTACAGATGATGGCACTCCTTTGGCTAGCTTTCTATAGAAAGACTTGCCTACAATCATATGCATACACGTGTAGTTTCTCCTCACGTAGAATTCATGGACACACTTTAAAGGGGAAAGAAGCTTTCAAATTAGTGTTTTCATCATCCTACATCACTCAGAGTTTGGAGCTTCTGCATAAGATGAAGCGCTTCTCGCTAGGCAATGTGCACAGATAGAAATTCAACATCTCCTTGAATCCCTCCCCTCATTTTTCTGCAATTCCAGACTTTAACCTCTGTACCAGGGATGCTTTTATCAAGTTTTCTGACACTTCCAACATCTGGTATTTTCTAACCATGACTCTCAATACATGAACATATCCCTCTTTCCTGCTCCCTGAAGAAGCAGTCTTCTCACTTTTGGATTTTACACTTAATGCATTTTTCTACTCCTGTTCAGACCAAACTCAGCCTAAAAAGATGCTGTATAACTGAAAGCTTATTTGCTATCATATATACCCGGGTCTCTGTATTCACAGCACATGGGTGCTCAGAGGAAAGCAATGCAAGCCTTGCTCCAATGTACACACTCAAATAAGTAGTAAGCTATCCCTCAGCCAAGTGAGAAATCACTTTTTCTTAGCATGACCTTTCTTTTCAGCATACAGCTCTCAAGAAAACAAGATCAACAAGGCAACTGAACACCAGGCTAGAAGAAAATAGAAGTATGCACAAGTACAGTACTGCACACAGGCACCAAGTTGCTTGCTTCTACACCGTCTTCTGAATTCAAGATGGAAATGGAGGCCAGCGAGACTGATGGGAAGAGGGCAAAGAAAGCTCTGCAGAGGCAGGACAGCCAGCCAGCAAAGCCCATCCCAGGAATTGCTGATATATTACAGGCCACCACCTCAGTAATTTAGTTGTTCTGGAACAAAACTGGGCTTGATGAGTGCCTAATTTATTTAGGATTCAAGACGAGAATAACTCAGACTTTTATTATTCTACATCTACTGCAAAGCGAAGTACACAGCTCTTAACAGCTGTTGCACACTCTCCATCAGGCAAAGTAGAGAGACATATGTTAAAACCAAATTATGTTGGCATTAAACCCCCTCCCCCAAACGGCAAGTCTCCTCCTCCTCTATATGTGGGAATATTGAGCTCCACTGCCCATCTATTTGTGACAAGGTCTTTAAAACTACTTGTTCCTATGGTCGTATATCCTGGGATTTCAGACGGTACCCATAAACAATATGCTCAAGGCCTTGAACAAAGCAGCAGCAGTATATAAATATAGCTTGCAATAAGCCTACAAAAAAACATATACATAAACATGCAACACATTAGCATCAATATTGCAAAACCACAGGAAGTGGCTAGGCATTAGTTCAGCAAAAACAGCTTTTAGCATCTATTCTCTTAATACTTAAAGTTCCCAAATATTCATTTGGCAATTCTACATAATACATTGTTGTACATTGCTTGACAACTGCTGTCCAAGACCTGCATTCCTACAGCCGATACATTTTCTTCCTTTCTCTTCTACTGTTTGTTGCAGTCAGTCATTACATTATGCTGGATGCGATGAATTTAATCTCTCCCTAGCCAAGGTCATGTTGCCTTGCCCATCAGTGCTGTATGTGGCAAAACCAAGCCCCGAGATGCTATCGTTACCATAGCTATTGCTGTTGGTTATGCCTCCCTTCCAAAACCTCATCAGAAACAAAACGTGGATCTGAAGAAATGGCCACCAACCTGCACAAGAGTATTCAGAAATGTGACATAAGTCTGGTAGGTTTAGATTTTGATTTTGTGCAGACCAATAGCGATTGGGATCAGAGCCATAAACAGAAATCAGTAGAATGTGAAAAGCCTTTTCAGTCCAAGCTACCCTGAATTAGACAGACAAGCAGTCCACAGCACAGCCTGCCACAAGTGCTACACAGCCCAGTCCTGGAGCACAGCAAGGACCACCACTCCCAGCTGCTGCACTGGGAAGGAATGGATGCTGGTGGGAAACTCCTGAGAGATGCTAACAGACATCCTTTCCCATGCTTCCCAGCTCCTTGGTCCTCTTTAATTTACAACACACTCCTTGCCCTACTGTGAAGGGCAAACTTCAATTTGTTTAAGCCATGCTTCATGTTTAGTTGGTTCTCTTATGCCTCTCTCTTTCACACTCATGATGTGTTTCTCCCATCCCTCTTACCTTCTTGGTTCTTCCTTCTCCTTTTGGCCAACTCAGTGTTTTCTCTTCCATCTCAGCTGTACACAACACTCCTCAGTTATGCAGTTCCTTCTTTCAAATCTTCTTCACGCTTGAATCAGCAATTCTCTAGTTTGTGCAAGAACACTTCATCTTTCCTAGACCATCTGTCCCATATCCTTTGGGGCTTTTATATTTCTGAGAGCATTGTCTCTAGCATGGCATCTCTTATCAAAACTCTACTTTCAGCACTCTGTTCTTGAGTTTCAACTGCCTCTTCTAAAGCACTGTGTACATCTTTCATCTCTTTCTCCCTCCCCCTTGTGAATCCACCTTTGAAAATCCTGCTTATAGAACAGTTTCCTTTTATTTGCAACCCTTTTGCCTCCAACATGGTAGCACCAACACCAACGTGCACACCTTCCTTGGATTCAGAAAGGGAATAGATGATGGTTAACCTTCCTCTCTGGTCCCAGTAGCCAATCAACCAACTGTATCTGCTCCCACAGGCCGCCTTCTCTTCTTAGCTCTGTACTTTTAGATCCCTGAACTCATTACTGCATCGGATGACATATCTTTTCCTCTGGTCCCTGCCTGGGCTGTCAACTACAGCTCATTCCCACATCCACCTAGACAAAAACCAGAGGATAGAAGAATATAAGGAGGCAGAAGCCTTACGGTTAGAGACTGAAACACCGTGTTAATTTGTGGGAACAAACCACTGCTGGGCCAGGAGCTTCCAACAGGAGAAGGTGATCCATGTCAGCAGCTTTGCAGACACACACGTACCCCAGATACCCTTTCTTTCATGCTTTTCCCTGATAGACAAGAGCTAATACCACACGTCAGCTGCCATGCTGAACCTGAGCACGCTCCTCCGAAGGCTGACAAATGGCTTCTAAGTTGGACCAAGAGGGATTACTGCTAGGTGACACATCTCTCGTGCTCTATGAAGCTCAGAGCACCATTGATGTTGCCAGTGACCTCCTTGGGCCAGGCACTGAAGTTCAGATTCTGTTATTAAATCAGTCCCCACACAGAAATACCACAGAATAAGCCGTTAGCTGGTCCAGCTCCTGCTTCCCTTACTCTCCCAGTGCCATTAGTTTCAGTCTCTAAATAGCTGAATGATACAGGCTTAAAATTGACCCAACCACCTTGATGTTAATATTTTAAATTATTAAGTCTTAGTTCTCTAATGCCAATATATCATTTATATGTGCACATTTAATTAACAATCCAATCAGTAAAAACAACTTAGCATTCACACAGCACATTTTATCAGAGGAACCAAAGACACATTACAACATTAATTAAGTGTAACAAATGCCCTGGTGAGGTAGCTAAGTATTATCCTACTTTGACATTCGGGGAAACCAAGGCAACATGCTCAGTGGATTTGCCCAAGGTTAAGCCAGATGTTCACAATGAGGTGCTGAAGAGAAAAAGCAGGGAGAAATACCACTGAGATTCAACTAATAAGCATTCCTTTTCTGAACTGCAATATTTACTTATATGCTGATGAGAAATCCGTTCCAGTTGTGTTCTTCTCCCAAACAGACTAGGGGCACAAACCACTGCTACCAAGCATGCTAAAAATCTACCCTAAACTGCAACAGCCTGCCAGGTGAGGCTGAATGCACTGGGTCCAACATGATACCCAACCAAAGGTTTTGAAGAACACTTAATCATAGAATCATCTAGGTTGCAAGGGACCTTTAAGATCATTGAAAGCCAGGATGCTACTGGCTGCCTCAGCCACCTGGGCACACTGCTGGCTCATATTCAGCTGACTGTCAGCCAACACCTCTAGGTCCTTTTCTGCTGGCCAGCTTTCCAGCCACTCTTCCCCAAGCCTGTAGCGCTGCATGGGGTTGTTGTGACCCAAGTGCAGGACTCAGCACTTGGCCTTGTTGAATTTCATACCATTGGCCTTGGTCCATCGATCCCTCTGTAGAGCCATCCTACCCCCAAGCAGGTCGATGGTCCCACCTAACTTGGTGTCATCTGCAAACTTACTGGGGGTGCACTCAATCCCCTTGTCCAGGCCTTCCCACCCCACAGTTTACACCTATACACACACCTAAGCTCATGGGATGAAGGACACTTATCTAGCAGTCATAGGTCCTAGACCTACATCAGTGTCTGGTATCTCCCAAGTGCTCCAACAACTCCTTGGGGAGTTTCACACCAGGCTCCCATGCCAGGAGCATGGGAGAAGAGCAAGAAATTCCTCAGTGACACTCTCTCTGCTCACAACACGCTGAACAGTTATGAATCTTGGAAAATATCAGGTGTCCCAATATCCTCACTCTTCTACAAACCCATAGTTTAACCAGTCTTTCAGGCTACGCAGAGCCTGTCCTGCCATCTCCTCCTCCCTTCCCACACCCAGGAGATGACCCTCACAGTGGTCCCAGACAATGGTGGCACCCACACAACCACGGCAGCTCTGTTTGAGGACATGCTCCTCTGTGCCCTCAACCTACAGTTCTAGGTCCAGCAGTCTTGTTTGTTTCACCTATTTGGTACAGAAAACACCGGTTCCTGGGACTGAGGTTACAGCTGACAGCAAAACTGATTTGCCCAAAGTATCAGGGATGGTTTTTTTGATAGTGCCTGGCAGCCACCTAGAATTCAAGTCCAACAGCCCATACTGGGGCAAGTCCAGCCTTGTTTTTTTCCAAAAATCATGAATTCTACTCTGTATGCAAATTACATGCTGTGGAAACACTTTAGGTTTCCCAATTACTATGTGATGAAATGTTTCCGACCCAGATGATGCCTACTGTCAGTCCCTTTAACCCAAGTGTGTGCCTCTCAGCAAAGCTGGATGGATTTTTCAGAAGTTCCTCAACATATTTGGCAACTGGATATCTATGACTAAGGCACCTGAGTAGCAATATGAAGTCTATCTCTTGATGGTAGGATGCAGAGCCTTCCTTCTCCAAGCAGAATGATGTACAAAGTGTTGCTTACATGAGAATAATCACAAAGTCACCAGTTCCTGCATGGCTCTCAGTCTGAGACAGGGTGTGCAGAAGATTAAAGACAGAACTCACCTAATTAAAGCAAGAGGAGAAAGGCTTGACTAATATTAAGGTATTAAAGCTACCACAGGCTTAAGACAGGGCAGATAAAACCCCAGACTAACCTCTGGAGAAAGAGGTCTTGCAGCCATGTAACTGGTGGGAACACATGCTGGCCAGTGTTAGCAGGATAGGCTGGGGAAAAAAAAAACCTTACTAAACCCCTCACATGACAACTGTCCCCTCAAAGCAAAAGTGGAAGAACAATTAATGCATTACAACTGCAGATGGTGGCAATGAATAATGGACAATGGGTTAATCATAGGAGATGTCAGGAATGACGAAGGGAGCTAAGCCGAGTTGGGCTGACTGGGTCAGCAACAGGGGAACACTTTGGCAGGAACTCATGAAATGGCTGATGGACTGAAGAAATCAATTTATTTAAAACTGATAATGGATTCATACTCTGCTGCTGTTCATTTTATACAGTTTCGCTGTCAACTCTTTGGGGCAGGAAGCTGTCACTCACTGTCTGTTTGTAAATTGGATCTCCTGCCAGTTGCAGCTTCTTTGCACCATCCTAATGAAAATCACCTCCACCTCTAAGACTGGCCTGACAAAAAGATGCAAAAAAGGGGTCACGTTAAAGCAACCTGAATTCTGACATTTAATTTGTATGCTTTAACTGTAATAACATCCCTTGGACATACCCATCCATTTTTAAGTGGGATTCTACCACCAAACTGAACCCTGATACTACAGTATCCCAAACCAACCAACTTTGAAAGTTCTGGACATACGTTAAAATCCTGAATGTTTTGTTAACAGGTCTTGGAATAATGTTGCAGGGGGACTTGAGTGCTCAGTATCTGCAAAACACATTAACTATTCTGAATGTTCTGCTCATGCCAGCTGGAAAAGAAGGATTCACTGCATCTGCAAGCATTCTAATTGCATTACTTGATGGGCCAGAAGTCTGGCAGCCATGGAAAACAAAACCTTAATTTCTCTTTAAGCCAGGAATAGTATATTTAATAGCAACAGGAACAGAGTTATTGGTCTAAGCATCAGTGCTGAGGATGCTGTCTGGGGGGGGGCGGGGAAACAGCAGCATACGTAAGATGCCGCATCTCCAGGCGAGGCTGCAGGCAGGGAGGGTAGGGGAGTACACATCTGTGTGGCAAGCAGAGCTACAGCAAGGGGAGGGGAAGTGAGGCACAGCAGAAGAGCAAAAATATCTCATCCCTGGAGGCTGCATCCACCCAAAGGGCTGCAGCTGCTTGGTGACAAGAACAGAAGAGGGAAGGGTACCTGCCTGCAAGGTGGCCCAGCTTGTAGCTGCATAAGCCACTACAGGGAGGGGAAACAAAAAAATCTTGTGTTTTCTATGTGACACGTGTGCCACAGAACTGAAATCACAAGGACCTGGTGAGATAAAAGGGAAAAATTGTTTCTTGCAGAGAGAAATCAAGGCATAAACATTAACATTAGCATGTGTATAAGCTTCATGAAATTATATCTATACTAATGCTATTTATAACATACACCTATTTGGGAAAGTGGACTTTGATTTAAGGAATGGAAGCTTAATTAAGGTAAAACAAAATTTCCATTAATCTTGAAAGAATTCACAACCTGCTGCTCTCCTTCAACATCCAATTCAGCTAATGTTCTAATAGGATCAAGTGCAGCACTACGTACCTGAAACCTCCTGCAATGCAGACAAGGCCAGGCAAGCTGTACCAAACCACGTGGGTCTTCTCCAGTCTTGAGAAATAGGAAGCTTTCTCTCCTCAAAATACTGTTTCAAAAATGCCCTGAGTGAAGTAGGCAAATATTTTCACTAGCCAGAGTTTGCAGGAAAATTATGAAGGAGAAGAGATATTGGTAAACTTGAGATTGGCGATGAAAAATGGCTAGAGCCTACACCTGCAGGCAGCAGGTTCTGATGATATCCAAAACTGCATTTAATGTCACAAGTTTACTCTTGAGTAGTAACTAGGTAAAATTCCAGTTAGATGTAAATCTTCTCCCTGCACATATTCAAGCCATAGGATTGTGTTAAAAAAGTTTCCTGTCTTCTGTTTCTGTGGTACAGGGTAAGCACAAGTATGGATGGGGCAGCAGAGCTGGGTGTCCTTCCCCAGCCAGCAGAACCATCTCCTCTTCTCTTACAGCCGAGAATAGGGTTAGAGCTGGCCTGGCTCATGGTCAGCATGGTCTCTGTAAATCCTTATCGTTATGGCAATATACAAAAGGAAGCTGAACTGGACTTTGAGCTGGGTCATGTCTGCAAGGCTGTCAGGAAATGGAAAGAAATGGTGGAATCCCTGACAGTGAAAGCCCACAAGCCGTTTTTGCAGGTCAGTTTTCAAAGTAAGGCCACACTGCAAAATATCAGCTTTGATTACCAAATTGTACAGCTGGTATTGAAAAAGACTGTACAGTAAAATGAATTTTAATAAAGTCTAACTGTACATAAAAGATGAAGAACATTAAACAAAACCATACAGAGTGCAGATGACACATATGAGGTTGCTTCTCGAATATCCTACTACTGATGCTTTCTCCGTTGTATTTATCTGGGAGGAGATGGGAGTGGGAAGAGAAGACAGCTATGCCTTAGGTATAAAGAACAGTAAGAGTACAGCTTTATAGCTTTAGTACAATAAATGCAAAGTGTGACATCTTCCCTACTTTGTTCTGCTGAACAAACTATTCATCAAGATAATAATGAACTTTGCATCATCTGAAGGACTCAGTTGTGCTCTGCTGCTTGCTTCCCTCATCCCATCCATCTAAAACACTCCCAAATCCAGAAGGACAAGCAAAACCAGCAACAAAAACGCACCTGAGAAATCAGAAATCACTGGGTCATTCAGCTGTTGAAAACCATTTTAGATTTAAAAACAAAGGATGTAAAAAAAAAACCCCATAAACCAAAACCACCCCACCAAGGTCTGAGATTAAAGACAGAAGAAAAACGTAAGATGTCTTTAGACAAATTCATTGATTGGGGGAGGGGGGGGAATCCAGATTCTTACAACTAGAGAGAAATTCCCTGTTCTTCCCTTCACCACCTACTATCCCTCTCCTCAACTTGCTCATTCACCTCCCTGCAACTTACCCTCCCCTAAGGAATACCAGGAGGCAGCCCCTGAAATTCTAATTGCATTTGCTATTCTACTAAATCCAATGGATTTAAATGGGCAGAATTAGCAGGACTTGCCAATCAGGCATTCTCCACAATACTAGATGAGAAGTCACCTGAAGCTCTAGATGGGCTTTCTTTTGTTTATGGCCTTTAAATAATTCAGAGAGAGGAGTTGTCAAGCTGAATCTGCAAAGCTCCCTTGACTTTGGACTTACACTATTGGACTGCCTGCCTGTTGTTTATAAAGACAAAAG
This sequence comes from Burhinus oedicnemus, assembly GCA_008921705.1. Classification (NCBI taxonomy): domain Eukaryota; kingdom Metazoa; phylum Chordata; class Aves; order Charadriiformes; family Burhinidae; genus Burhinus; species Burhinus oedicnemus. The sequence continues at coordinate 200,528 of VFFE01006808.1, read as the reverse complement.
GGAAAATGTTACAGGATCATCTGTCTGCATGGGAGGGGAGTCAAGGACTACAAGAACAAGGGCTGTCAGGACAGAAGTCATAAAAAACAAATGGGAAAGCAAAAGTAGGTGAAATACAGATGAAATAGGTGAAATACAGATGTACCAGCAAAGCAGCAAGAACAAATTGCCAGTTTGCTTGTGCTATAAATAAAGAGTGCTAGCAGTTTCTTGTGTAATACGATGTAATTCTTCAAAAAGGAAAACCCCAAATGCAAATGGTAACTTTAATTAGCAATTAAAAGCACAACTTCCCAGCTATACAGCTGCAGCCAGCTCTCCCAGATCTGTCTCACTTCTGCAAACCAGTGACAGTCATCAGGCAGCGGGCCAGCACTTCGTAACCATCCCAAACCTCTGAGAGCGCAATTTCATCCTTTCTTCCTTTCTTCCCTTTTTTTTCTGGGCTCTTTGAGCACACAAAGATTTACTAGGTCCTGCCTGGGGACACCAGCAAACTGCAGGCAATGGCCCCTGACATCCCAGGGAGCTCGCACACTCCAAGGTGCCTTTTAGATTTTTTTTTTTTTTTTTTTAATGACTCTGGGGCATGCATGGCTTTCATGAGGTTTTGCACAGTCATTCTCAGTCAAAGCTGCAAACCTGGCTTTACAGAAAATGACTGTTTCTTGAAATGGCAAGAAGAATAGAGAAGGGAGGGGAACCTCAGGACGTGCAGCCCTGCTCCTCCCATGCACATCTCTCCAACCAGAGCATAATCACCTCTACAGCCAGTTTGCTAAAACTAACAAGGACTTTAAAAAAAAAAAAAGGGCATTTTAATACAAAACCCAATAATTATGATTACATTCTTGCATTAAGCTACTGAGCTGGATTAACTCTTGGCAATTATACCTAACTCAGGATGCTGCAGACAGAACTCTGCCCAAGGGCTGTCCCCATGTGGTGGGACATTCTGGCTGGGCAGCAGAGCTGCTGCCGAGGACACTGCAGGAGCTGTCTTGGCACATTATGGGATAAAACACATGTATGGAGGGGAACGATCTGGTTTAGTTGGCTCTCCTAAAACAGACAGAGACCTCCACTTTGCTCTAGGAAGACTGCAATAGTGGACAAAACACATTTCTTTTGCCCACAACTGGTCCCAACTGGTCCCAGCAGCTTCCAGTCTTACAAAATGTCATGATTAAACCAGCCTTTTATTACACTGTCTTTTATCCTGGGCTTCTGACCATATCAAATCCTAAATGAAACATGATGTACCGCATGCAAATACACTAAAGAAAAGAGGATTCAAATAATAGGAAAATATAATTAAACGGGCAAATTTAACTCAGAAGGTCAAAATCATTCTAGCCAGAAGAAAGAGATGCTGCACAAGGCATGCATACACACCCAATGGCCTTAAACACAGCCCTGATGGCTCCTTTCTTACTCGCTCAGTGGCTGCCAGCTAACAGCAGGGCCTGAAGCTGCAGTGCCGTTAATAAGTACCTAAATCTCCTGGCCTTGAATATGCTCCTCAAGTCCAGGAAACAGCTTGCCAACAGCATGCTGCCTGCCAGCATCCCTACAGCGAGGCCATTAAACAGCAAGCTGCTTTTTTGCCTTTTTAAAAAAAAATTTTAAATGTGGTATGTGCATCTGAAATAGGCATTGCCAGCTCCCAGACGTTATTGATCACGGCCCGCTCTCAGGTAGGACTCCTGAAATGAACTGAGGGACAGTGAAGCTCACATGTCATAGCTTAGAAATCCTTGAATGAGATGCTTCACCCCATGCTCTCTCCTTGGCCGTCTGAAAGGGCAAAAACCAGATTACGTCCTTACTCTGTTCCAGGCTGTAACTGGAGATTTAGGAGGACCTGATGGCTCTACACACTTCCTGCTGGAAAACAGGACATTAAAAAAAAAAAAAAGACATTAATTTTTTAGAAGCACGGTTTTGTTGTTAGCATCACTGCATTAGCAATGAGCACTTGGGACTGGTGGCAGTAAGGGGAGCGGTGGATCGTGCTGCGGCTCAGCTGGACATGCTGCTGATGGGCTTGGGTAGCTGGAGCCTGAGCTTGTCCTTCTCTGGGTTCCTAAAGAGGCAAGCTGCATTAAGGTACTTAATTTTCCGTTCTGGCCACTCCGCAAACCAGCACTGGCTCAGTTAATGGCAGACCTTTAAGCCGTCAGAGGTTTCTGCAGGTGGAGTGAGCCCTTCTTGTTGCATGCCAAAATGATTCCTAGCTACACGACACAGATTCAACCCATTCCATACAACATCTCCTAACAACTTTATTCCAAAAAAACCAGAAAGCATTTTACTTTCTAATGAGCCAGCCAATGAGGAAAAAGCATCCTTCCTCATATGATGTACTCACAAGCAGCTTGTGATTTCTCAGCACTGCGAGACCAAAAAAGGCTTTCAATAAAGTGAGATCTGGGTAATGTTCTACATCACTGTTTAAGGACAATTCAATCATCTTTGTTCTGGATTAAGTCTTGTTCCCGATTAATCTTAACAGAGCAATGAATAGGAAATCCACGACTCAGATTTTATCTTTAAACCCAAATCACAAGTAAAATCATCTCATTTACAGTGGATAACTCCGCTACTATTCAAGTTATTTTCATATAGTGGGTATAAAAAAAATTATCACTAGATATCTCAAATTGTAATGACTGTTTTTAATGCTCCCTGTCATTTTGGAATGTATGCAAGACTAACAATACTGTATCAAAAAGAGCAGCTCAACAATCAAGAAATCCATTAAGCTACCAACGACACTAATAGCAAAAAAAAAAGAAGTTAAAAAGACTCAAGTATATAAAGAAGAAAAAAATCATGTCATTTTCCTACTGTGATTATAGGAGTGAACAAAACCCCTTGTGTTGCCACACAGTACCTCTGATTTTATAATATCCTTCAGCTACATAAATATTGGAATACAAACTCAAGCTCTGCTAACAAAGGGTGAGGGAAGACAAACAAACACTTCTGGCATTTGATTTTTTTTAGCTAATCTGCTTCATCCTCCTTATATTTTAGTTGTTCTGAAGAGATGCTGCTGTTGACTCACTCCTCAACAGACGCCACAGAGCTGAAGCTGGAGTGTATGGCAGGTACTCCCTGCTTTTCTCTTTGCCTGACGATGCCTCAAACATTTCAGAGCACAGATGGTGAGAAATACAGGACAAAATACAGTGGCTATAAGAAAATAAAAATAACTGTCCTCTCTCAGAACTACACATGACTGATTTCTTGTCACAGCAAGCTCATGTGTACTGCTACAATCATCAACAGAAAAGCTCCTGTGAAGAATTCATGATCAGCTACTGCCCTAGCTATAGCTTCCAAGGAAGAAATAAATGATAGTATAAAGAAATGGCCTCTAAAAAAAAAAAAAAAAAAAAAAGAAGCCACACACAGCACATACACAGTATGCATTTGTCTGGATAAGGAGACAGAGACGATGGGGCTTGGCATGCATCACATTCATTACTTCATTAACTTTGATTTGTAGTGAGCTGGGCTCAGATTCTACATTCGTATGTTATCTGAAATTAGTACAGAAACCTCAGCCTGCTTGAGAATACACTTGTCTGCATCACGAACACACCTCAAACCTGCTTGCAAAGGAAAACAATGGAAACTTCAAAAATCTGTACAAAAATGAGTTTTCATAGCTCCCCTCCCCACTCCAGAATGGGTAATTCTCAGGTTCAAGACGAATAGCAAAAGCCAACGATTTAGTGATTGTGGTGGGCTTACAAGGAGGAGACGGTCCTTGTCCCCTCTTCCATGTTCAGACAGCTCTTCTCTCGGGGGAAAACCAAGGAGCCTTACAAAGGGAAGAAGAGGGGTGGCTGCAGAGGATGGCCAGGAGACATGGAGAGGGTCTGAGCTTGCATTCAAGGATACACTGGGAAAGCAGTGGCCAAATTGCATCCCTTCATCCTGTAACCATGCATCTATCCAAACATTTATCCAAAAGAAATCTGTAAAGCAGTATTTTTCTTATACAAACATCTGAGCACCAGCAGAGTGATTTTTCACAGTGTGGATCTTTGCTTCCTTCCGGCAAGGTTAAATATATATATGTTCTTAAGTTTTGAAACAAAGAAAACTCACAAGCTCCCAGTGAAGGCTGCTGCCTGTTATAACACTAGAATAGAAGTTTCACAAGCTGCTAACTTCTGTTTTACTTCAGATTTTCAAAAATTTCCCAATAATTTAAATTTCTTCTTTTGCGTTGTCAAGCATGAACCTAACAAAAACAGAAAGCCAACAGCGAGATGAATCCTTTTGTACTAAGGACATTTGTATTTCACTTGCAGCTCATTTTCTCTTTTCAAATGCTGGAGCTAACGTACAAGTTGTGAAGCAAGGCACACACAGAAGCACTGTTAACCTCCTATTTTAATCAAGGATATTTCACTCTAAACGAGTCAAGACATCCCTCAAGCACATACTCCCCAGACTAGACAGGCTTGCCATTATTTGGTGGTCGGAAGAAACTTGGGCAGAGCAGTCTGCTTTGTAGAAGGTCTTTCTTGGAAGAAAAAGGCAACAGGGTCTCAGCTGATCAACCTAGAAACTAGGAAGAAAAAATCATGTATGTCTGATTTACACTGGGAAACTTGGCTAGCGATGCTGAGCCTCTGCCAGCCCAGGGAGTGAGGAGGGATGCAGCTTCTCCTCCTCCTGCTGCAGTTAATTTATGTGACATCTGCAGATCACAGGTAAAAGGAACTTTTTTTTTTGTTTAATGGATCTGAACCAATCTTTCTTCTGAGTATATGTATTATTGCTTGTCTTCCCTCCAGTATCTCTCATTATTATAAGTAAATGGGAAACAATGCCCAGTCTCATCTGCCAGCTCCCCAGGCTGCCCCAGCTATACCTCTCTGCTTAACTTAATATTCACTTCAGACATACTAAAGTAAAACTAGAAAATCCAGTACTGCACCAAACAGCTCACTTCTCTCCAGCTTTAGCAAGCAGATAAGAGTTTTGGAAGCGATTATGATCTACAATAAGAGACGTAATTGTTTGAAGCAGCACTTCCCTCCCAGAATTCAAAACACCTTGTGCAAGGGTGAATACAACTTCATTCAGCTGCACAAACCCAAATTGAACAGTATCACTTCTGTCTAAAAAGTACTCATTAAATTACTAAACATAATGTTCCTGCCACACTAGCTTTCTCTTCCTTAGATAGGACTGATTATTACAATTCTGTGTGTATCCTATATAAAATAATTACATATCCTAATTACATATCCAGGTAGTTGCAATTCAGACACAAGATGGCTTTCAAAGGAGTGACTGTTTTCATTCTGTGCACATAGCTAGCTCATCTAGCATTAGCTAGAATTAGATCAGAACACCACCAAAAGGAAACCAAGTCTTATTTAAATAGGTCGAAAAGATACAAATCCATGTTGCTGTTGGAAAACCAGTCTGAACAGTTGTTTTTACAAGGAGTGTCATAAAAGCCTTAATTCTTGCTTTACTAACATGCAATGCAATTGGCATTAAGCTGGTCACAAGTTACTGGGCTTCAAAACGCTTTGGGGTTTTGTTACTGATAACAGAAGGGCAGAAAGCATAATAAAACCTTCAGAACAGTTGCCCAAAGCCAAGCAGTTACTATATTAATGCAGAGACTAACATAAAGTAAAGCTTTTGCAGAGAAAACCACCTGTGCATAAATGCTTCTACTTCCATTTCACCCAGAGGTTAAATTATCTGATCAAAATCTTGTGCTGGAAAGAAAAAAAAAATCAGTTCATATTTTTTCCACTTCATTTAGACTCTGTAAAACATTAAATCCTGCCATTAAAATTGCTTAATTAGGAGTGCTAGAGCAAAAGGTTGATGCAGCTCATGAGCTGCAACTACTGAATGATGGTGGCCTGGCAGGACTTGCCATCAGTAGATGCACTGAATTTAAAAAAAAAAAAAAAAGACAGAAAAAAAAAGACAACATTGTGAGGTTGCTTTGACTGTATTTGAAGCAGTGTCACTTGTTAGAGGGAATGAGGTTATAAACCTACCTTCAAACAGCAGCGACAGCAGACCACCAGCAGCGAGGGTTTCAAACACCCTCAGTGTGGGAATTCTACTGCTGCATTGAAGCGGACTTCAAAGGCGGTGGTTAGCCCAATGCCAATGACTTTTCAAAACCTACTTTACTCTCTCCCGCTTTGCTCTTGCTGGTCTGAAACCAGAGTCCTCCTTTAGCACTAAGTATTGGGAAATCTAGCTTTTCCCCTGGAGCTCCTATCTTAAATGACCCCTTCATCTGCTTCATAAAACACTGAATACTGCCCAACTTACTGAGATTAGCTCTGAGCATTCAGATCTCATCTCATTGGCACTTTGTGCCAACCAGAGACTTCAACAGATAGATGGCACTTAAAAAAAAAAAAAAAAAAAGCCAGCATGAACCTAGCAGTGAAAAGTAAAGCAAAGGCTGCTCATGCAGGAGATGCTCTGACTCAGAGGGAACCAGCTTTGGTTGGAGCTTGAGATCAGGCAATAAATGTTGGCTCAGTACCTGCAAAACTTGCCTGGCTCCTACAATGACTTACTGCTTTCAGGGGGCTCTGCTCCAGGACACCAGACATAATATACATTATAAAAACCCCAGAAAATACTAGGGATGAGCCTTCGTACCCAAAGGCTAAGAGTTGTGGGGGAAGAGAGAGCGTATGCCTGCCATCTCTAATCCCTAAGGCAATAGAGGGCAAAATGCCTGTGAGACAAAGGCACAACACTACGAACAAGCACAGGAAGACAGGAGCTTACAACTCATGATAAGTAGGTTTCCAGGCATCATTTGAAAAAACAGCCCCAAACCTTACAACAGCCTAATCAATTATTTAATCAGCGCCTCTAGAACCCAGCAGGATACATATCAGAGTTCAGACCAAGGCGCTCAACAGCAGCACTACAGAGGTTGGGTGGGAAAACAGTTGTACAAATTATTTAATTCTAAAAGGGAATGTCTCTGAATACAAATCTGCTCTTTTTCTCTCTCCACCCCAATATATAATATGAGGGTCATGCTGAGTATCACCCTAATACAAATAAATTTCTATTAAGTTGTACTGTTTGGGAAATAGCTTAATGAGAAGGGCTACATGATACATACTGCTGCACTTCAGCTGGTACCTTGTAACATTATGGTTTAGCACGGAGTTGGGGATGAAGTCAGGAAAGAAGTCCGGGTTCCAGGTGAATTCCTGACTTCAGTTCATCTGTTAAAAAACCCTCATATTTGAATAAAGAATTGATGGTTACTAAAGCAGCAGAGTCCCAACAGGACAGAAACATCCACTTACAAGTTTAATGACAGCTGCATAGAGACTTCTTTGCATCCCCAGTTCATAGCGTGTATTGTTAGTGATACAATTTGTGATTGCATTGGGATGCTCTTACTTTTTTAAAGCCTACGAAACCAGGAGAGCCTGCTTGAACCTCTGCTTGCACTGGCAATGAACTGCAATCCATTTTCTGTACAGCTGCACCATCAGTATCAGCTACTGGAACTGTAATGTCAACAGTACTCAGAGTTATGTTGACCACTATGTCATTCACTTGCTCAAGGAAAGAGATGACTCTAATAAGGAGGACCTCAGTCCTATCTACAGCGCACTGCCTACTTCTCTTGGCATTAGAACAGACACATTGGTAAGCAAATATCAGCTGTAGAAGTCTGAAAGAGTAAATGCTGCCTTCGTTTATGAAACATGTGCAACTTTGATCTGCCTTCACTTCAAAAAAAACCATCAAGCCTTGGCAATTTTCTGCGATTATGCTGGAAAAAAAAAAAGCCTCACCTTGCAGAAGGAGTCAGAAATTGAGTTTGTAAATGTAAACTTAAAACCAACAAAGAAGAAAAAACTGAGCCACCTACATTTCTTGGAGAAGTTATTTTTAAAATAGAAGCTAGAATGATATCAGAGTGCTGCAATACCACAGGGGACCTGAACTTGCAGAGCTGAACAAAAGCGACACTCATCCCCTCTGTTTGCATCGGCAGCATGGCCAGCTGCTCTGTCTGCATCCAGGAAATGAAGAGTTAACATAGGTGCTGATGTACCAGCCACCCACTGTCATGCCACCTTGAACCTTGAAACAGCAAAATAAATGGTGCAATACACTTTTTTTCCCCCCCAAACATGCTAGAAAGGACAGAGGTCGGTGTTATCAGGGAATCACCTGGTTCCCTTCACCCCTGCCCATGCTTGACTGCGGCACCAGTGCGGTTCAGCAAGTGACTGCTCTCACTGGCAGGAAGCTCAGAGGGTGTCCTGCAACTGAGGAGAGGCAATACGGAAAGAACATTCACCACTATTTTTCTTCTTCTACAGAAGACTCAAAATTAAACACATTCTCCTAAAGCCTGTCATTTGCATAATCACATTATCAAGATGGTCTTTCACATGGACCAAAGTGTCAACACACTGAAATTTCAATATAATGCATGAACTGTTAATAATAAGAGTATGATTTCCACCCCCACCCCCCCCAAGTTCTCTGCAGTTGGACTCCAAGGGTTGTGATGAGGAGTTAAATATTGTTAGTCACCTGAGTATTTTTTAATTAATTCTCCTCAGCCACAGAAAAAAAATAGAGCCCAAAATAAGCATTTGAAGAGATATGGGTATGAAAGTACATGAGCATGTTCAGCACAAAGAAGCATACATACTAAACTTGTGACATCTTTTATCTGCAAGGTAGAAATTATTCTGCATATGAAAATAGTTTTCAAGCAGCATATAAAACAATATATACAGTGTGTGTTGCTATATGTAAGTCATATGCTAAGATTTGGCGGGGGGGGGGCGGAATCAAGCATGCATGATGTATGAGGTATCTTTTGATATTCTCGGTTCCACTTGTTTTTAACAAAGATTTGAGATTTTCAAACGAGTAATGGAGGAGTAGACATGACAACGGTAGGATGGAAGTAAAATATATTTACTACCTAAGGAGAGTGAGAAGTAGCAAAGTAATAAAAGTCAAAGAAAACTTCTTGTTTAAAGCATTGCCAATGGCCAGAGAGCAGAGTGCATGTCAAGAGAAGTGGGCAGCCATCACAGACAGCTGCGAGCTTCACAGCTCGCACGCTATGGGGCTTAGACAACTTCCACAGGAGGAAGGAAAATCTTCGAAGATTTTCAGGAGGGGGAGAAAAACCAGTAGAATAAACCTGATCAAAGTCACATCTCCTTGCTTTTCTTAAAAGCTGCTCATTCTCAGCCTCCCGTAAACTGCTGTGCATTTCAATTGTGAGACAGAAGATGAAGACCACTGCATTTCCAGGATGAAGCAGTAGCATGGTACTGGACTGGAGAATAACCTGCAAGAATGCTGGTTTGGGAGATGCTGCATACAAATGCTACGGGCCAGCCTTGGTCTGGGAAAGAAAGGATGAGTCAGAAAACAGCAGGCGTCCTCCCTGAAAATATCGCAGTTGGAGCTACTCAACACTACTACCTGTGCCAGCAGCTGGTATCAGAGGCAGGCAAGGGACAGCTTGGGTCCGATTACTCCAGGCAGGCATTTATCTCATAAGCTTTAGATTATTACCGAGGCATATCTTAACCAACATCTGAACAACTAGTTGAAGATGCTGCAAAAATAAAACCACACTGAGTGGAAGTTAAAATTCTCACCAATTTTGAGCCTTTAAAATTTCAGCAGCAAAGCGGAACAAAAGAATATCAAGTCTTACACTTGTTTTCTCCCCAAAATCCCATTGGAATTCATATTTCAAGTTATAAGAGATGTAGTTACAGTCAATACAAGTTACTTAAGAATAACACTGAATAAGCACTTGGTTATTTGGGAATGACAAAGGAGGTTTCATTTTTAATGTTCATAAGTCATCCAAATTAATTAGTGCTTTAAAATGGCAATGAATCACTTCCCGAAATAATTTGTATTGGCTAAATTAATTCCAGCGAAGGGAGCCAATTTGCTGATTGTAAATTATCAGAGTCCCTGACTAGCTCCTGTGCATGTTGTGTACCATTTATTAGGCTACTGGGAAACAAAGGATGGCTACTTTTCATCAGTGAACAAGATTACAGCCCTATTAAGTGACCAGCTTATTGCGGTACAATTATAGGTTTCTATTTAAAGAATTCAAGCCACACATCATTGAGAAACAAAGCTGAATGTTCAGAGCAAAGGAAAAATAAATGGAAGAAAAGATTATTTTCTGAAAAGATGCACCAAAAACTTATTTGAAGGGAATATTTCCATCCTCTTAGATTAACAAAGAGAAGTTCAGAGATGCAAGACTAATTATGAAGATACTTCCATCACATGACAGTGCCTAGAGGCAAGCTGAAGCCCGGAGTCCCAGAGCCTGCTTCTCTCACTCGTGGCTAGATTATTGTTTCGGGACTCCTCTAAATGAAAATGACTTTTGAAGAGCAACAACGAGGTGAGAAAACACACACACAGGTTTCCGCTCTCCCTTATCAGGCAGAGAAGGTGCTTTCATAGCGCTGCCATGCTATTACTCTGACAGCCTTCCTCCCAAGCGCCAGGAGACCTCTGCATCTAACCAGCCTGTACCACCACCCTCCCGCTCACTGCAGTGAGATGACTTGGTTAAGGTCTGCAGCACTGTTCTCAATGGATTTCCCTTCTTTACCCCTGTAAAAGAAAAAAAAAAAGTACATAAAGCTTTACCTAAGCTAATTTGCATGACGTTCTCCTGCTCTTATCTGCATTTCCTCACTGGTATCAAAGCCTCGATATTTCTGCTTGAGAAATCTTTCCCTGGCTAACCTGCTTATCAGCAGTAATGAATACTCATGCAAACAGGTACAAAATTAAATGGCTTCTTTACAGTGATTATGATAGATTGAGCCATGCTTAATCTACATAATCAAATTGCTTCTGTGTTCAGCTGTAATACCTTTTTGCTGTCCTGGGAGCAGGTTCAGCCTTGGTTTCTCTTTTGACAGCTTCTTCCTGAGAAACACTAACTGTGACTGAGAAAGGGGCTACTTGAGATGCAATTATTTAACATAGCTGTATGAGGCGTATCTTGAACTCTGCGATATGGCAAAGCGGGTCCGAACAAAAGGTGCCCCCTTTGGGGAAGGGGAAAACATCACGTAGGACACATAAGGGAAAATGAAGTACAAACCAATCTCTTCCAGCTACTATCCATTTACCTAGAAAAACCAGAGTGACCCTCCCAAGACAAATAAAACATCTCTATTCACCTAGCTCCAGTAAGCTACTACCACTACTATAATTTCCTTTCCCTATGCAAGAGCATCATCTGCCCACATATTAATGAAATACAAGAATGTATTTTCCAATCTCAAGACCAGATTCACATTTCAAATTGAGCTGGCTAAATTCTGGCGAGGTGCTAGAAACAAAGGATTGCACAGGTATATTATAAAATCCTTGACTTGGGAAACAAAAGGATTTGGGTCAGGAAAGGTTCTGAAATGCATCTCTGTGTTTAACTCATGTTTATCAGGTCACTTAGGCCCAAAGTGTCCTGAAGCTTTCTCTACTTTGAAGTATTGATCAATTTTTAGAGTAAAATGAGAACTGAGAAATGGTTTTCCCCACTAACTATAAGTAAGTGCTATTTAAAAACATTAAACAGACTATTTACATTTGTCCAAAACACAGCACCGAAAGAAGTAGACCAAAGGTTTGCTTCCTGATATACCTGCCGAGAGGTTTTTTGTTTGCTTGGGTTTTTTTCCAAAGAGTCTAACAAAACTATTAGCCTTCAAGCTACTGCTTATTTCTAAACGTCACCTAAGAGTTGAAAAGTGAGTAAGCCTGATGCAAAATGCTAATAAGCACTTACAAAGAACAATTTCTCTCGTTATGGCTTTGACACACATGGAAGGAAGGTGCTGGCTGGACCTCTAGCTGGAAAGGTGACAGCTCTAGCAAAAAGGTCCCTGCATCTTCGTAAGTGAAGGAAAACTAATGCAGAGGAAAAAAAAAATTGGATTCTGGCAAGGGCTACTGGCACAGCTTGACTTTGGCTCAGGAGGAAGTAAAAGCTTGAATTACATAAAAATAGATTTAAGAAAGAATCAATGACATTTCATCTGAAAGTTTTAGTTAAGTTTTAATTAGGATCCGAGATTTTGTACTTAAGTGCATGAAGTGAAGGAGTATATGTACTCATGCTTCCCAAGATAACTGACAAATCTGAAACTTACTCATCTCATCTCGAAAGGTTAATTAAAGAACAATCCTTGAGAGCAACACTGTAGGGAAACCAGAGAGAATATGCTCCACTGGGGAGCCCTGGGGAAAGGCTGGCATGCAGTGCCTGCATCTCTCCACTTGGAAACACTCCAACTAGCTAACTGAAGCTACTGCCCAATGACCATGGCAGGGAGACAAGCAAGACGGCTTTGAACCAGCCCAGCAAGGCCCGGAGAACAGCATGCCCACAGCAGTATAAAGCTTACCTGCCATGCTCCCTGCGGCTCTGGAGCAGGTTTCCCAGCCTGCGCTGCACTCTGTACAGCTGCTAGGCTGGACCTGCTTCGATGCACACACCCTTCAGCAAAGCAGGTATGATCACTGCCAGCGGTGAAAGGTAGGCACGGTAACTGTTATAATTAGGAAACTAAGGCAGAGTGACTCACCCAGGATCAAAGTCTGCAATTAAGCCAGAAATAGGCTGTGGGTTCCCTGATTCCCACAGATGCAGACAGCACTGTGAGGCAAAGGCCTTCTCTAGTTCATCCAAGCATCATTAAAAAACACGCCAGCTTTTAGGGAAGTCTATATATACGAAGCTCATTTGAAAAGTTTTATGCCAAATTTAAGAAATGTTATTAAAATGGAGAATAAAAGAGCTTCATCGTTTGAGCAAGACTTTCTGGACATAAGCGACCTTTGGCTGTGCAGTAATTTAATTTCCTAAGAACATGAGCAAAGTCTCAATTAGGTCAGAGAGGACCCACTGCATGGGTACAAGAGGGAAGAGAAATGTGCGGCTGCATCGGTGAAGAGTACTTCTTGTCTCAGGAGGACTGGAGATATGGCGCAAGGAAGCATTCAGGATTCTTGGCAAAAGCAAGTGAGGCTGCTTGCTCAGTATGTAAAGCAGGATGGCATGCACCACAGGCAGAGGTAAAACACAGAAGCAAAACACTCAGCTGGTGGCTTTTAGATCACAGGCAGCTTTTTGCTGCTTTCTTTACAAACAAGAGCCAGGTACTGTGGCTGCCACAGGAGAAACAGACTAATTTAGAAGCAGCCCAGGGAAACACAGAGGAATGATGGAAAAAAAATGATCAGAACAGCAACGGATTCCAAATGCTGCTTAATGGAGTGAAACCTGAACATTATTTGGTGCAATCTTGATGGGTCTGTTTTAACTACTACATTTTTGCACAATATTTTTCATACCGGTTATGAAGAATTGCTTGACAGCCCTTGGTGACTGCTCAAGAGTTTCTCAGTCACTTAAGCAGAAGGTCTATCAGAGTAAAGCACATTCAGAGAAAAGGCTGATAAGGAGGATATGAAAGGAGTGGATGGCAACAGAAATAACATGAGGGGTGAGCCATAACTGTTAGTCTGCTGCCCGTAGAAAAGCTGCACAGCAGGTCAGTGGGCAGAACCCAACACAGAAACAGTGCAGTTAAGAAAGTTCAGGAAGGGTATTTCTGGACACACAGGTTCCCGCAGAAGATTTTTATCCAGCAGAAAGACAGATTACACAACTGCTAACAGCCACTCTTCATCTGAGACGTGACATCTGTGTATACCAAATCCTCCTAAATTCCCAGCCAGAAAGAAGCTGGTAACCCTACCTCACTTACTCATGCCCACCATTCAACTACGACAGCCCACTTTTTACTTTTAAAGTGCAATTTCAGATGCTCAGGTTTATTTTTATTTTGATTCAGAAGTGCCAATCTGAAGCAAGCTTATGCCAGTGACAACTGAATCACAGTTGTGGGGGCAGTTTCTTCATACAGAAACAGATTGGTAGACGTTACCCTTCCAAAACACTATCTTCGTGAATGCAGCCACTCAGGACATCAATTAGGCAGTGCTCCACTTCAGCTACTTGGAAGACTGTATTTAGGATGAGCTCCTCTCCCTTGCCTCCTAACAAACCTATTAAGTATTTGATCTGCAAACCCTTGTACATACAAGGGAGTTACTTGCTCAGTTTTTTTTTTTTTTTTTTTTTTTTTTTTTTTTTTTTTTTTTATGAAAGGTTTTCCAAGAGTCCTCTGAATTTAAAAGCAGCGTTTTGTTCTCTAGAGCAGCCTTGTGCCGAAAGGCCACTCTCACAAAAGCTGCCGTCAGGTCTGCCTGCAGCATTAGTACACATGCTATGTATATGAATGAAGTGTCACTGGAACAGTCATTGAGGTGACTGCGGTCTGGGCTTGCCTCCTCTACACATCTACTCATCTAAACAGGGGGGCTGTATTTCAATGAGCAAGCCCATATAGAGACAGTAACATTGAGATAAGGTTCCACAGCAAGTATCTGCAGGTGCCTTCGTTAAAGCAACAAAAGAAACCTGTTAATGCATGCACAAAAAACATTAAGTGCCAGACACACAATGCTGCTTTTGGGATTTCAGATGCCAAGTAGAGAAATTCAAACACCCAGGTGGAAGAGTTAAGAGCACCGCAGTCCCTTCACCCCCAGCATCCCCCAGCGCTTCAGTTACTCTGCAGATCTTCATGTTCTCATGCTGACCTGCAACACCCATAAACAGGAAAATACCAAGTGTAGTCAAACCCTTAGCAATGCTATTTCATGAGAAAGCAGGAGGTATTAGTTTTGCACCCAGCTGGGGTGCCTGAGCAGAAAGCTTACCCCATCTGGTAGTGCCCTCCAGCACACAGCACTCACAAACTCATTTGTGTCATCTTCTTTCCGGTCCTTGTCCAAGACACTTTTAACTGTATCAAACTTGAATGTCAGCAGTGTCTTTGAGAGGCCCTTATAGTATAGGTAAAGGGAATTATTTTCGCTTCCTAGAAATAAAAAAAATAAATATACAAGATTAGGTTCTGGTAGTAGGAAAAGAAATAAGGCTTCTTAGCTCTTTCATTGTTTAGGACAAGACCAGACATTTCCTCCTTGTACTTATCATCATGCTCGTGGTGCCCTGGCAACTAGGAGTGCTCCACAGCAAACTTCCACAACGCTTAATAAGAAAACCAGTGGGGTTTTTTTGTTTGTTTGGTTGGTTGTTTGTTGGGGTTTTTTTCCTTCTTTTTTAACAGGACAACTTCAGTATGCAGCACACTTGCAAAACATACAGGATCCCAGCCATCCCCCATACCTTCCTTAGGGCAGAACAGAGCATCTACGCTACCACATGAAACACCACTATACCCAGCCTGCTTGGCATTACAGCTCTGAGGCAGGTAGCACTGTCACAGTTTTGCTTGCTGTAATCAAGTACGACAGTTTGGTCTGTGGAGGTTTAAGTAAGAGAGACTAGACAGTGTGCAGGCTTTATTTAGAAATCCATCCCAATTTCTGCCTTGCAAGCTGTACAGAGATCAGAGCATACACAAAGATCCTCCCTTTAGTGCTGGCACAGCTGTCCTGCTCATCCCACAGCAATCAGCCTGTCACTGCTTTCCCACCAAGACCTGTGGATTTACAGAGGTTTGACAGTTCAACTTAAGCAGCAAAAAACCAGAAACTGCCAAAGGGGTAACTGCTTCAGGATGATACAGTCTTCTAGAGAGCTGTCCACAATGAGGGCGTTATTGCTTCATCATGCAGAATGCCATACCAAGTGACAAGTTTGGGACCACTCATGTGGTCCAGGCTACTGCCCTTCCTTTGAAAGATGCATGAGGATGCGTCAGTTCATAAACTTGAAAGACATAAGTGATATCAACAGTGGCTAAATTAGCAGCTGACTTTTGGTGACAGCAAGTCTGAATTGTCATATATGAAGAACTCATCTGAAATGGGAGAAAAACCAATTACAGACACCCTTAGGTCAGGGCTCCTTATGTCATTCCCTGGGAAGGAAAAGAGAACGGAAGTTCAGAATAATCCTCTCAAAGAGCCCATGCAGCTACGTAGCACCACTGCTGGTGTGATTTGGAACTGGAGAGGCACCAACTCTGAGGAGTCCCATTAGCATTTGTCAGGATGGCTGCGCTACTCACCACAGGCAATGTAGTCTCCATTGGACGCAAGCCCAACAAAATTCTTCTCATTGATGTGACCCTTGAAGGAGCGCAAGCAATGAGGCTTCCCTACGTTCCACAGCTTCAGCTGACTGTCTGTTGACCTGAAAACAATACCTAAAGTTACCCTGCTGCCACATGGCTGGTACTCCTCACTTCCAACCCTGCTCCTTAACACCCTACTTGCAAGGTAAACGTAGAGAGTCTTAGTGCACTCCAGGAGATTTATTCCACTTTCAGTTATATGCAACTCAGCTTGAGCTCGGAAAGGGATCATGTTATTTTAGAAGCCTGTCAAAACACATTACATGTTTGAATAAAAAACTTCCCCCAAGTATTACTCTTCCTTTCTCCTATCAATTACAGAGTCCTCTGTACAGCCTTTGGGCCATCACTGCCTCCTCCAGATCCCCGCAGATTCAGGACACACTGAATATTATTTTTTTTTTTTAAACTTCTACAGCATGGACAAAATCTGTTCCCTTCATGCTGGCTCCAACTCTCATTCATACCTTTACAGGACTCGGGTAAGAAGCAGCCTCCTCCCTCTCCAGCTGCCCTGAAAGCATGTTCTCCTCCTCCTGCCCAATACCAAGCAGCAGCATATAAAAACCTATGGGGGCTCAGAGTTGCTATTAGCATTAAATTCATGTGGTTTTCTCATGTGTAATTGAGACTGCATGGATACAGATCTCAAACTTCCACTTTTTTCACCTGGGCAGCAAAGCTAAATATTACTCTTAAAAATATACAAACTCTGTTGGGATTAAATAAAAATTGACGTTTTCCATTGTTCTCCCAGATACAAACATACGTGCCTTCAAAATGTTTTTCTATTTACTGTGAGCAAACATTTTCCCTTTGGCAAAAGAAAGGAGATGGAGTTAGTCTGCTCTGCCTGGCAGAGCTCAAGTGAAATAGGAAGATCCCAGGTTTCCCGGAGACATTGGATTAATTTCTTCCCCCAAACCTGAGGGGACACGAGCCCCTCTCACTTCTCAGGCATTACTCTCTAGAAATTGCCAGGCTCTGATATTCTGGCACTCACTGACTTACAGCAATACAGTCAACAGTAGTTGAAGAACCACTGATGTGGCGGGACTGGAGCCCCGTGAAGCTACCCTTGAGGAAATCGGTAGTGCTGTTTCAATCTTAAATTTCAAAGAGACTGTGAGCAGGACCTATCAGCCTCCTGGGTGGGAGGAAAGGGAGGTAGGTAACACTCCCCTCTTAAAAGTCACACAACTCAACCTTGCCACTTTCTGAATATTCAGAGCTGAAGGGAAAAAAAGCCCCACCCAATATCCATCAAATATTACCAACGATATAACAAATTAGCCCTGCACCAATGTTACATTTACCTAAAAATATAGCACAAATCAGTAGAGATGCACCTTGTGCTATACTGCAAAAACCTTATCTCAGCCCTCAATGACAGGTGGAATGACAAAGGAGCGATAAGGGAGCTGCAGCAAGATTTGTTAGTCATTTGTAATAATAGTATGAGGTCAGATCAGAATGAAGGTATGAACTTCATCTGTAATACTGTGACTTAAGCAGCAGTGCTTTCCTCATCCCAGGTCTTGACCAAGGGAGGCCCTAAAGCAGAGTATTCAGCTTCTCTGCTTGATGCTTGTTCCATGTCTATCCCTGCCCTACGCTGCTGCTCACTCTCCCTTCCCTCCTCTTGTCCTTACCATCACATAGCAGCATAGCTCACAGAAAGGGCAAAAAGGTATGTATTACTGCGTTTTTGGCCCACAAGTACAGGGAGGTGCCTTCTGTGCTACTAGGGCAGTTGTATTTTTAAAACGTTGCTTTTAAAAGCTTCAGAGCCTGGAAACTAAACTTTTCTGAAGGCAGGGTAAAGCAGCAAAAGACTAATCCCTGGTCTACAAGCTGTCAGATTCCTGTGATGGCTTCTGCTATTAGCTAACCCATCAAGAAGACCTCATATGTATAGGCACTTAACCTCTCTATTTTAGTAGCATACATTCTAGATCTCTTCATTAAAATAAAAACACTTAAAGTCTATTACTAATGGAATGCTTTTACTGTTAAATTCCCATCAAGCTCTAGCCATGTTTGCATTACTTAGGATAAGCATGCCATAAAAGGAGAAAGTTATCTGCCACTGGACCACAAGGAGAGGTAAAGGCTGGTGCTACACTGCTCTTCTTGTTTCATACCCTCTCCAAAAAAGTATCATGGATGCGCTGCTCTGTTAAATCTGTCTCTCTGTAAATCAGCACTGCAATCAATGTGTTGTGCTAAATACCAGGCAGTTCTGAACACCCTTGAGGTCAAAACCTAACTCTACAAGGCAAAGTAAATCAATGCAATCTATAAAACAGCTTTAGCTAGAAATCTAGAGAATCTGAATATACATATAATTTTTTCTTAAAAGAAATCAGTGCTTGATTTTTGGGAATCACTACTGCTGCTTCCTCTCCTCAATTTGCAAAAGACAGACATGAAAAATAATCTGCATGCTCTGACATTTCTTTCTGTTCACGCAGAAAAAGATAGGTGAACCCTTCAGTTAGTCCCCTCATCCTGTTGTTGCCTGTTCAAGTCTGACAGCTCTATCAATATTCCTCCCAGGACTGTGGCATAAGCTTTCTCAGATGGTCAGCTCAAGCAGGATAGGGCCATTCTATCCTGAAACATCCCATAGATGATGCTCCACTTGATCATGGCTGTAAAACACTCCCAGCCTCCTCCTGCTTCTATTAAACACTTTCTTCTTACACAGATTTGGTTCAAAGCATTAAATTCAATTTTCTCTGTGTTCTAGGTATGAATTTGCACCTTTACAGAGTTATCATGTTAATGGAAATAAAAGAGGAGCTGATTAAATACAAACAGTACCAGAAGCCACCAGGGATTCTTCCACGATGCAGCTCAGCTCAGAGTAACTCACCAGCAGCCTGAATACACCTTTGGCTCCAGGCTTCTAGAACAAACTGTATGAAAACATGGGACAGAGCCAAGGTGGATAATCGTTGGCTCAGTATCAGGCAGCAGGCAGATTTTCTGGGACTAGGTCTACCCCTGTGATCCATCCCTGCTGCCCTTGGGTGTTACACATGAGCATGTTGAGATCAAAGATCCGCTTGCAACACCCAAGGTGGCTTGCATTTTCCCCACCACGTAAGAGGGGCTCACCTCTGGTTTATTGAAGGTGCTTGTAGCCAAGTCATTCAAACCTTCCGCTATGTGATCTGACAGACACGCTCATTCCCACGTGACTGAAAACCTTGTAGAACTGAGGCAGCCACATCTGGCTTTGGGGCAGACACATCTGGCCATGTAACTGAACAGAAGCTGTACAATACTATTCTTCAGGGCCTCCATAGCAGACCTTATGGTCTATACTGGCTGAAAAGCTACACAGCATTAGAACCACAAAACACAACTACGGCTTGTCTACTTTCCAACCCAAGTATAATCCTAAAAAGGGCCTTCCCTGAGCAGATTAATAAATTACCAGAGAACAGATCAGTCAGTCCTACTCAAGCTGCTTTCAGGCTGTGGCTAAGTCTCCTCTTCAGACATAGCAGCATCATTTGATCACTTCTGTCACTCATCAGCTGTGTTTTACTGCAGATTACTATCCTCAGGACTGGCAGCAGCCTTCTCTACAGCAGAGCTCTGGTTACGAGCATCCTCAGCACACACAGCACTTTGTAAAAAAAAGAGTTCACTTGCAGCTTCCCAAAGTTGGGGCTTGTGGTCATCAGCTGCATCTAGTTGTCTCCATGTTCCTCTTAAGCATTTTAGATCCACAAGACAGAGCAGAGCTGAGTGACACCAGGAATGAATTTCTATTTTTGTCTTAGAAGAAAAAGCAACAATCTGCTTCCCAAAAGCACAGCAGCTAGCATGCACACCCACCCACACAGGTGAACTTGCACGATGGCCCTGAAGAGTGCTGGAAAGCAAGGACTACAAAATTTTTAGCCTACATAAAAGGCAATACTTACGCAGAGACAATTTCTTCCCCACTCACAAATTTTGCGTAGGAGACTGCCTTGCGATGCCCTTTGAACACCATAATTGGCTGCTTAGTGTTGCGAAGATCATAGTAGTGAACACAGTGATCTGTAGATGACAAAGAAAAAGGGCAGAATTTAATCACGGGACCTCTAATAGTCAGCTCACAATAAAAGTCCTGCCTGCAGCTTCTGCATCTCACTTAAAGCCTTATCTAGGATAAACAGTCTGCATGGTAGAAAAGGAGTGTTTAAGCAGGCTTCTTAAAACGGCCCCAAAATTCAGTCCATAAGGGTCCAAGTAGTCCTTCAGAGAGTCAGCGAGGGAAAAAGGTGCACACACATGTGTGTGCACATACACGTGTCCCCCCACATACCCCATTCGGCCCATGTGCAAGCCAGCAGTGAAAGGACTCTTGCCTCTCCTGCCTGCCTTCTTGGCTCCCCACCTAGCCACTCCAATCGCCATTTCTAATTCCCTGCACCCCCCCTCTTCCATCCTCAAGCTGTCCCCTCTTGGAAAACTGTTGGAGAACCCAAGGCTAAAAACTCAGTCTGTCTGCTACTTAAACAGGATTGTGGAAAATGGGGATTAAATTTCTCATGCTTACCCTAAATAGGTAGCTCTCCATACTTTGTTTTTTTGCTTCTCTCCTTTGATTTTATTACCAATCAAGAGAATTAGCATTTCTGCTAATGAGAGAACCGACTAAATTCCAGTTCTTCTTAAGATTTAATTCACAGATGTGCCACAACCAAATAAAAGGGATCACAACAGAATTAGCGATACATTTTATTTTCTGCACAACTAAATTTCAATTCCCAAGAAAACAGAAAAATAAGAATAGAAAACCCCACGAGACCCAAACACCAAACACCCTCAATGCTCTTTCCAGCTCAACAAGGTTAATAAGCTTCTCCCTTGCCGACTTTCAGCCTTTAATGTTGAACTTCATTTAATTATCCCCTGCTACTTTGGAAGTGCAGGGAGAGAAGGCCACACACATACAACGAAACAGAGCCGGACGCCTTTCTCACCAAGCAACTTGCGATACCCAGACATCAGCTGAAAACTGCGCTGACCCTCCTCCCACTGAAATAACACCCCACCAATGGAACTTTATCACAAAGATTACATAGAAATGAATTTAAATGCCAATAGCTACAGTTATTTTTGTATTTGCATAGTATTTCAAAGCAGGGCTCTCAGTCGTACAAGCAACACCCAGCTGTCTCAAAATCCCATGTGGTTTGAGAGATAACTGGATTTACATCGATCAGGCTACAGCAATCAGCAAGGGTAGCTTCTCCCCCGTATTAACAGCTAATTAGCAGCCACGGCAGGACGGGGCTGTTATCAGAAACACCTTCAGTAAAAAAGAGGTAAGCAGGCAAGCCGCCTTCCTCTCTAACTGCTTCCAGCATCTTGCTGTCTGCATCAGATGGGATCAGATACTTCTCTGGTAAGAGCTTTCTGTCTCTCTCCCTCCTTGTCCAGTAAAAGCAGATAGTCCAAGCAGCCACAGCAAGTTTTCTCCACCACTTATACCGAACTGTCAAATTACCCCATTGTGTTGAAACCCTGCAGCTATTGAGCAGCTATTGTTATTTTAATGAGCAGAATGATTCTAGCAGGGTTTTCTATTAGGAGCCAGTTAGTGGATAAGCCTTTCAAGCCTATTTTTGCTCAGAGTTTCAACTTCCTCTCCAGCTGGCCCGTCATTAGGACACCTTTTGAGCACCAGATTTTATCCTTCAGAGGGTGGCAGGGAAAAGGGTACCTGCGGATGGCTGCGTGTGAGCAGCTGGAGCAACGCGGAGGGGAAAGGCACATTCATTTGCAGAGCAGAGACATGAAGTTGCATTCACCTTCTAAATAACACAATAAACAGCTCGAAGCCTGTCGGCATCTGGCCCCAGCACTGTGTGTGCCTCTCGGCATCGGCAGGGCAATCAATCACTGTCTGCTCTGATCACAATGAGTCCGAGGGAATGGGCAAGGCCAGTGGGTTCTAAAATTAGCCACTTAATTATTAATTGATTATTTCAGCAGCCGAAGTGTTGGTGCCCAGTTGAGGTTTTTTTTCAATTCAATTGAAGCAGCTATTTTTAAGCAGGTATATGAAGATGAATGCTCACTGCATTCATTAAAATCAGAACAGGTGGTCATGTTTTACAATTAAAGAGATATGCTCTCTTGTAGGCCATATGGACTTTCCAAAAACATGATAAAAATGCCATCTGCTGAGGAAGCAGAGAGCCCAAAAATGAAGCTAAATGGGAAAAATACAACTCCCAGGTACCCCAGGCAGCAGCCTTGCCTAGTGGAGTTTGATGAGCTGAAATTGTCCATGATCGGCAGCAGTCCTGGCACACCAGCGTGTCTAAGGCAAGATGCTCTGGAAAGCTCAGAAGACAAATTAGTCCTAAGAGCCAGATGAAGTTAAGGAAAACAGAATGGACATTGAGGGAAATCAAACACTTCCTGAACTCTGCAAGAACCGATACGCTTATCCAGCATCCCACCACTGGCTCCTGCCCTCAGCATTCCTGGAAAGCCACGGAACATACCCCATCGCTAACCAGTGACACATAGGGTTATTTGCTTCTTGTTTTGCTCCTCAAACATGAGCATTAAAGCCATCATTTGGCAATTTGTTTGCAGCTCTACCGTTTCCAGAAAACTCACTTAGAACAGTTTCAACTTGGAAATGACATTTCCACAGTTAAAAGCCTCATGCCTAACCCTTGGGCAGCAACAGCTCGCTACTTTACTTTTTCTTCTGCGTTCAGGCTTAATTGAAATATATATGAGATAATGGGAAAGAACACGTATATATACCATAACAAATTAAACACTCTGAAACAATTCTTGTCCAGTTCAATGTTACTGCAGAAACTGAGCATGGCAGAATTCTGCTTCTGCGCCTTCGGAATTCAAATGTTTGCTGGCCGGCAGTATTTTATTATATATATTATTTTTTAAGTGATCTCAGAAGTCAAAAAGGGCAGCTAAGCTCTGCCACTGCTGCTGAGAGGTCTCTGACCACAAGCCTGAGTTTTTAAATAATGCTTTTCCAGAACACTCAAGAACCGCTTATTTCCCTTAAGTGCTGCTGCTTTCACCTTTCAGCTGTCTAGTGACAGCTAATCAAGAATTCAGACTTTTCCAAACTTCCGAAAGATCTCACCACCTCTTCAGTAAATATAACTGGCGTCATCAAAGGATGGCATCTCTCACTGCTTGGCAGCTCATAAATTCACAAGACTCCAGCTCACAGGAGCAGGGTGAAAGGGAAGGATGGTTTTGTGGTGTACAAGGTGAGGAGATGAGCACCTTCTCAATCTCCATCCTCAGACTCAGCTTGGTTGCAGGGGTGGGGATGCAGCAAACAAACTGATGATGTGGTTATATGATCTCAGGAAATAGGGTTAAAAGCCTTCAAAAAAAAAAAAAAAAGACAGCTGGGAATTGCTAATGAAGCCAGTAGCATCTTAAGTAATTTCAGAGTTGTTCAGAAAGGTGGAATTGCTCTTGGATTTTTGGTTGTTTAAACAAAAAATGGCGAAGTCCATGTTTTTACCAAAAATTATTTTCCTTACACTTAGATTTGTTAATAAAATTCACAAAACAGCTGCTACTAGCAGGATTTAGGTTCACGTGACCTAATGCAAAGCTTTAATGTGTACAGAGGAGCGGCAACTCCAGAAAGAGCAAGCAAGGGTTAGGAAAGAGCATCACACATCAGCAGTTTATATTTCACTGAGTACCAGTACATCCAGGGTAGCAATGCACACAACCCAAAAAGCAGAGTGATTTAACTTGCCAGGTAGCCAGCAAATCCAACTAACATTCATATCCCAGGGCATGAGCTTCACCCACCTTCACCACGAACATTAACCAGTCTACAGCACGAGCTAACTGGCAGATCCCCCAAGGCTTTTTTTCTGACCACTTAGTCGAAGGGATATCAAGGCAAGAACACCAACAGAAAAATTTACCTGCAATGCAACAGTTTTATATTCAATGGATGTAATGACTAGAAAGCCCCAAGAGCTGCATACAAAGGTTCTGTGGCTCTCCTCTGGAAAAGTGAATTGCTGGAGAATCAATGACCATTTTTCTTATTTCAGTCATTTAGAAATGCATATTTCTTAACTGTTCAATATTTAGATTATCGATCCATTCAAAAAATAAGTAATTTACATTACTCGGATTTTTCAGTGCTTATAGACTTGAGAATATAACTAGTGCTCGCTGCTACAGGTCAGACGAACGTTACAGCCAAGGAGATGCCCATATTCAAAACCAAAGTTGTAGGGTAGGGAGCCAGATATTAATTAAGTGGTCTGTTACACATTTTCTGTTACCAAAGCACATTTTGGACTTTTTTTTTTTTAAATAACAGATCTTCAGTACCAAACTTAGGGGTGAAATTCATTTCATATATTAATGCTCTGGCTACAGCCTGCAGTCCCACATGCCCCATGCTACAAATGTTTTACTGAAACAGATGCCCAGGTTAGAGTGTAACCTTTAAATGGGTTTCTCTTGTGCTTCTTTGACAGTGATTCGATTTGTTGCATCTAGTAACTCATGTCCTCGGCTGATGATTCCCTCAGCTTCGTCTATTTGTTTTCCTCCATATGAACTTCAAGCTTGGATCAAGGCTGCCTGTTTTCACCAGTGAAACTCTGTGCAGAAGCAGTAGTAAGAATAAGAGACAATTTATAGTCTGAGGGGTGCATTTAAATGACTTGTTCAACAAGAAGCAGAGTAAATTTGGTGCAAGATACCTCTGCTCACCTTCAATTAGGTTATCCTGAAGAAACCAATCGAGCAACAAAATAAAAGGGCACAAAACAGCCCACAAAATCTCTTTCGTCAGAAAGAAAGATGAGAGGCATGATTTTATGGAGTTTGATTCTATTTCTACTTTCACTGGTTAAAAAAGGATTCCAGAGATCCTGAAGGAAGCCCACATTGCTCAATACATATTGAAAGGGTTAGCTGAAATCCAATTATTTATATTTAAATATCTACCTATAGAAACTGATGGTCCCTTTCACTTGTTTCTCCTCTCTGTATACCAAGTGTAAACAAAATTACTCAGCACACAGAGTGGAAGCCTTCAAAGCTACCTAGAATTGTATCTAGGCAACTTGTTTAGCAGGAAAATATAATCATATCCTTATGCTTTCAAGTGTCCAAAGCCCAGTGGTTCAAACCAAAGCTTGTGTTTCAAGTGTCTCTGGGTAAATGGAAAAAGTACACGTTCTCATTCCCCTAAGTGGTTTTCCATGAAGGAGAGGGCAAGCTACCTTAATGAATTTTTCTTGAACACAGATAAACAAGCAATAGAAGAACAGAACTTTAACATCAAGATGGGTTAACCAAACATTTCTTTCAGCCAGGCTCGGTGTGATTTCTTGCTATAAAAATGAAGCTTGTACCCACAGAGGTAAAGCCTTCGGCTAGACTAAAAATGGAAACAGAATCAGAAGGCTCATATGTAACCTCAGTTTTCACTGTTAAAAACTTTTCTTCTTCTGTTAGTGAGGAGAAAGAGGAAGGAGATAAAAAGGGACAACATCCTGACTTAAAAATAAACTCAAATCAACAGTACACTGAAGTATTGCAGTACACTGAAGACAACTTGGCACATTAGATGCTCAGTCCTTACAGAAACCTGAACCAGGGCCAAGTAAACAAGTGCTGCTCTTTCTCAAAAATCTGAGTAAAGACAGACAGCTGCTATCAGAACCCAAACCTTGAAAAAAAAAAAAAGCTTTAAAATAGATTTCCTTTCATTTGAAAGGAAACCTCCAAAAGCCTCAGCACTCTCTTGACTTCGAAGCCATCTAACAAGCTGCATAACTTAGAGACTAACTAAAAACCTATTAACGAAGCGCAACCTCTCCAGTGGATCTTCTACATACCTCCACACCAGCAAACAGAACCTCCCCACAAAGGCAGCAATATCAAAGGCTGGTCAAAAGACAAAGTAGGATTTAATTATGAGGAAGCCCAAACTGTAACTTAATCCTACGCAGAGCGCAGTTTCTGTTTGAAATCCATTTTTGCTTAAGGGCCCTGAAAGTCATAGAATAATGTAGGTTGGAAGGAACCTCTGGAATTCAGCCAGTCCAACTTCCTGCTCAAAGAAGGGACTACAAAGTTGAATTCAACTTCCAAGTTAAGTAATTGTGTTCAAGGGTCCTACTCAGTCAAGCTCTGAACATTTCCAAAGACAGAGATTCTGCAAACTCTTCCCTCATCTTAGCTGCCTTGAAAAGTACTCTTACATCAAAGGATTAGGGAGAAATTCTCTTTAATCCAAATTTTCTTAAGCTATTTGCTATTGACATAAGAAAGGCAAGGCAGTAACCCACCTCTCAGCATTACAGCATTAATGTTTAGGCTGTGTTTTGCTGCACAAGTTTCTGGCTTCTCAGATCTTTCAGGTTTTTTCTACCTACTTCCCACACGAAAGCAGTGGCACGAGGCACTGCCGTACAACCTTACTTCTCCTTTAATTAATTCTTTTTACCTTACTAGTAAAAAATGGAGACCTGCTGAACTTTAACTGTTGCCAAGTCTGTAATATCAAAACAGCACTTAGAGATCTTCGTGTGACTGATGTGGCTTTGTTCAAAAAGTTTAGGGTGGAGATTTAATCTCCCCTATAGCAGAAAGGCAGGCTGGAGTTTGAACATCCATATGCCAGTCCTGCTCTGGAGAGAAGACTGGGGACGTAGGACAGTTGAACACTCCATCTTCGGGAAAAGCCAACTCAACAAGACGTGAACCTTCATGCAGGGACCACAGAAAAGACTATTTTTAATCATGGGTCTCTTCCAGGGCAGAAGAGAGTATATGGAGAAAAAAAAGGGTCTTTATTATAGCAATAGAAAGGCAGGGTAGCATTTGGGCATTCAATGAGGAATGGTGAGGAGACCTTCCAGCCAACAAAACACTATAGAGATTTGTTTCACTTGACAGAGTAATATCAGGATGGGATATGATCAGTGCACGCTTTGGCCTATCACAAGCCATTTCAGGGAGAGAAGACAGTGTGATAGTTTACATAAAGGAAATAGATGCTCTGGGAAAAGAGAAAAAGCGACAATGCATTAGGGATGGGAAACAAAGTGGACTTGAACTTGAGCAAACAAAGCCCTGCACCAAAAATTAACACAAGAATTTTCTGAAGAAATTAGAGAATATCGACAGCAGTGAGCTGGCGTCAGTGCCCTCTTTACAAACCATTTCCCTTACTGTATGGAAGGAGATTAAAAATGGGTTTGATACAGCCTGAAGCAAAGAACCTTTGACAGACGAAACTATCTGCAGCATTTTGCTGAAGAATGCAGTGTGCTGTTTTCCACTTGCAGCATGACAAATCACACAAGGAGGAGAGAGCAGAAATAAATCCATTTTACCCCAACAACTCCCTGTAGAACATTGCAGTGCGGGCAAAGCTAACTGGTATTTTTATATTTTTCCTGTCTAAACCTCCCCTTCAAAAAAACCAAAACCAATAAAACAAGAAAATTTTATCCCAACAGCCACTGTTAAAAGCATATTAAAATGTTTGTTGGATATGGCTTTGTATTCAGAATTTTATGTTCCAGCAGAAATTGCAAGTACTTTGTTTCTATAATTAAGACAAAATTACCTATTGGATGCATTTGCTTTTTCCTCCTTTTTTTTTTTTACCTGGAGTTCCCTTTGCAATAGAGAAACAGTTTTTCTCTGAATAACCATTTTCTGTTACCCTAGGGGAATCTCAGCAATCTCTTCTAGAAGCAACAGACTGGTCCACAGCAGCAAACTGGAACAATGCCCTTATTTTGTATTTCATGTGTGTGCCTGAGATGATTTGAGATGCAGTACTTCATTCATGTTTGCTATCGAAGTTCTGTCTAGACAAGTAGTCTCAAACACCATTGTACCAGACTGCCAGGGAGCTCCTGCACACCCCATCTTCATACGTGTCAAAAATTCAACAGCTACCCACAGAGGGACTGATCTTCGGAAAAACATTCAATAGAAATTTTCTTTGCAGGTCAAAGCTTCCCCCATGTGCTCTTCCCTTTACAGCATGCTCCGAAAACTATACAAGATTAAGCAAAGTCTGACTGATTTATTTTGCTGGTGGCAAAATCTTGAAAAAAAACCCCACACCTTTTAAGTGAGGAAGCCACAGAGCCCATGATGTTAGCGAAGAGATGAAAGGAAGTTCCTTAAAGCAGAGGAAGTCACATGGGTATTTGGGGATGACTAGTCAATCTCATTTTCCTACGCTCCAATACAGATGATGGGCAACAGCCTCCAAAAATCATATTTAGGAAATCCAGTACAAATCCAGCCTCCAAAAAATTGTACTTAGGGAATCCAACACAAATCCAGCCTAGGTTTTCATTTAAATGAAGGAAGAGTACAGCTTTGGGAAGAAGGAAAATGCCTAACAGTGTTCTGTTTAGCAGACTGGATGACAAAAGAAGCAACATGAGAAAGGTCCACTCCAGAAAAACTGATTTAGAGAGAGCTGAGGTTAGATTAAACATGTCTGGTAGACTCGGTTTAATCTCTGGCAAAACCAACAGTACAATAAATACCTCCTACACCTTTACTTCTACCAAGGAAAAGCTCAGGTATGTGACAGCAGAGGGTTCCAGGTTAGCACTTGAAATATTTTGACAGACCTCTGCAGGGAAGACTATACACTGCTTCAGCCAGTGATTTTCATCTCTTACTAACACCAAATGTACGTTTTTATTTTTTTAAATGTATATCAACACTAACATTTCACTGAAGATCTATATCTCCCTCTGCTGAAGAGATGAAAGGAACAGCAGCCTTGATGGGAACTGCCAACTGGGTTTTTAACCTTTGTATTCAACAGATTCCCTATGGCTTGAAGTTACAGATGACATTTGCTGGGTTATGGATAATGGTCTTTACACACTGGGGACATTTTTTACTGACTTGTCTAAAGCTTTTGACACAGCAGCCCATAAAACCTCCACCCTAAATAACTTGTCTCATATTAAGGAGAGAAGGAGGAGACATAAAACATTAGAGATCTTAATCAGTTGAGAAAAGGGCTCTGATGAGAGGGGGAAGCAAAACAGATTTCTCTAGAACTCCTTTGAAACTTTGACCTTTATAGTTTTAAAGAGTTACAGAGATTTCTCACAGGAATAAGGAATAGCTGTTTTTTGTGCAATTCAGATTGCCTTCTATTAGACTGTTGGAGGAAAAAAAAAATATCAGTACACATAAGGAAGATTTACTAATGTTACAAAACCAATGAAGACAATAGCAGTAACAACCTGCAGCTATTGGAAGAATTCATTCTTTACGTCTGAAGGAGAAAAAAGAATTATGTACTGTTCAGACTCTTAATCCAACTTCTCTCATTGATTATGTAATGTGTATGATGCTACATGCACTAGTGCATGTACGCTGATGTCCAAAATAAGTTTTAAGACACCTAGAACACGTGAAGAACGGTTATTTTATAGTAAAAGGTGCTTCAACCCATGCTGTCTAAATAGACTGTATCTCTGAAGATCTAAAACTTCTCACATGAGCACCAGGAGTCTTATTTGTACAAAGAGTGTTGGATATATCTATCAAAGCCAAAAGTACTACCTCATTTGCTGAACAGATCTCTCCTGATTCAAGATACTTACTGCACACCATATTTGTTCTACTGCAAACCCACGGTCAGCTCTGGTTCTTGAATGACTCAAAGTTGTGCATGTCATGGAGCTGTGATGGACGGAAAGGGCAGCAGAGTCAGACTCCCAGGGACCACACGCTCCAAGAGGTCAAGGTCATGTAGATAATGGCTTGAGACATTAAGAAAGGTAGACATGAAAAGGAACATCCTCCCTAAGATTTTAGGGATGCAGTTATGATGCTTTCATGTTTTTGTCATATCAGCAAACATCATACAAGAATAACCACACAGGCTTCAGAGCAGTCAAACTGGCTCTTGCCAGGCTACTGCCACACGCATTACAATATGCAGCTGAGGACCTGAGTTTGCCAAATTATCAAACCCGATTTTAGTCCAGAACTACATTTTGCTCCACCAGCCTGAGGAGATATAAGCCTTCTTTCACTAGGTGCTGGAGATGGTGGTCTGATTCATTACCTAAACTGCCCTCAAAGCAGACTCCACTGAGAGAGATGATGGATATTAAATACAGTGTCGCAATCACTAATATTCAACGTTCAGATAAGAATGCTTAAACCAAAACCCCAACAGCATGGTGGATTAGGCAGACAGGAAATAAGCACAGGAAAGCACATGATGATACACAGGTATCCAGTGTGGAAAAAGAAGCTAGGTACACTCTAGCTAGGCAAGAAAATAAGTCATGTAAAGAGCAACTAGATTTGTACACACATCTACAGTCTTACTTTTTGTCATCTTGAGTTTCAAATGGTTAATAGGGCCTCTTTAGAGGAACCTAGCCCAAACATTCAAAAAGTCTTCTCTTAAAAATTCATGGTGGTCAGACACTATGAAAAGATGCCTTCGAGATGAGAGTCCACACTGCATTCGCAGGTTACAGATTTTCCTATGCAATGTGACAATCTTCACCAGTTTGTACGGAAAGAGTAGTGTATGTTATAGAAGTCTAAATGTGCACAGTATCCAAATAAAAGGGTGGAAGTGTTAATCTACACAGCAGTCTGAACAGGAGATAACACAGGAAACCATTACAGAGGCTGTCATTCCAATGAGCAATTCCTTTAAATGAGCAGAAAAACTGCAGCTTTGGAAACCGCCAAGATTGGAAAGGATTAAACTCTAAGGGATACAGCAACAGCTAGTAGCAGTTTGGCATTTTGAGGAAAAGATGAATCTCGGAGTTGCCTATCTGTTCCTGAATTTCAAGGCTCATTTCAATTTAAATTTGAATTTTGTAACATTGACTAAATGACTTCTATGCCAGTCGTAAGACAAAATGTTCAGGAAAAGAATATTTAAGCCAACAATTAGCACGCTCATTTCTGCTAATGACAGATTTATCCTTTTCTCCAGAGAATCAAATGGAGCTTTTCAAGTTCATTTTATTTGCTCACTTGTTACTGAAGTGTGATGACCTCTAGGATAAAGCTAGGAAACTCCCAATAGGTCTCTATACTCACTGGAAATGCTTTATCCAACACAAGTCAGAGATTACATTTTCTGTGCAAGCAGAAGTTATATAAGCTTTTAAACTCTGGAGCTTATGTGAAATTTGTACATGCAACACGTCCTGCACACCTATGAGCAGTTTCATGTCCCTTCATGATTTCCTAGAAAGCAGATGCAGCAAGGCAGGACAACACTGTGCAGTGTTTGGCTGATCTGGTAGTGTCTCTGATGGGCAGAAATAGGCAAGTCAGCTTAACTGAAAAAATCGTAGGTTTAAATAACATGGCATAGCTGCAGTTCTCCTGATTGTCAGTCCTGAGCAGAAGCAGAACATGATCTACCTACCAGTGCGAGAAAGCTTGTTTTCACTAGGACAGCAGAAGTTATGGTTTGATATTTCACTTTTATTTACATCACAGTATCCATGAAGAGGGATAACACTTAAGTCAAACTGTCAAGATGGTGTTCTAACCTAACCAACCCACTAAGCTCAGTGCTTCCCCCACAATAAGTACTGTTGGGACAGAAATACGATCATAGCCACACTGACCGAAAATACAGATTCCCACAAATGACCCTCAACTTACTGAAGTGCTATAGATGCTCCAAAGGTTGCAACAAATGAAACCTTTGCAAGGAATTCTGGAATAAGTTTAAATTGTAAGGTGACAAGTGTGCACTTCCAGAACATGGACTTTGTCCCCTACTTCCCCTGTCAATAGTCTCAGAGATCATGGACTAGAGGAAGATTATTGAATACCCACAAAAATAAAAGACACCCTGCAGGTAAAGTCCAATACAAGTAACAGGTAAGTCGTAGACTGCTGTATGCCATACTGATTTCATAAAGGCTGAATTTTGAGCACTGCTGTGTAGTTTTTCCACAGGCTTGAAAGAAATGCCTAACATTTTTGCCTGTGCCTTTGAACACTGCACTCAATTCATACATTAAAGGTAATCTTGTAGCTTAAGCCCAAAGAAGCCGCCTAACTCCACCCTAAACATGTCATATTCGCACAAACAGATTCTTTCTGAGTCACTGCAGACTTTCAATAGAGCAGAGTACTTACCCATAAGAATCTATTAAGGTAAGATCTTGCTTTCAGCTGGAAAACATTAATTCTCTTCCAAAAAGGCACACTGCCTTCTTGATCATTAATATCACATCATTCTTCTGAGCTGAGTGACAAGCCAGGCAAGACACCCATATCTGAGGCAGCATGAAAAGTTAGTTCTATAGGGAGATGTTTGGAAAGGAGAAATCACTGCTCCAGTTATTGCGGCAGGAAAAAAAAAAAAAAAAAAAATTCAATATTTCACTGGACAAGGATGGTTTCCAAAATGGTCCCGCTTGGACACCAGGTATATTAGCAAAATTTAACAATGCTGATAAAGAAGCGACATATGACCTTGAACTGTAAGTGCATCAGGGCAATGCAGAGATGTTAAGGGGTGGGTAAATAGTTGCAAATGAAAACAAAGCTGTTGACATAGCAACAGGAGTCCTTTGGCATGCTGGATGCTGTGGTCGGTATTGTTAGTTTTGTTGTCATTCAACAGTGAAAGAAAGGCAGCAGCTTTCAAAGCCAGAGTACGATGCCATTCTGTAACGCTGAAGATGGTGCACAGGGAAGATCTTTAAAAAGCATGCAAGACCTGCTGGGGAAGGGCAAAATAATCTTTGAAGGAAAAGCACTTTCTTGGGAAGTGCTCTTGCTCAGCATCACTGTACAAGTGCGGAAGGGAATAAGAAGGAGAGACAGAGCTGTCAAGAAAGGGGAGAAGCCTCAGCACTGGGAGGAGATCTCACATTCAGTGAGTATTTGCCCCTTGGTAGCTAATGCTGATCTCAATTTAGGCTGCCAAAAGCCTGTCTGGGGCTGGCACTGGTGCTCTATGATCAGGGCATGTGCTGATCCAAAAAAAAGCAATTCCATTTTGGCCACACAACTGCCAGTATGAAGGAAGAGATGGAAAAGCAAAATTGTGAATGTTTAGTAGGGAGTACGGTATCCCTAATGTAGGTAGTCCCAAACTCTGAGGCTGTAAGTAGTGGAACCAACATAAATCAGCACTGCCCCATGTCTTCCCTGTCCTGGTCACTTCATCTGAATGCACACTGTTAAGAGTTTGTGACAATGCAGTGAAGCTGTTTGGAGACCTGATCAAGGTTAAAACTAACCCAGCAAAACTTGAAGCTCTGACTATGTTGCAGCTGTTCTGTTGCTTTCCTCTGTCCATCTGTACTTGTCTGCTGCTTCCACTTAATCTTGTGATGCTCCTGGAGAGCAGGTAGTCTCTGTCCTGCATCTCTGCAGCCCTAATCCAACCTCCTAGATTTGTCCTACAGGGAAAAAATACAGCATGCGAGAGGATGATGCATCTAGTGTAAGAACTTGGGAATCTGAAGTTTTGATGACACGATCTCTGCATAATATATGGGAAATAAAAGGTCAGTGGTAGCTGCTGACAGTATTACAGCATGCTGAGAATAAAGCATCACTACTATCAATAGCTATGCTTAGCTCACTGGAGTTAGCAGACAGTCTGATCTCACCCAGGCTGCACAACTTGGACATTCAAGCTGCCAACTGCATGCATTTTCTGCCCCTTTTTTTTTTTTAAAGCAGGGGAATGGTACTCATAGAAAATATATGGGTTGAGGGCATCAGTGCTATTGCTGAGGCAGAACAATAACAACTTCAGTCATGATTTATATAGCTAATTTCAGAATAAAACCCTATCTATTTTTAAAAAGAGGAAAAGACCACAAAATTACCTGATTTTGTATTCAGCAGTGATTACAGTTTATACTGCCCAATGTTTCAACTCAGTAAGCATGCAAATAGAATATTTTATTAAAGTAACAGACAAAAGAGATCTTTTCTTCTTTATATGCCCTCCCCACTGAAACAGATTTTATCAGGCTGCAGCCAGACGCGCTAGCTTCCTTCTCACCTGAAGTGCCTGTCTGGTTTTAAGAGACTTATTTCCCAAACCAAATACCCATTCCTCTCTTGTATAGGCTCTATTTCGAGTTTATTGCTCATTTGTTCTGTTTTAAGCTACCAAAATGATCTTTTGGTCATCTAAAAGCTTTCAGAGTGAAGAGCCCAGAAAAGAAACATATATATCATCCATATTAGATGGTAATCCTGGGATTTGCTTCTATAGTGGCAACTAAAGCATGGTTTTTGATGGCATCTAAAGCCAACCCAGTACTCTCTACTACTAAAGGAAAGTGCTCCATATGGAGATACGCAATCTAACAACACTCTTGATGACGGCTACATCTAAATCAAAGTGTCATTCCTTCCATCATCACTACTCATGTTTACCAACAGGTATACTGAAGCACAGAGGGGTTTGACCAAGAAATCCACATAAATCCCAATTCCAACCCACATCGTGTCCTTTTCAGGAGGCATCATTCAAGGCACTTGCTTCATATTCTCCTTCTGCTGCCAATGATGGGCAGGGGAACTCGGCACAAGGGGCAAAGGGATGTTCTTTCTTCATGAAGGGCAAGCAGTATGATACAAAAAGCAGCGAGCAGTCTAGCAGTGTCAACATAGTCTCATCAGGGAGAAAAGCACAGCCAAAGCTGCTGGAGCAATAACCCCTATTTCACTGACTGTGCCACAGGGTTTGCAGTCTGGCCTTGCTTCAAAATCCATCACCACAGTCCTTCGGTTCACTCCTTTTATTTGACAATACAGCATGCAAACTGAGTGCAGGTGGAAATGCTTTTTTAAAGCCAAGATCACTGGTTCAGGATTCCTTACAGAGTCCTGAAGCTGTGGGTACATAACTGTGATTACCTACACTGCAGTACAGCTGAGGGACCCAGCTGAGGGTGAAGCTGCCATCATCCACACTGGACATATAGAAGTGATACCCACACTCCAAAAAGCCCCTGGTTGTCCTCAGCAGATAGAGGCACACAGGGAACAAAAGGGCAATGAGAACACTCTAATAGGCTGCTGCACCAGCTCACATAATTCATGCCACATGTTGGTAGACCTCTATGGGACTTATAAGTATCTTCCCTCCTATTTTTCTGTAAAAGTGAGTTCTTCTAAAATTGGAGAAAGTGAGAGAAAGCACAAAGGTACCTCTCTGAATATTTTACCTGTGCACAATATCGTATCACTGGCAGAGGTGAGCCAGTCAAGATTTTACTAACAAATGAGAACGGATATGTAAACTGGAGATGGGTAGAAAGGACCTTAAGATAGCTATCCTGTTTCTGTGGAGAATGCAGAGAGGGAAACTAGAACAGAGATTCAAAGAGATACTCCTCTAGTTGAAGCATCTGATTAGGAAAACCTACTTCAAAGAGGCATTTCTAATAGAAGGAGGCAAGTGGGCAAGATGCATTTGCCAAGAGCAGAGGAAAATGTTTCATTAAGCAAGGTGTGAAAGAAAAAGACATTATGAAGAGGGGCTTCAGCTGTACAGATGATTAAGAAAGACTGTCAAGAGAAAATAAAAAACAAGAAATGAAAATGAAAAAAATTCATAATTTCAAAATATTAACACTGAAAAAATTTAGACTTGCAGCCAAACTTGCACTGCTAAAGCAAGGCATGCTAGCTTGCAATCTATTCTGCATACAGAGAAAGGGGGGGAACTGAAACATGTATGTTTAGTAATTTAATAATAGTATATTAAATCAACTTCCTCCTTTTATATCTCAAAGTACCAATACTTCCCCCCTCAACCACTTCATCAATTGCTTATCTCATCAAGTCTTAAACTACAAATATATATACACACGTATATAGCATTAAGTTCCACCAAATCAACAAACAAAACAAAACCGTATATAAAGGAGCAGCACTTCTGCCTAAATACTGTACAAAACTGTGCTGAGCACACAATGCTAGGAAGTCTTGGCTCTTTTACCATTGACTAAATCACTGAATAAGTAATTGAAGTAACTGAAAATCCTCTGAGCATGTGAACAAGCCAAGGCAGAGCTAGGACAGCTTTCTGAAATTGCCTGCTACACTGGTCACTGAATTAGTGTTTAGCGTTTTGCGTTGCTCATCTTTATTCCTACTGGGGGGCAAACAGGAATGGCCAAGTCAGTGTGCCCAATCCACCTTTTTTTTTTTTTTCTTCAATACTACTCAGGGAAACCACCTTTGACTCTTCCTTTATTAAGTTTATGGCCTCTGTGACAAATCACACTATTTACAAGTAAGACTGCTTTTTGGATAGACTAAATGAAATCAGTAAACATGACCAGCTGAAACTGATGGAGAAGAAAAACCTTTGTCTCCATCATAACACATGAAACAGGACTGTTTGACTATATGAGTATGAAAGTAGACACTAATTAATTTCTTTGCTCTGATTTTTTTAGGAGTTCAGAAATAACATCTTTCAAGACTGCAGTATTTCTTTTAATTTCATATGCCATTTTTCACGTGTTTATGGCACGACAAAGATCAATTAGAATTCCTTTGTGGGAAGCCACTCCCATCAGTTCAATTACTCCATGTAATTGTTTCAGCAATCATAGTTAAATACCCATTATAATTTTTATTTAGAGACTCAATTACCAAGCATCAAGCAGATGTAAACACTTTTGGAATTTTATCTTGTCTTCCTCCTATACCTTCTTCCCCAGTACAAATACTGTTTTACCCCTCAGCATTCTCTAAATCATAAAAACGAACATGTAGTCATTTAAAACCTCCATGTAACTCCTAGTGCTCGCTGATGCTTCTTTCCCAAAAACACTTGTTGAAGA
Organism: Burhinus oedicnemus; assembly: GCA_008921705.1. Lineage (NCBI taxonomy): Eukaryota > Metazoa > Chordata > Aves > Charadriiformes > Burhinidae > Burhinus > Burhinus oedicnemus. The sequence goes on along the minus strand of VFFE01006808.1, from coordinate 163,411 downwards.
TGAGCCCATTGTGGTTTGTTAGAGGTAAGCATGGGGATAGAGACACTCATATCTGCTTCCATCCCACGTGCCCTGCAGCTCAGAAAACCTTCAGATTTATCTGCGCCTTATCCCCGCCCTCTGCCTTTCAGGTAGAAAGGAACGCCAGTTATTGATTTATCAGGAAGAATTCTGTTTCGTGGTGCTTTTACATATCTATTTTAATCAGCAGCTGATCCATTTGGAGCTGGTGCTCTCATCTTTCCCTAGAGCCTTTCACAGATAGCCCCTTTCATTCAGATGCTGCCAGTAGGTATTGTAATTCAATTCTGTTCTTGCATGTAATTCACTAAACTTCAGCGACATGCCTGTCAAGCAAGTCAATATTTTACACTCCAACTTGAATCCATTTTTTGCAGTGTATCAAAATGCAAATTTATTTTTTCTTCCTAAGAGTCACAATCTAAGTAGAATCACAGCCTGGAAATTGGAACACCTAAATGAAATGGCAAACCGGTGGTTGCAAGAATCATCAACGTATCACCTGAAGTCCAGAGACAGCAAATGTCGTCAGAACATCTCGTTACAAGTGCATTAAAACTCCCCGAGGAGAGAGAAAATGCAGAGTTGGTTAAACATTTATAGGCACCTCTGAGTTTCAGTTGCTGCATGCATAGCGTGATACAGTTTCCTCCCAAAGCAATACCCACTCTGCTCTCAAGTCTTTGTATTATCACCAAGAACTATTTAATCTAAGTGAATAAAAGGCTCATCATGCCTTCCCCACTGACTACTTCAAAAAAACCACATTAACAGCGATGCTTTGCCCAAGCTAGGAAAACACGAGCCCACCCACAGGGACTGTAGTTGCAGCTATGGGAAATACACACACCAAATGTTTTACAGCATGCCTCAGGTAAAACCAGTTAAAATTCCCAGTATGGCATTGTAGTATTTATAGAGCAATGCTATAAATCAGAAAAAACAACCATCACCATGTTAACACATTAACTTTCTTATGAGACATCCAAAGCTGAGCTTTGCCTGGTTGCCTTAGTGATCTCAATAAACACACTAGGCAACTTGCTTTCATGAGCTTTTATCTCTGACAGAGGCATCCAAATTAAAAAAAATCAGGCTGCAGAATGAAGTTGACACTTGGATATCATGATATCTTCTGGGTGACTGCACACTTGAAAAGTCTAACTCAGAAGCATTTTAACTGCAAAGACACCTCAGTCCTGGGCACAGCTTCCAACCTCACATCTTTGAGGGAAATAAGAAAAAAAGGAAGGAAGAAACAGTATCTCTTTGCCCCAAACCCCTTTTACGTACCTGCACAGCCAAAAGCTAGGTGATACCTAGAAGAGGGGCTGAATTTGACACAACACACGTTAGCCTTGGCCTCGATGCTTGCTACTGAGTTGTCCAAGTTGGTAGACCACAGCTTCACTAGAAAAACGAAAAAGAGAAATGAGTAAACAAAAAACAACAACAAAAATCAACGTCATATGAAAGGTATGAAATCCAGTTATTTCATAAATAAGATTCTGAAAAGCCTCAGTTGCCAAGATGTTAGTGATTATAAAGGGTCAGTTGCTGCTGATAGCTGATAAGCTTGAGAATATTCTCAAGTGCGAACTGTAGATATTCTGCCCACCTCCATACGCACAGGAGATGTTGAAAGTCTGCACCCCATACAGCTGAGAACAGAGCAGGTGACTAACCACATGCTAGAATTTCAGCATTTAAGGCTACTGGACAGCAGATTCATATAACCAAGAGGAGGAAGGCTTACATCCTTTTTGTTCCTTGTCCCTTATCTGGGATGCAAGAACTCCATGCTCCACAGCAGAATTGCTTTGCACAGAATAAATATACCTAATTGTATGCTTGAGCACAGTGAGTGAGAACAACTTGTTTTATTCTCGAGAAACTGGCACAGACACGAAAGAAATCAGTATGCTGGCTTCCTATGATGATACATTTCCTTGGTACAGAATCACAGGGGTTGGAAGGAACCTCTGGAAATCATCTAGTCCAATCCCCCTGCCAGAGCAGGGACACCTACAGCAGGTTGCACAGGATGGCATCCAGATTGGTTTGGAATGTCTCCAGAGTCGGAGACTCCACCACCTCTCTGGGCAGCCTGTTCCAGTGCTCTGCCACCCTCACAGTAAAGAAATTTCTCCTCATGTTGAGATGGAACTTCCTATGTTCAAGTTGGTGCCCATTACCTCTTGTCCTATCACTGGGCACCACTGAAAAAAGACTGGTCCCATCCTCCTGGCAGCCTCCCTGAAGTATTTGTAAGCATTGATGAGATGAGATCCCCCCTCAGTCTTCTCTTCTCCAGACTAAAAAGACCCAAGTCCCTCAGCCTTTCCTCATAAGAAAGATGTTCCAGTCTCCTAATCATCTCCATAGCCCTCTGCTGTACCCTATCCAGCAGTTCCCTGTCCTTCTTGAACCGGGGAGCCCAGAACTGGACACAGTACTCCAGATGCGGCCTCACCAGGGCAGAGAGGGAAGATAACCTCCCGCAACCTGCTTCCCACACTCCTCTTGATGCACCCCAGGATGCCATTGGCCTTCTTGGCCACAAGGGCACATTGCTGGCTCATGGTCATCCTGTTGTGCACCAGGACTCCCAGGTCCCTTTCCACAGAGCTGCTTTCCAGCAGGTCAGCCCCTAACCTGTACTGGTGCATGGGGCTATTCCTCCCCAAGTGCAGTACCTTACACTTGCCCTTGTTGAACTTGATGAGGTTTCTCTCTGCCCAACTCTCCAGCCTCTCCAGGTCATGCTGAATGTCAGCACAGCCTTCCAATGTGTCAGCCACCCCTCCTCCCAGTTTTGTGTCATCAGCAAAAACTTTCTGATGGTACACTCTACCCCTTCGTCCAGGTCATTGATGAATATGTTGAACAGGACTGGACCCAGTCCTGACCCCTAGGGAACACCACTTGTCACAGACCTCCAACTAGGCTCTGTGCCACTAATCACAACCCTCTGAGCTCTATCTGCCAGCCAGTTTTGAATTCACCTCACTGTCCATTCATCCAACCCCCACTTCCTAAGCTTGCCTGTGAGGATGCTGTGGGAGTCTACTGTTCTACAAGACTACCGTGTAAACATTGATTAAGCTTCGTGGTACAGAATGAGCTCTTCCCCCAAGTATTCACTTCAGTGCTTCACAGGACAACCAACAGAAAACATCAGCAGCTTTTCAAAATACAGCCTTCCCCACCTTCCACAAACACTTCAAGTACCATTTAAACTTAAAGATGAAGAGTGCCAGGTGCTCCCCATGTAGCCAACCTTACTATTAAACACTACAGATGAAACACTTTGCTCAGGGTTCAGGTAAAGGGGCAGCACACTGGCATCAAGCCACATTGATACCTACAAGGCAGACTTAAATAAGACTTAAATGTTCTCCCTTCCCCCTTTTCTTGATGAGTAGGTTGTGCTGTCCTTGAGCATCATGATCAGCGTGCTGAGGCAGGAAGCAGAGCAAGCTAAAGCCAATATTTGGACATGGAGGAGCTACATGAAGGCTTAATCCCCTAAACAGCTGCCACAAACTGCCTGGGCTTCTTCAGATCTGTGGCCAATGGGTCCTTTGTTGTGTTTTTACAGAAAGCTCACTTTGGAGGCGAAGTGAGCAAAAATAGCTCACTGTGGTCAATAAATGAAGCAAGCAGTCTTATGGTGTGTGTCCCCACCCTCTGAGGGACCCTCTGTGTCACCCTCTTGGTCAGTCTTTTCCAGGAGCTTCAAATAGGCAGCAAGGGTTCCACAAGCTTAACCAAGGATGTTTTAGATGGTCAGGGAAAAGGAGGAACGCTGGCAGGTTTTTTCTAGTGCACCTACTTTTTAATAGTATGGCAAGCAACAAAAAGCAACAAGATTGTGCTATTTCTGACCATACCTAGAACTGCTTCAAGGATGAAGGAAATACATGACTGCTCACAGCTCACTAAGGAATCTTTTCAAATTCAGCACTGTGTGGGTATCTGACAGCTGCCTGGAACCATTGTAAAGCAGCACACACATACACCAGAAATACAAACACTGATGCATATGGTATTTGCATATAAGCATTATGTAAAATTCAATGAAAACAGCACCCACCCTCTTGTTTGTTTTCAGAAATAAAAATCCATTCACATTTACCAGAGATATAATATTAATCTTAAACATCTAGCTACATTTCCAAATGAAACTGACAGCTTTGCAAGCATGGCTTAAGATACTGTCTTCTCCCAAGTGGAACTGGATGATACTCTTCCTTCCATCGTGTTTTGTGCTTGGGGGCAGGGAGGGGAATGGAGCCAGGAAAGACAATTTTGCAAAACAATAAAACATTAGTACTTTTCTTTAATGAACAGACATGAAAAGACATACACTCTAAGTTGCAGCGGCAGTAGAGGACACCAAGTTTATAACTGAGATGGTATAGGAAGCAAATAATACCATGATTACAAGAGGACACTGTTGGCAGACAACTTCGCATCAACTTGAGGCATGCGGGGAGGTTACATGATCTCACAGTTCAGAGCGATGTTCTGCCCAGATCTAGTACTAAAACCACACAGGCTTGTCTTGAAGCCTTCCAACCAGGTATCAATATTTAAAGTTGCATCTAAAGTGGCCAAGTCTCTCCTTGACACCATCTCTAATAAACAGATAGCCATCTGGTCTCAGTTTCGTAGCAAAAGCTAATTGTGGGCTCAGTTTCAACTCGCTCCTTTCTTCATTCAGGTTTTCAGCCATAAGCTGAGCCATTTGATCTGAAGACTCAACCTGCGTGTTCAAAGCCATCATAATATTCATTACAACTAACAGACACAGATTAGAGTCTGCAATTTCTGTGATCTAACTGCTGTGGGATATGCTGGGCTCCAATTATATCTCAGTGCCATAAAAAAGGATATATGCGGCATATAACAACATGTAATGAAACATGTCAAGCTTTACCTCGAACTGCCTGTTATTTTTTAAAAAGAACTGACAGGTTAATAAAACATAATTCATAAGGGTAGAGTTTATTTGCTGTAGTTTTCAGCAATTTTGCTGAGGTCGAGGCAGTAATTACGCAATGTACAGATGTCTTGATAACACCTAGAATTGTGTTGACGAGACAAGCAACCATCTGAGATTGACAGTTTCTAAAATACATGTTCTCAAAGCATGTTTCCTAATTATGCAGCTGCTGAGTGAGACATCTTTATGTGGGCAAATGTCTACCCCTCACCAAACAAGTAAGAAGATGCCTCCAGAACAGCTTTTTTGGTTTAAAACTTTTAGGTCTTTTCAAGATATTTTTTATTTGGTTGGAGCTTTACACCAAATGTGTAAGTTTATAAATTAATTTTTTATACATCAGTTCCATGTCTAAACACAGACTAAAAGAGGCAGAAACCTGTACTGCAATAGCTGAAGGTGTTGATGTACACAGTTGGTACAGCGATAGTAAGGATATTTCATCCAGGCTGTCATTCTTGAAACTCTTATCTGATCATGTGATGGAGAGGCTGGTGTTAACTGCAAAAAAAGCTGTAAACCAGGAATAGGATATTGCTACCAGAATACTCATTTGCACAGATTAGAGGAATCCCTAGGAAAGGGAGAAGCTGCTGGATTGTCCTGTTAGGCAAAATTTTTGATCCACTGCCTTGTGCGGGGTCAGGAGGATAATGTAAACTGATGACTGTTAGTAGGCAATGACCGCAGGGTACTCCTCCTTGCATTAAGACACAGGCAGATCGATATTTTGGTTCGTATTTTAACTACCAACATCTTCTTGACCTTTCAAAGTATTCCCAATTGAATCCAACAACCCCACAAATCTCCAGGAAATTATAGAACTTCTTTTAGCCAGGAAAATGAGCAAACTGAAAGTTCAATCTGATATCTTAAGGGCAATAAACACCTATACCTCCAGTTATAGTCAGCAGAAGCTGAAGGAACAAAGAATCACTGAAAATGAAGCCCAAAAAATCCTCTGGAACTCCTCAACAAAGCTGAGGAGCAAACTCTGACGTGCAGTTCTCAGGCTAGTTCCTCCTCTAGAAGGCCATGCTTCTTTTTTATGAAGTCAACTCTGCAAATCTGTGTTGCCCCTCCAAATTCAGGGGCACTATAAAAAAAAAAATAGTTGTAGGACTGGTACCAATGGTCTCATTTACCAAGGCAGCATGGAAATTACTTTCTTTAGATGTAAAGAAACAGATGCTTGCATTCCTCCTTGCCATGAGACAAGGAAAAGTAACCTCTTGCTACGTCTTGGAGCTCTTAGGTGCTCCTGTTGTGCTCCACCTCTCCATTTTGAGCCAGGAATAGTAAAGGGACTACAGCTTACAGAAAGGACATAAAACCAGGACTCTTTCTTCATTTGAATTTGTCAGTACTGCTTGTATCTCCTGAAGCTTCAGAGAGCTTCAAAAACAACCCAGAGCAGAGAATAAACGCTTGATCACTCCAAAACAGGTCTCTAACCCAGTGCAGACTTAAACTCTACCCACAGGGCATTGCAAAATGTTTCACTCTATCTCATCCGCTAACTTTACCATGGCCATTAAAAAACATTCCCAATCCAGAACGGACAGCTGTAAGTCATTAGCTAACTGCAGTAGCTCCAGCCCTACCCTGGCACTTTGATAGCATCATTTTGCCTTCACAAAATTCAATGATCTTTTCTCTTCCAATAGCAGAAATTCACCCTTTCCCACGTACATGAGAATCATAGCTCCTGCCATGATTATGTGCATAAAAGAACTGAAATTAAGACCGTACCGTTTCTCCAAACTGCTTGTAGCACAAGTAAACACTTTAATTTTGCTCATTGCTGCCTAGCTGTCATACACCTTTGGATCTTTATAGAGATACACAACTACCCTCTTTAAAAGGGAAGGGCATGACAACTGTAAATAAAAGTGAGGTTTTCATACACACAGTAGTTACTTCAAATACAATAATGCTTTTGTGCTCTTGTTATCTGCTATTAAAGTAGAAAGATCTTCCATAAATAAGCATCCTGGATTATCTTCATCTAATGACGAGGGCAACGCAGGACCCAAGGATGCTGTTTCTAATTATATCAGACTCATTATATCCCTAATAGCACTTCATTTGTTAGCACCCCCCTTTGCTGTGCCTGATCCCTGGCAGAGACAGCTGTGAAGCACAGGATTTTTCATCTAGAAGCTCCTTCCAATACATGCATACCAAGCGCTTTAAAAATTAGCTTCCAACTTGAAAAGACCAAGAAGAGACAGGAAGATACACAGGCAAGTTGAAAGAACTGGCAGAGCTGTCACTTTTTTGCTGGCTTGTCCTGATGGCTGGACAGGAAAACGTTATACTCATGCTTTCCAGGGAGGCACGGTGAGATTAGCTGCAATTGTTCTGGTCACACCAATATCTATCAGTATTGAGATTTCTTGTTAGAAAGCCCAGCGTGGCCTCACACAAGCAGAGAAGTAAAAGAGGACAGGAAGGGTACATAGAACTTGAATTTCCCACCAGATGCTGTACCTGGCCAAACGTGTATTATATGTACCCAAAGCTAGCCAGAACTCAACCAAACACTCATGAACATGATAAGCAGAAGGACAACCATTTAAGTTAGGCAGGTTTGGATTAAGACATTTGCCATAGGTATTACTTTTTCCTCACATTTAACCCTTTCAATGTGATCACTGAAATGGAATGTGGACACTATAACATTAATTTAGACATTTTCTACTATTGTTATGTACCTTAAAGACTTCTAAAATCTGTGCTTATTTCAAGCACTTCCACACAGGACTCCATTTGTCTCTAATGGGCTTGTTACATATGCAAATCACTGGCAAACCCTGGTAGAAGTAAAGGATAAAATGTCTCAGCCCAGTTTTATTCCTCAAAAACCTTAATACACCTTCAAAAAACCTCCATGAATTGAAATGCAGGTTATGTAGATCTGCTGATTTCTAAGTAAACACTAGGCTTTTAGAAACAATTACTGAAGAAGTGAACTAGAGACAGGAGCTCTGCCTACAGCTGGCTTTGCAAAACTGGACAACTTGTTAGCATGTTAATAAATGCATGTCTACCTGGCAGATAAGCTTTTTCAAATGCATAGCGCGAGTGGGGAGCAATGAGATGAAGAGGTTGATAATTTACAAGGTGAATGTTCACTCCTGCTGCATTTAAGCAAACAGAAAACACTCCTCACTTCCACGAAAAAGGGGGGGAAGTGTACCAAAACTATTTAAAATGCACCTTAAATATAAAATAATCATTAAAGCTGCATTTTGTAAGTGGAATTATCAGCTACATTAAGACTGCCAAATGCAACTGACGAACACTAATACAGCTTTCTTTTGAAACAGAATTGAAAAGAGAGGCAGCAGCTTTCGAGGTTTAAAGTTTATGAAAAATTAATTTATCATTTCAAAGCAAATCGTGAAGAGCTCTGTCCAGACCTGTATCAGCCCATCTGAGAGAGCTGATCCCCACTGACCGTGAAAGGAACTCTAAAGCTCTTGCTGCTTAATAACTCTAATTTGATATTGTAAACATATTACAGATAACATCTTGTTCATTAGGGATGAAGAATACTACGTATTGCTCAGTGCTATCCTTTTCTTTAGAAGTTTCCTATTTCTTCTTAGAATAGGAACATTTTTCTACCAGTATGTTAGGAAAGGACTTGTCTTAAGGGTTCTCTCCAAAAGCCCTGTGTTAAACGGACCCCAGAGTGTGGAAAATAGAGTTGCTCCCAGCACTCCCATTCAGTCCACCATCTGTTAAGTCCCGAGAAACAGAGTGCACATTGTGAAAGTGGGAAGCATCTCGTTGTGCATAGTCTCTAACATTCAGAGCTACAGGTAAAACAGCAGAAGGCATTTTTAACTTCTGCTTTTCACTGACAACCTCATTTTTGAAATATAAATACATGCTGTTCTTTTGAAAGGCCCCAAGGCTTTAACTCAACAAGCTTAACTAATGTTAAAACACATTTTGCTTTGTTTAGTGTCCTGGAAAATGCTAGCTAGAGAGCATATTACCCAAAAAACGTGAATATCGCACCAAGAAAAATTAATGCAGACAAAGCCTCTCCTTCACTAAGATCCAAACAGTTCAGTAATACCTTTACACATTACCCTGTCAGCTACAATATTGAAGGCAGCTGAAGAATCAGCTACTTGAAATATCATATTTTTGTTCCTCAAAGGGAATACACAAAGTGTAAACCTTCTGCACAGAGACTGAAAAAGAAAAATACCTTTGGCGTCATCAGAGCCTGAAGCCAACAGCTTTGGGTCCATCAAGTTAAAGTCAACACTCCAGCACCTTTTCTCATGCTCCTGTTTAGAGAAACAAGAAAAATATTGCAAGGTAGTGAGCTGTAATCTGATAAAATAGTAAAACAAAAAAACCACACATGCTGTGTGGTGTAAATTGTAGGGAGAGTCCCGGACAGAGAAGCTTACTGTTTAGCGATTTCTCAAAACATATCTTTTCTCCCAATCAGACCAAAGCTTGTAGTACACTAGACATTATATGAACACAGAAGACAGTAGAATGGCAATTTTAGAAACTGATTTTTACTTTTTTTCCCCACTTGGAAGAAAAATAATTATTTCAGGAAATATACATTAAAGACCTGTTTTTGCAGCATGATTTGACTGGCTGTGGCTCCATTCCGTGCTGCTTCTTATTCTAGTGGTTCACGGTTTTATCTCCCAATACCAATTAGATGCCTGTTCAAAGCCATTTCAAACACCTCCTCTCTGAAAGTCCAGGAAATCCTCACCTTCCTATTGAGATATTAAACAAAACTTCCAGAATCTAACCCTGTGTTTTTTAACTCAAATATTCTTACAAGACTGCACACTCTCCCCCAAAACACAGAAAAACTGTATTTGCTATACTGGCACATAGAATCATAGAACAGTTTAGGTTGGAAGGGACCTTAAAGATCATCTAGTTCCAAGCCCCCTGCCATGGGCAAGGACACCTGGAAGCAAAACACTGCATTGAATAAAATCCAAAATTCAGTCAAACTCCTTGTTTAAAGCCTTCATACAGGTTTGCAAGATGATGACATGAAAAGCTCACCAGGACAAAGTCACTAAAGGATTTCTAATACATGCAAAGCAGATGTCAGTATGCATGCCTCTATGCAAATCCAAATAAAAAATTCAAGTAATCTGATAGGAAGCAAAATGAGTTTGTTTTAACATAAGCAACAGCTGGTCCTCTCTAGGTTCATTATTCAGCCTCATAAAGAAACACAAAATATATTTGAGAGGGAAACAGATAAGATTTATTTTGTCCAGTATAATTTCTTTTTAATTGAGATATGCAAAGGATTAGTGAAAAGAAGCATTATAGAAATGGCCAAAACACAATGAAAGAGTAAACAATGGCTTCAATAGGAATTAAAACTTATGTTGAACTGTCAAGAAGGGGGAACTGAAGGCCAATCTGCAGCTCATCATCACTGACCAGTTTCAATGCACTATGCTGCCTACACAACAGCCTGCAGCACTTCCAGCCTCTCCTCAAACCGCCCAACTTCTCTTCCAACCTCCTTGTTCTGATCACAAGCTTCTGAGAATCCATTATACGGAAACATAGTGTTCAAATTGCATGAAAAGACAAAATGCCAGAAGCTTCTCCTGAAACAGGTCTCACTGTTGGGCTCAGCCCACTTGCGTGCATACACTGCTCTGCTAAGCACAGAACCATACCAGGGAAGGTTCTGCCTACCACTCTGTTCTCCCAGCCTCGCCGCTTAAGTCTGCATTTTGCTCTGCTGCTTTACAAGCACCTGCAGCAGCAATCACTGCCAGATTTTACAAAAGGCTTTTGTCAAAGACTGAAGTGGAACAGGTATGGAGAGACAGAGGTTTCTAAAGAAAGGAAAGACAAACAACTTCCAGAAACTCATTTCTCCTTCTGCAGATTCCCCACCCGAAAGCAGCAAGAAAACATCAACTGCCTCATGACTGTGACAAGAAGATATAGCTGCCTCCCTTGGAGGACTACAGCTCAATAAAGCTGTGTGGATGAGACACATTTACCAAACAGGAGGAGCATCCACTTCACCCTGTGGAACATAAAAGCCTTTTGCTGGACTAGAAGCAGAATCTCAGACTGAATACTGCTCCCCCTGATGTGGTGCCTGGTGTGGGAAAGTATTGCTCGCTGATCGCACATTACCTGGTAGACCTTGGATCTTTGTCCCGTAAATCCATCCCACAGGATGACTGTGCCTTCATAGTCACTGCTGGCTAGCAGGTTCTTGTGGTAACTACTCCAGCTGATACAGCTTAAAAAGAAAAAGAGCCCCGGTCAGTCTTACATTAAATTATATCTTACAACACAAAAATCACTCTTGCAATACATCAGGCTATTAGTGACTTTGCAAAGTATGCAGCATTTGCTCAAGCCACCCCACTGAAACAGTCAGGAAAGGACAAAACCAAAACCCACCATAACAAACCTTCCCCCACAAGCTGAAAGAAAAGCTTTAATGGCCTAAGTGATGTTGCCCTCCTCAATATGAAGTGCTAGGGCTTGGGATTTTTTTTTTAGAAAAAACATATTAATCTCTAATACTGTAGTTCTTTTGCTATGTGAATTCCACACAAATTCTCACACAGAGCTCAGGGTTTGACTTCTTAGCCTTTTGCCAATAGCTACTACTATTACAATTACCATAAAGATATTACCTAATAGAAGCTATATGTGTAAAACACACAGGTGCATGGATGGCAAATCAGCCTCTCCACTGGCACAAACATAACATTCTATACCTGCACCTACATGCAAATGAAAGTTTGACTTCTGAGAAACTACTCCCAGCTTTCTGTAAATGAGGAAAGATGCCCCTTCCTATCCAGAAGGAAACAGCAGTTTGCTCTGGGCAGTTTAGGAGATGTTTCTGATAAAGAACTGCAAAATATATTGTGTAGGTTTATATTTTAAACTGAATTAAGTGGCCGTGCAAAACTTAATGGCAATTCCACTGATGAACTCTAATTGTCAGCAGACAAAACAAGAGCAGCAACACTGCCAAGTCACATTCATAGTGTTCTGGCACTGTGCCTCCACTCTGACTCCCAAAAAATGTGACAGAGGTAAGAAAATTTGTAATACTTGTTCACCAATTTTTGGGCCATCTGGCACAAAAGTATGCCAGTTGGTATCAACTGTGATGCATGTAGCAGAAGCTGAACTGACAGATCCAATTCGTGCAGGTCATCAAACAGCTCTGACACAGTTAACTAGATTATGGTAGCCTTGGGGCTAAGTTTTAACCAACAATATAAACTAGAAGTCCATGATTCTGTAACTTTTTAGTACTGCTTTGATCAGTGCAGCTGCCCATTGAAATATGATGTAGATACATGGATACTGACTTAGGAGTATACCTTGGCAAATTCTTGGTTCCACTATACACATGCAGCCCGATTTCCTTGGGAATATAGCATTTACACTCAGAAAAGGGGGAACCCCCCCCGCCCCAACTTTCCTTTTTTAATGTACTTAAAATATATAAACACTGTTACAGAAGCCTTGGTGTTCTGTTCCTGACTGTGGTCAATCCTAACTTACTGGGGTGTGAGTTTTATGATTACAGAGGGACTATGCACACCAACCACTAATCACAGCTCACCACTATTTAGCTGCATGGAATCAACAAGCTTAACTGAGGTTCTGGAGCAGCCAAATAATGTGAGGCAAGAAACCCAAATGGTTTTAAAGACAAATTTGAAGTAGTACATGAAAGGAACAACATGCTATTGGTGCTTGCATTAGCAGGAAGCTTTCAGTAAGTGATTCAAAGGACTTCCAGCTCTGACTTCCTCTGCACACATTAACCTGTAACTTACAGAAATGAGACAAAGTCTTCCAACAGCAGCAGCTTTCTGCAAGCCTCTCACACTACTGCTTGGAGAAAACCTTCAGGGTGCACCTTCCCCAGTGCATCGCTGGGACCTTTCTTTAGAACGGCCAATACAGAGAGACATTTCATGACACTGCTTTCAACCTGTCAAACACTTCTCCCTGTGCGCACCTCTATCTACCTATACTCTGTTCACATACTCTCACATTTCCTTCTTACAACAGCATCCCTTGGTTTTAAAACTTTGCATTCAAGTTTTATTTACCCAGTGTAAGTCATTGTCTTGAACCACCAGCTGCTAAGAAAATGGTTGAGGTGATACAGCTCAGGCAGTGCTTTCCCTGGTTTCACCTCTTCCACAACACATCATTAATTAGAAAGTGTTAGTGCCCTCAGCCCCTGTAGGCACAAGGACTGTCCACAAAACGTATCATCCAGGAGCTATCATTAAACAAGCTCTACTACCATCAGGTACCCACATAGAAAAGCAGCTCTTGACAGTCTGTGATTTACTAGAAGCGTCAGAGAGGCTTAAGTGGCTCCCTGAGGACCAAATGAAGCTGGCAGCCACCGCCCACCAGGACTGTGAGGTGAAGATTGCAGCAGTCTGGAGGTAACAGTGTCTGACATCTGGAGTCTTCCTTTCCAGGCAGAGCAGTCAGTCACTGATGGAAGCAAAGCGGTTCAGAGCCCTAGAGCTACAACACAAGGAGGCTCTGGGCTGGGAGCAGTCTCCAACTAATGGCAGAGGGTAGACACTACACTAGATATTTATTGGTTCAAACCTGTTCCCCCTGCCTTCTTACCTCCGCTTGGGTCAGGGACTCAAGGAGCTTAAGGAAAAAAAAAATACGTAAGTTTAGCCACCGCACAAAAGCAGGGAAAATACAGCCCAGGGTCAAATCTTAGAGAAGGCAGCTATCTGGGCAGCTTTGAGAGTATGTCTGGCAGCATCAGCAGGTGGAGAGAGTCCTAGAGAAAGGTAGATGTGCTAGTGACATCCTGGCTGGTTAGAGGATGGATTCTCTATGCTAGGGGAGCATGAGATCCACATCTGACTGGCAGAACAGAGCTCGGTATTGCAAGCTGAACTATGAAGAGGATAATCATGTAACTACATCTTGTCAAAAAAGAAATCATCCCAGACAATGAAAATTAGAAATTACTAAGTAGGCAGAAAAATATAAGGACAGAGTTTTAACAGTGCTGCTTGAGATGTGATAGTTCTAAGGATATACGAAGTGTCAGGTTTGTAGGGAGAGGTAATATTTTATTGGATCAATCAATATAGATGGAGAAAAATGAAGGGTTTCTGTGCCCAAAAGCATGTCCATTAGGTCTGGCGCAGCAAAGATCAAGCTAAACATTCTATCCCACTGAAGTCTGATGGTGTTAACAAGGGGTTAACACTCACTTGGAAAGCATTTGTAGATAGACTGAGGGGGGAAAACAGGAACTGACAGGTGAAAAATGTTTAGGGATTTGCAGCCACTAAGTGGTTCAATTAACACCTTTTAAGTCACACACACCATAAATCTTTCATTTTTAAGGAATATGATTAAAGGATCATAACAAGACAAAACCCAATCCTGTTCCAGCTCTCTGCCTTAATTCTCCCCTAGTCACCACCTTTACAAAGTCTGAAACTAGAGCTTTCTCCTTGACATTGCAATACTTGAGCTTCTTTATATCTTAAATTCTCAAAAGTAACCTCTGTAGAGCACAATTCAGGACTGGATCAGGTGGAGGGGAGCTCTGGCTAAAGGATGCTTTTTACCAAGGGCTGACTGTCCTTTGGTTGTATTTTCTGGCATCTGTGATGATACAAGCCTGGAAGAAGGCTGTCTTGAAGCTGGGACACTATAATGTTTCTCTTCCATACGGCTTCCCTGGGACCTACAAAGGGTTGAGATGCATCTCAATGCCATACCACAATACTCAGAGATCTTTCTTCCATGCCCAACACAGGCAATTTTGTTGAAACCTCAGAGAGATCTACCTTTTTAAGTTCCCTTGAGATGTTACCATGGGTAACAAATTGAGTAACATACTCAAAATATGCATGGGTGAGCAAGTTGGAGAAGAGGAAAGGAGAGGGCAAAAGGTGAGACAGACCAAAAACGCAAATGGATTAAGCATTGAAACCCCACAAGTACATAAAAATAACCTTTTGTAGACCACATTTAGATGGCCTGCAGCCACATCCAGGGAGAAATTGAAACGTGGAGGCTATGAGATACAATACAAAAAATAGCTACCCAATGCTGAGATAATGTATAATTCAGTGTTGGATTAAAAGGAGTTGTGCAAGGCCATCTTTTGGTTTTGCTCTGTTCTTTAACCCAGAAACAGGGTGATAGTTACACCCCAGAGGTTTGTCTTGCCGTAAGTTGTGATAGCTTTCCTTCCTAGGAGATTAGCCTAGAAAAACTCTAGTTGAAAGCTAATCACTGACCTCTGAAACTCTTTCCTAACCTTGGCATCCAGACACACAGAAATCCTGACCCCTTCATTTTATTCGGAGACACAAGTGGGCCAGCTCAGTTAGTGTTGTCAGTCATGCTGATGTTGTTTTTTTTTTTTTTTTCTTCCCCTCCATGAGCCAGTATTTTTATGGCTGAAATGTCTCAAATCCAGGATCAAGTTACCCGGTGTCAACCACCCCTCTAGCAGTGAGTTAAAGCTTTTAATAAGGGACAAACTGCTGTTGTCTGACCTGCTTCCAAGCACCAAGTGCTTCAGATCCAGTCTACTACCACGACTCAACCGATGCCCAATAGTTTTAGGACTGAAATGTTTTTAAGGGAGTGATCTATTACTGTGAGGGACATCCATGTGAATAACAACACTGACCAAATACTTCAGAGCCATACAGAATCACATTACAACTATGAATGTTTTAAAAAAGCCTTTTTCCACTAATTCCAAAGAAAACATCTGGTAGGGTTGAGAGACAAAACACTTTTAAAGAAAAACTTCATCTTATTGCAAAGTGAAGTAGTTACTCTGAAAACAGAATTAATGAAAGTGGAAGGTGTATTTCCTTGTAACCTGTTTAGTGTCAAATGTTTTCTGTGTTGGAAATATGGGCATCTAACACAACCACTCATAAGGTTTTTCAGCATAAAGGGAGCTCGTACATCTCCAAATAGCAAAGACTCTACAATGAAAAACACCATACAGCAAGTTTTTGCTTAATTTTAAATTAATAGTGAGAACTGACTACCATTTTAAAAACTGACAGCAATGTGTCCATGAACTGCTATTAGGACAGAGCAATCACACATTTGATTTACTGATACCAAAAAATGAAAACAATAAAATTCTGGCAGCCTCCTAAAAAAAAAACCAAACAAAAACTTACTGATGCTTTGCTTTTACTGCAGTTGACTAAAGAGATGCAGCTGATTTTGGAGCTTTGTGGTAACATCTATCACTGAAGTACAGATGCTGCAAACACACAGTGGTGAGCATGCAGAATACTAAACAAGGATTTCAAAAGCATGTTTACCTAACCACACTTGCACATCACCTATTGTAGATTAAAGAGGCCTAAAGCCAATTTCTTTTACCTGAATGCTAGATCTCCTTATTTTTCTCCCCCTGCAACCTATGGCAAAACAACAAATCTGCCTCTTGGATAAATCAGAGAAGAGCTGTGGCTTGCTAGCTGTTCATCCTCTTCTTGTCCTTTCCCATCTCCTCCTGCACAGGGGGAGCCACAGATTATTGTCTGCCATAGCTAGGGACACAGCAAGTCATAATTAGCTCACAGGGTGCTGTTTATAACTACTACACAATGCCAGGATTTGTTTCTTGTACTGAAGCTATGAATCTGTAAATGGGATTTTTATGAGGATTTATGTGTCATCTTGTGTTTTTCCTGGAAGCTTATGCCACTGTCGTTCCCGGGGGACGCAATGCACATTTACCAGAAACCCAACACACCGACTTCCTCCCCATTCTTAAAAATAGCGATGAGAAAGCTCAGCAGATGATGAAAAAAGAATGTATTTAAGAAGCAGGTGGGTGTAAAAAGGAGGCTGGAAAAAAGGAAGAAAGACTCAGCTACAGCTGGTACCAGGGCTCTACTCCAGAAAAGCCTACAATCAATTACTGCTGGCATGAAGCTCAACCTTTCAGCAAGCACCCAGCTGGCACGCAGTAGAGCAGTACTGGGCTGGTGCCAGTCCTGTCCTGGGCAAGGGCTTCCCTTCCCACAGCTGCTCCAGGACAGCAGACTTGCTCTTGGCCAGACACAAGTCCTCACAAATGCTGTCACCTGTCTGCTTTTATAAAAGCCCATCAGAGCTGCTGCTCCACCAAAAGCTGAGTCACCAATATAACTGCTAACGATTTATGTTCCAGCATCATCACTCTGAACAAGGTTAACCAGGATCAATTTAGGGTGAGCTTTGCATGACATGTGTTTGGAAAGCCAAAGCACCTGCGGACAGACAGCTCTGGTGTTGCATGAGGACAGAAGGGACATTACAAGCCATGCCAGTGTCACACATCAGCTTCAGCAGAAGAGACATGTCACCACATCCTATCTGCACAGACCCCTGCATCTCTGCTGCAGCTCCAGGCTGTTGGAGCAGAGAGTGCCCCAGGACAGGTGCTCAGGGGCTGACAGTGCACTCTGCCACCCCTCATGAAGCATGATAACAGCTAAGTATCCTCAGCTGTCTGCAAGACCACCATTATGCCAGTGCCTAATAGTGTTTTGAGCAACATTATTTGATTTTTACTTTTTAAAAGGCCTACTAAAAAATAGCCAGGGCATAAAGCTTTCCATAAGGCAGTCCTATTACACAAGGATTTTTTTTTTTTCAGTAACAGCACCATGATGGGACCCCAATCTTCAGCTTTAGCAGAATCCTCAACAGATGATGGATAAGAGAGGTACCACCCACATGCCACAGCAGAAATACATCTGTCCCTGATATCAGAAAGGGCATTAGCAGGTAGAGTAAGCCTCTGGAAGAAGCTCTACCTTCAACCAAATTAAGATCAACAGCTTTAAGCGAAGGCTTTTTACAAAAAGCAGGCTCCACTTGTTTAGATTTTTTATTATAATACAGGCACATTTTCAGCATAGTGCAATATTCCATAATGAAATTACAGCCTTCATATATAACTCTCCCTCAAGCTACGGCACTTCAGAATAGCAAGTTATTGTGCTGCTCAACACTGTGCCAGTGAGCCCCAGCACCAGTGACTGGCAGCACAGCTAATGGATATAGTAGGGATGCATTTGACTGACAGCCTAACTTTATTTGTCAAAACCAGAAGCACCCACACAACAAAGGAAGGCTGATATAATGTGGAGGTGCCAATGAAAAAAAAAAAATTTTTTTTCAGAGGAATGAGAAAAACTAGGGCAAGGAAATGAAAGAAGAGGACCCTGTCCACCTCTGCTGAGGCACACAGTGTCAGAGGACAGTACATTTAGCATTGTCATATATCTATAATGTATTTATGCATGAAATTTGAGAATAGAGAAGAAATCTTGAATGCAAGCAGTGTCTCGTCTGGAGCACAGAGCTGACAAGAGTAACATCACTGAAGGCGCAAACGTGGCTCTCCTCACCAGCAGCTGCCGGAGAAGTGAGAACAAACAGCTACCTAACACCTGGCAGGATTGTTGGGGTACATCCCTGCTAAATTTGAAGTAGGAAGTTTGGAAGTCATCTCAGACTAACAGAGAAATTCCTTTTCCAATTAAGACAAGAGGTATTAATTGACTGCTAGATGGTTCTCCTATTATTCTGCTCTTCTCTCCAGATGAAGCTGAACAGTGTCAAGTCTGCTATGACTCAGTCAAAAATGCTGAATGTTTCTCAAGTCCAGCAAAATACAAGCTCCATAATCAGTACGGCTTATCAATACAAATCCCTCTGTCTATACACATCTTGAAAGCCAGTCCCAGGGTCAGTTGCATTAACACTTTTTCCTTCATAGAATAGTGTTACACAATTCCTGAGAATAATCAGCACAAATGATACAGGAGTGACTGATCTATCTTAAGAAATGTGTCAACTACAAAACTAAGCATGACTTTTATACTATAAAGTAGGCTTGCAAACATTATTAATCTTGTTGCACAAGATTTTGTGTTCGTAGAAGCTGGACTGTTACGTACATTTATTACTTATGCTTTTGTGGGTGCTTTACTATTTTTAAAATGTACAGTACCAAATAAAAACAAATGAGTTCAACAGATATGCTGGAGACCTGTATTATAATACTGAATTGGTTTGATTGCCTGTATTATTTACTTTTGAGCTTTAACAGGATTTTTGAATTAGGATTTTAAACCTATGTTAGCCAGGTTCTTTCAATTGAAGTTCTGACACAATGGTCTATATTTCTTTGGTTTAAGTCATCTAAAAAGATAAAAAAGTAGGTTGACAGTAATGATAGCAGCACAGAAGCAAAAAAATCGAGCAAAGTCTTTTCCCAACAGCTTGGTATTATGAGGCCCAGCACAACAGTACGTCAGGCAGACATAAATTCATAGGCAGAAGGTGCAAATGAGGCACATTTCCTGAGGACTAGCAACCTCTCAGCAGAATGGAAAGGATCTGGTCGATGAAGAGACTAGACCATGAAGGAATCAGTGGCTATTATAAAGAACTGGGCACAGAAGTTACCTTGAGACAAGTTAAGACTACCTGCAGCATATCCACTACTCTGCTTTTACTCTCCTTTTAACTAACTTGCATTTGCAAGGAATACAAAAGCAGTTCACTACCCTATGTCCCTTTTTCCTCTGGTTACATGGGCAAGCTATTACCTTGGATGAGCCTGGCATACACATGTAATAGTGCTTGTGCCACCTGATCCCACCCAAGCTCAAAGCAAGCTCTCCATTAACTCCTGCTTTCCTCCTTTCCCCTCCTATTTCCACAACGGACAAAGAAAGCAAAACAGCTACTGCACATGAACAAGCAAACGGAAAAGGCCCTCCGAGTTTAAATGCGAAGTCAATGCCTACCTGATTTTGGAATTACACGTCATTTCATTCTCGGGGTAGTGAATATCCACCGCATCCTGAATGACTGTACCATACTCATAGACTTTAATCTTCTTTGTCACCCCAGCAATGGCAAAGTAGTCACAGTCTCGGTCGAACTCAATACTGAGGGAAAAAAAACACAGGTTGAGAACTGTGTAAACACACCACACATACTTACCAGCAGGGTATTTTACCACCTAAACTTCTCAGTATGGCAGAGCTGATAATCACAATTTGCAGTTAGAAAATACCCTGTTCAGAGCGCCTTGATCAGGTCTGGCACATATGCCAACAGCATGGAGTTATTGCTCTCAGGCATCATTTTCTAATCCCCTCCAAACACACCCAACATCTCCATTTACTGAAACAGGACTTTTTGTGGAATCTCCCTCCAGCAGCCAGGATCTTTGTTCAGACGCTCCAGAGGTTTCCCAGTTCAACCATACCATCTACATTATGCGGTACCCAAATGTCAAAGCTGACAGCTTGCCCTGGAAGCACGCTTAACATTCAGCTATACACTCTACAGACAACATGCTACAGGATGACTGCCCATTGATTTCTCTTAGTTGCACTGCTGCATCCCTTAGCTCCTATACACAGCAGCTTGGTGAACTCTAAAGTGTTAATGCAGAGTAAACCAGTATTTGTGGAAAAAAAACTTCTACATTCTCTGAGTAACAACAGAGGGTCAAAACATATACCATCAGTACTGTAAAAACCATGCACGCTACAACTGCTACTTAGGGCTGGCTCACAGAAACTGAGGCACTTTCTTTCTTGAACTGCAGGGCAAGTGTGTAATAGATATCAATGAAGTTGGAAGTAAAAGCAGTCACCTTATAACAAAGTTAAGTTGCAAATGAGAAAAGCCTGAGGTCATACATGAAATACATCTGAGAGAAAGGCAGGCAGCAGGTTATAAACAGCTAATGTCATTGCTACCTTTGCAGCTTGGAAGGGCTTGAGAGAAATCTGTTAGACACCTAGCAGCCAGGGAAGTAAACCTCACTCCTAAAAGGAGCTCCTGCCTGCAGCCCATGTCACTGCAGGCAGGGCGAATGTGCACATACATCTACCTCCTTTCCAGGAGCATCAGCCTTAGCAAGACACCCGTTTGGTACTCCTTGCAGAAAGGGTTTGGGGGTATCATTTTGTCTCAGTCTCCAGGTTTCTAGGATTAGTAGCCAGCTCTCCTCAAGTCTCTTGACTAAGCAGTCAATCCACTACTTTGAGAGGTTTCTTTTGGGGTTCTTCCACCAGTAACTCATTTCAATCTCTGCTGCCCCTATCGCGTTTTTTTCCAAGAAGCCACAGCATTTGTGAACCAGACAGCAAATTCTGAACAGCAGCAGAGAAAAGAGTTTACATGGATTTCACATTCATATAGCTTAAAAAATCCTGGAAGCAGGGGTATTTAAGGCACCTGTCTACAATTAGACAGCATTAAACCAATTACAAGGAGAGGGCTCTTTAGGCTGCCCTTATAGCTGTAACAGCTAGAATTTTCCATCCCTCAACGTAGCTGAGAAGTTAAAGGCACTGCAATGCTTTCGAGGGAAGATACATTTAAATGCCAACAGAGTTTTCAAGTAAGGAGATATCATCAAGTTATTTTTAAACTATAGAGAGAAAGGATTGTTGATACGCAGTCTGATGGTATAATCCAATGAAACAGCTTGCAACTTGACCTTTTAACTCAGGCACCTAAACTTCCTCAAAGCAGTGGCAGGAGATGGTCCCACTCATGACTGCTTGCTTGCTGGAGGAGAAACGAGCTAGTCGGGTCAAGTCTGCAAAATTGCAAGCCCGCAAAAAGGCAAAGAAAAGGAATGTGCTTATGGCTGGGGAATAAAGCAAGCAAGTGTGCATCTATTTAAATAAAACGGGAGAGTGAAAGAAGTCATCTAAGCAGCCAGGCAGCTTTCCCCCTGCCCCAGATCTACCCTAGTCTAACCACTTTTTATACGAACAGGATGAAAGCACCATTCAGGCCTGTCTTGTCAGCTCACCCTATTCTATGGAAGAATTTTATAATCGAAAGCCTCTATAACAATACAATGGATTTACTTCTACCACAATCTTAATTGAACTGCTGTCTCAGCTCCTGCTCACTGCCCTGTGGATTCAGGTAAAGCGCAACTAAACTGATGGCAGCGATTCATCTACTTGGATTCAATTTATACCCTTAGCCTTCTGCTGCTGAAGAAAAAAAAAAATAACGTATTACAACATCTGGTAAAAAGCCAAGTTATTAGAACAGAATAGAACCTCTCTCACCTGGGGTGGGTTTTCTTCTCTAGCATTAATTCAGTTATGTTTTTTTTAAATAGAGATGTGCTGTAGACATAACAAATGAGTATTTCAATATGTCTATAAAAGTTAACACACCGTTTAAAAATTAATAAAAAGCATCAAACAATGAAAAATGATTGTCAGACCTGTGACCTTCAAACAGCACCAAAAACACTGCAGGGAGAAAAAGGATGCAGAAATAAACCACCACCTGTACAGATGTTCGTTAGCTGTGAGAGAGGCAGCAAACCTACCACAGCAAGTCTAACATACACTTGTGCCTATACACAGTCCTGGTACAACTGCTCTCACTTTCTGCCAATGGGCTTTTAGTAAGGAATTTACAAAGAAAAATATGGACAATCTAAGTAGCTAATCAAGTGGATTATTTACCATGTAAATTTATTCCTAATATTTGCAAAGCTCTGCTTTCCCCTGCACTAATCAGGATTAGGACAAACAGCCCACTTGTATAGCAACAGTTATTTTCATGCTTTTTCCTACAAGTCGTCTAAACATGTTTAGTATTAAGCAAGGCTTATTTGCATCTAACTAGCTCAATGGTATTCCTGTCACTTACTGCTTGAAGTCTTTGTGTCAATATAAGTGCTTGCTTATACACAAGCTTATCTATATGAAAATTTGCAAGAGAACTTAGTTTTATTTTGTCAAAAGACACAACTGGGCCAGCTCTGAAGAACATCATTCTGTTTTACAGGTGACACATTTCTCCAGTCAAAGTTAATGAGTCATTAGCACAATGGTAACATGCAACAGAGGAATAAGAAATACTTTATCCTTTTTGTCAAAAAGGCCATCGAGTCAAGAGATAAACCAGCTAGACAACAGCATCCACTTCA
Source organism: Burhinus oedicnemus (assembly GCA_008921705.1). Taxonomy (NCBI): domain Eukaryota; kingdom Metazoa; phylum Chordata; class Aves; order Charadriiformes; family Burhinidae; genus Burhinus; species Burhinus oedicnemus. The sequence goes on along the minus strand of VFFE01006808.1, from coordinate 140,345 downwards.
CAAGTGGTGAGAGGCACAGCGCCACCAGTAAGTGAAAGCAACGAATAAAACATGCATGCAATGGCTATTAACATCCTGCTAAAATAAGAAAAATGTGTTTTGGTAACGCTGTTTTAAGTAGACTTAACATGGGACTGACAATGAATGTTTTCACCATCTCAGAGGGCAGATGGAGCACCAAATGTCTATGTGTGCTACAAACCTACCTCAGTCCTAGCATGAAGCAACCTCCCCTACAGACAAGAAACCAGTTCAGACATTTTCATTTTTTTAAGGAAGCACTGGAGGTAAGACATATTTTAGGTCATTTGAACATCCAGTGAAGTTCCCTTTTGGACTCGCAGTGGTCCTTGCTCCTCAAAGATATGCGCATTAGAAACAATTAACAATAGTTCCTTTTTTTAACCTACTTTTAAACTCCGTATTTCTGACCAACAAAGACTAGCTGAATTTTTATAAGGAATCTTTTGGGGACACAAACTCCTGGATATTTGATTCATAAATGTGCAACAGAATTTACCTATAAAAATCAAATTGAAAGGAACAGATTGTTTTGTTTTAGGGGAAAATGGAAGAGACACCTCCAGTTCCCAAGTCACTGTTTTCTTTTTCCTAAGTAGTTAAGGACCAGTGTCCTATGGAAATTAACACTAAGAGCTGCTAGAAAGTAAACACATTCTCAAGGGTTCTGGTTGCTCTACTGCTTATCTCTATTCTCAATCTGTGAGATTATAAATCAATTGCTATATTTAATGCTAAAAACCTATGACCTTGGAGAGCACTTGTAGCTAACAAACAGAATTACAAAATAAATTGCTTCTGAAACATATCTGGAAGCTTGGCTTGATGTTGAGGGTAGACCAGCAGGGAAACGGTAAAGAATGAGCATTTACTGGTTCTGCCATTGTGTAAAGCCTTGCTACATTCACATCCTGATGGTGCATGCAGTTGTTTTCCACATCCCAGGAGGACGCACTGGAGTTAAGAGAACACAAAGATTGGCAACTAAATTGATTAAAGGAATGGAGCATAAGGGTTGTGAACAAGGTGACAGCAAGACTGGTGTTCAGCAAGCCACTCCACACTAGAACTAGGAGGCACGAATCAGAAGATTGATTTGGGACAGATAAGGTTTTCCCCCTTCCAATCACACATTGAAAACCACACACACACATTCCAGGTACTTATTCCTGAAAGACATGATGGTGGCAGAGTGAACCTGATAACTGGTAATCTACAAACAACTGGTCCATACCAGATATTAACAGAAATAAATATGGATATACCCTTTAATATACCCGATGTAATGACTGTGGATGCTGGGAGGCCAGAAGACAACAACTTTACAAGCAGTGACAAGGTTGGCATGCTTTGCATGCTTCTGCACAGACAGCATGGGGCTAGGTGCCCTCCAAACCCACCCCGGGGCAGCTCACACTGTACAGAATCACTGGGGTTGGAAGGGATCTCTGGAGATCATCTAGTCCAACCCCCCTGCCAGAGCAGGGAATATCTCCAGAGATGGAGACTCCACCACCTCTCTGGGCAGCCTGTTCCAGTGTTCTGCCACCCTCAAGGTAAAGAAGTTTTTCCTCATGTTGAGATGAAACTTCCTCTGTTCATATTTGTGCCCATAACCTCTTGTCCTATCACTGGGTACCACTGAAAAAAGACTGGTGCCATCCTCCTGGCACCCTCCCTTTAAGTATTTATAAGCTTGAGAGTATTTGTAAGTACTTGAGATTGCAGTTTGAAACACACCAGGGATCAGCCTGGAGGGGCACCTAGCCCAGCAAGTTTCCATGAGAAACAGGTACATGCTATATCTACTCCCTCACATCACGAGACAGGGAGGGGGGATTGCATCTAACTGCATTTGCCTTTAACTGCATCACTAGTTACAGTTAAAGGTCTGCAGGCAACTGCTGCTCTCTCCTTTCCATACACACACTACAATTGTTACTATAATGAGCCCTGACTTGGTAACAAGATCTGTGACCGTAGGAGTTGCCATTTCCACAAAGTAGATGACTCAGTCCCTCTCATGGGACTATATATATATTTTCCTCCCCGAATATATCAAAGCCTTTCAATTCTACTTCTACCTAATACAGTGCTGTTTCTATTTCTGTACTCCTATCTTGCCGTGGCCCCATATTTAATTGCAACATGGATATATTGTTCTCAGTTTGGGGGGATTTAATTAGTAGGAGAAAGGAGAGATAACAGCATTTGCTCTTCACTTACATTTCCTTGAAGTCTTTCTCACTCTGTTTCCACTCCCTGGCCTCTGGGGATATCCTGTCACTTCTAACAATCCCAAGTCCCACCATTCTATAGCTTTGTTGCCTCTTTCCAATGCCCATTTTGAGGCATTGAAGTCAAAAGATCAGAAATTTAGGTTACAACCCAACATCATGACCACCACTACAGACTGTGCAGCACCTGGGACCAATACAGAAATTAGTATTAATATCACATACCTGAGAGACTGTTTTTACAGCAGACTGATATTTTAAGGCAAAGTAATTAGTGTCACTAAGCATGCACTAGCATACTAATTTGTAGTTTTTAAAAACAAAGCTATATTCAGGCATAGGAAGCTGCTAGAACAGTGCTCAGATTTTGTGCTCCATCAGCTCAAAGTCTAAATTCTGTAACACAGAAAAACAAAGGCTACTGAGACAAAGTCTATGAAGTTGTTTCAGTAGCAAAAGATTATTTCGCTAGAGCTGTGAGTGGCTGAAATAAAAAAATCATATTTTTTGTTCTTAATAAATCAACAGTTGCATTAGTTACTCCTTACTCTAGAGCACCACCTAAATAAGGTCACTGTTGCTATCCTTAAGTCCTCAGCCTGTGCCACAGGGACAAGGATGGACCACAGCTGCTTGAATATATTTCCCGATTCAAACGACCATACTACAAAATATGTTTCCCAAAATGTAAACTGACCAAAAGTATACCATGATCTGAGTGCTTTCCATACTTGATCCCTCTAATCAGGAAGGGCCATTTAAAGAAAAACCATTTGATTCTCTAGACTGCTATATGGATAGATAAATTAATTGTATAAACGAGATTCCACTTAGAATGCATTCTATCATCAGACAAACACCTTCATCCCTAAGAATCACTCTAATTTGGGTTAGATGTGACCCCCAGATTAGTCCTCTAATCAAAGAAAAGTTGTCTTCGCTACTATAATTACAGCATCTCAACGGATCAGATTCAAGTCTAATGGAAGTCTAATGAAAACCACGGGACAGCTATTTCAGTTTGATCCCACTCCTTGGAGTTGTTTGGGATATTCCAGCTCCAGGTTCAGCAGACCCAGGTGCCTAATCAGACCCTGAACCTAATCGCCTCTAAATACAACCCAAAATCTCCCAGGAAGCCCTAGCAGACTTCCACTCTTGTCTATAAGACACTATAGCTAGAGACAACCTGTTCTACTGCTTAAGTTTTTTTCATACATGTATTCAGGGGAACCTGGCTTAATTAGCACTAATGATGAGAAAACCTATAGGGAACTACTGAATTTTGCAAGCAACAGAACAAAGCGTATTGATAAAAAGCCACTTTACTGCTAGGCGATGCTCTTCTGCATGCTGAAGAGAAGATGATGACAATCCCAGGGTTTATATGCCAGATACAGAGAAGTACAATAAGCCAAAGCCACTGCAAACAACTACCATGCAAGTTAATGAGGATTAGATTCAGTTTTTCCACAAACACCATTTTAAATAAGCTAGAGTAGGGAAACATCAACTAAAAATGCCAACAGTTAAATGCAGAATGTTTCTTACGACACTATTTAAAATTCAAGCCAAATTATCAGTCTGCCTGCTGTAATATTTTGGGTAACCCATCTATATTTGAAAACCAGGATCTGCCACTTCACCCAGATGGGATAATACACAGCAGGTTACAAATAACTGACAGTAGCACGAGCACAGCCTCAACATTACAAAATACTAAGGTGGAAGAGGTTTTAAGTCTCTAAACATACTCAGCTGTCTTCTTTCTGCATTCAAGTTTGGGAAACATTTCCAGAAAGGAAGGTGGCAGCCTCTGCCCAAGCTGTATAAGGAGCAGGTTTGAGGGAGGAAACCCTGCTCCACGATGAGTTACAAGGTTGTCTGCACAGCAGTACCATCTTCTCAGGATTATGCCATTAAGTAGGAAGGAACTCAATAAGTTGTGATAGATACTGAAGCGCCTACTAAATATAGGGCCATTCAAAAGCTTGCAAGCTTGTTATCAAGCCACCATACTTATTACTACACCAACAAGGATTTTGTTCTTCAAAACTGAGCATGGCAGCTGCAGACAGAGCCGAAAAGGCCAAAGAACAAATATATCTGAAAGAGCTCAGCACAGGGAACGTCCATCAATACTGGGACTGTAAACAACACAGCCCATCCATAGGCTCCAATGATTCCTTCATGATTTAGCTACCACATTGCCAGAGGTCCCATTTCTCAGAACAAAACACAGCCCAGCCCAGTGCCCCAGTACACAGCCTGCCATATTATTAACCCAAGCCTCCAAATTCACCCAACACTGCCATCAGCTCTTCTGCCAGACACCCCACAGCAGAGCATCAGGAGGGACAGCTGGAGACAGTAACCTCTTTACACACCTCAGCTCAATCCAATAGGCACCACAATTCAGGGCACCAGCCTTCATAAATATTAGGTCCATACGCCACAGACGAGCTGTCTTGAGGAGCCAAAGAATAGGCTGGGGCAATTAACTCTGATGGTCCTCCTGCCTGGTAATGATAGAATGAGGTTAAAAACCATTTGAAGCACTTTTCATCCAACTGCCGAATCTGTTTCGGGAGATTGTTTTGATGGCATTTTGAATCTTTCTCGGTCAGTATTTTGTATGCTATCCTTATTTAACTATTCTGTAGAAAAATTAAAGGTAGCGATGAATACCCTTCATTTAACAGTTTCACATAGAAAGAAACTTGATCTGACTTTCACCTTTATTTGAACAAACATGTACACACACTTGCATACAATATGGTAAGAATATAAGTGTCACTTCATAACTTATTCTACAAAACACTTATGCAGCATATAAATACCAAGCATCTGTCTTAGATTCTCCATTTATTAATACAGACAATATTAATAATCATTAGCTCAAGCATTGTCTCCAGGCTGAGCTACTCCTAAGGTGGTTTGGTTTTTTTTCCTCAGAACTGTTTATGCCCACACCATGCATCTTTGCATGCCTTAAACACACCACCTCGGAATTTTTTTTTTTTTTCAACTACCTACCATTTAACAGACTAACTCCTCTAGTTAGCAAGGAAGGAACAAACAAAAAATCCAAAAGCACACTTATGCTTTTCAGATAGTGATCTCCTAGCAAATTCAGGCATTTATCACAAATAGGGCTAGAGAATTCAAACAACACTGTAATAAGCTACAGAAATTCATGTTCTATTAATAATAGGCCTGTTTCTTCAGGCAGACACAAAAATTCCCTGTAAGAATACTCAATGTTGAAAGAAACCTAGAAAGTTTGGGTGGAATTAAGGGAAATACGTCTTTGCCTTTTACCAACACTGTTGGCATGGAAGTTCTACATCTGAGATGCGGTGAAACCACAGCTTTCATGGCTTACAAGTCCAATTCCTGAGGCCAAGACACAGCACTACTGTCTGATGACAGCCATTATTACATGAACATCAGGAGTAACAGAAGGGCAGCTACCTGCAGCCTCACAGAAAAGATTTTTGTCCTGATCAATCAGGAACAGGTGGATGCAATGGTGCAATGCAACTTCCACATGGTATCATCCTCCTACTCTAAATATTAAACTCTCAGAGGACATTCCTGACACTACATCATCCGTTTTCCTTCTCCTTAAAACTTCAGGCCAGAGGAAGTCGCTCGGCAGAAAGACAGGGTGTCAAGTTTTAACAAGCTGATCATGTACCAAGCTGATCATGTACTTTTATCACAAGAGTACAGTCCCCAAGACTTGAAGGTCTCTAGTCCAATATCCTGCTCAGAGCAGGGGCAGCTCTTTGGTTAGACCAGGTTGCTCAGGGCTTCCTCCAGCCAGTTCTTGAATACCTCTGAGGATGAGCTTGCACAACCTCTTTGGGAAGCCTGCTACAATGCTGGACTACCCCACACTCCAGCCAGTTACCACTACATGACATTTGCCAAGAAATGGAAACTGCTTATGTAAACTGCACAAAGTTTCTTCAAGGAAAAAAAAAAGAAAAAAACATGAAGAACAATCATTGTTTAATACATTTGGTATAAAAGCCAATTCCCAAATTCATCAAAAGACTGTTCAATAATTTTAACAGACCATTAACAAAGTTTAAATCAAACTGAAAAAACATCTAATTATCTGCAGATGGAGACATGTTTGAAGTAGTAAGAGAGCTTAATGGGAAAAATATCTTCCTACTACCAAATAGTCTGAAATTACTAGGAAAAAAATGAGGTCCCACTGGTGGCCATGCAACTTCCATTCATTAGCTTCCCAATTTCAGGTTATTTAAGTTTTACCCCTCAAAGTGAAAGCTTATGTTTATGGAAGAACAGACTTCTCTCTCTGCAGTGTCACCAGGTTTACTTTTCAGGTCAGGACTGGAGATATGAGCAGACATGCTCTTTTATGGTTTCAGAGTCCCTTTTGGTACTAGCAGCCTGTTCTGGAGAGCTACGTTACAGAGTTGAGAGTGTCTCTGAACTCTGAATTCACAGATCTGAACTGACATCTGTATAACCCTTCTGCTGGGTACAAGTCACATTCAGCTTCTGCTCAAGGGATCCAGACCACAATTACATACTAGGAAATCTATCAGTTCTGCACTCCAGAGAAAAAGAAGAGAAAGTAAGGGAAAGGCTGTGTACTTGACTCAGTTCTAATTAAACAAAATCCCATTTCAGCCCCAGACAACCTCTGGTCTATGGGCCAAAACTTCAGATGAAGTAAGGTAAGAGAACCACAGGAGAAACGCAACCTTCAAGTAGGTTCAGGGTATTACACTTCAAGTTTCCTCAGCCACTTTGCAGTTCAAGTATCTTTATCCAAGCATTTCTCTCTTCCTTCCAGTTGTGGGAACAGTCCAAATAAGACAGATCCATCCACAGTTTTGAGCTGCCACTTGTAAATAAAAGCCCATTTAAAAAACGATCGATTTAACAGACTGTAAGAAAAATTCAGCCCTCCATATTTCTCATCTTCAAGGAGCATCTACTGTACTCTGAAACATAATCCTGTGAAGGATAAACCCACTAACATTTCTTTCATTTATCTTTACCACCAAGACAGAAGCATTGCTGATCACAAACTTAATAAAATGGCTCATCTAATCCTAGCCAGACCATGGCATTAAAAAAATAAAATAAAAAGGAGCTTGCTGTGGTGGACACAGAACTAAAAGATATCTTGTCTGGATCTGAGAATTTATATGGACAAGTAATTGTAGTCCAAAGTAAAGAGAGGACAAAATATTAGAATGGTTCAATGAATACATGGAAAGCATACTCCTAATGGATGGTTTTTCTTTTAAGCTCACCTTTGAAGAAAGGATTTCAGGTCATGTTACTGAAAGGGTCAACACAAACAAAAGTACAATCTTGAAACCATCTTATCTGTACGGTTTGAATGCTAAGAGAAACCTCTTAATTATCTTGTTCATTACTTAGAGGCAATGGAATAACAAGCAATAAAAAAAAAAAAAGAATAATGGACCCCAAAGGTAAGATCCAGTTTTTGAAAACTATCTCAAGATTCAACAGATGAGCTGAGTAAGATTTCAGCAGCCAAAAAATAAGTTGTTTCTTTCCCTCTCTGTAAATTACTGCTCCTTTAGATAAATATAATTAGCCTTGTCTATCCAAAACCCTTCGGATGTCAGAGAAATGGTAAGCTAACCCAGAAGAATTTGAAGTCTGAACAGATGACAAAAACCCACACCATCTGCCCCTAAAACCTCAGGGCCTCTGGGAGAGACATACTCATGTTTCCATCAGACCTGGGAACCACCTAGCAGGGAGAACCAGCTTTCTGATAACCAGGTTTCAGGCAGACATCTTGCTACAGTCTGTTTCTTGGATTTTTCTGTTCTTTTTTTAAAATATGAAAGACTGCCACATTATTCTCTGAAGGTCTCTGACAGCGCTAAAGCAATTTTCTACATAAATCATTGTAATGCTAACGCTGCAGTTTACAGACCCATCCTTAAAAGAAAGCCTTTACTATTAACTGCCACAGCAAGAGAGAAGAAAAGTTAAGCTCGGAGGACTGCTCGTCTGGGGGCATAATAAACGGAAAATTTATTCCTTGGCCCAATTCTAACAAAAGTTAATATGCTTGTGAAAGCCATGTAAATACTTTGTACTTAAGAGAACTGAGTGTATAAAGAAAACATTTAGCATATTGAGGCAGATGTACATTCACATTGCAAGCATGCTGAAAGTCCCCCGAATACTAAAGCAAAACTGAGCAACTAGCAATTGCAAAGCCTTGAACGTGTTTTTACTGAACGTCCTTCTCTGTTAATCTGTTTTTCTTGAAGCAAAGAAGCGAAAAAATACTGAGGGTTGTAAATTTTGCCTGTGAGCATGTTTCTAAGGTAAGAAAGCTCTCTCTCACTGGACTTATGATCTCACTGTGTACACCTTTCCAAATAAGACCGTAAGCCCGTGATGGAAGATGCCCAGCTTAGGTACCGGCCTCATATCAGTCCCTCACCCTCTGCCCACCTCCTGCCCGCAGCCCCACACTGCCGGCCACTGCAACCGGCGGCTGCCACCGTGCGGATGCTGCACAGCCACCGCAGAGCTGCCAGCCCAGCAAGGCTCAAAGCAGGTCCCTGGGGCAAGCTCCCTGTCAGGCTAGGGAAACCTGGAACAGGAAAGCACAGCATTGGCTTGTTGCTTCATCCCAAAAGGCAACTGTAGCTTTCCTAATATTGCACCAGAATTTTTATAGCAATATGGCCTAGTGTTGTTTATGGTCTTTTATTAGTCCTCAAGAAGTCCAGACACTCATAAATACGCTTATGGCAAGGTGCTCAGGAGTGTACTGTTGCTGCTCAGTTTTAGGTTTTTTCAGCCTGTCTATGTAGTCCTTAATTACACTTTTCATCCTGTTACCATTAGCCCAGTTTTGTGTCCCTTCTAAATAACCATCAAGGTTTTGCAAATAAGGAACATATTTCCACCTTCTTCCTTTGCAAACATAAAGCTAATACATCTTAAAAACCTCTTTATTTAAGCCAGTGGAGCTTTTGGAGGCCAGTGCGTGAACTTCATGTAGGGTTAAAGCAATGCAAACCAAACACCCTTACATTCTGTCTGTTTGTAACAGCAGTTTATTTTTTTTTAGAAAACAAACTAAATTAAGTATAAGGAAGTTTAACTTCCGGTCAATTCTACTTTTATTCTTAAATATAATTAAAATACCTCTTTAAAATATTTTTTCAAAAACTTATGAGGAATCCTTACTTATTAACCTTATATTTGCTTTGTATTTAAATGCATTTGTCTCAACAGCAACAGCTAAGCAGCAAGACTTACTTTTTGTCATCATTTCATCAGCATTTCCTACAACATGCCCAGGAACACCTTCAGAAGTCAGTGCAGTCAGACAGATAATAAGACTTTTCACAGCATTTCACTCAGCTAAAAAGCTTTTAAAGCACCCCAATAATTAATTTGGCCCCTCTGTGGGTACCTAAAAGCTGCTCTGTTATCTTAAGCTGCCATCACCAAGACATACACCTCATTTAGCTTCACAGACTCTCTCTGAACTTGAGTCTATTAATTTGGATGAAGAACAATGGTGAACACAGAAGTGTGTTGGCCGACACATATTACATGTAAACTCTTGATGAACAAATTCAAACTTTAAAGGAACTGTTTGGTTAGCCATAACATAACAAGAGTTACAGTGGCAGCTCATTCAACAGCCCTGCTTTATCAAAGTACTTAAAGACACACTCAAATGTGAAGTCTTACTCAGCCCACATACTAAAAATCCCTAAAACTTTCTTAAATTTCTTGATAAAAAGCATGAGAAGGGGAGACCGTTGACTTGGAAGCCAAGTTATTTTTCAGCTAAATGCATTTAACTACCGATTATAGCACTGGCTTGGAGGGAGGCCCCACAAGATGTTCATTTTAACAACAGTAACACACATACTTTTCAAACATGTATTTCACCCAAGAATTATAATGCCTTCAAAATAGGAGCAAGATTTACCGCCCTTCCAGCATTTTCTAACCAAATACTGCAAAAATGCTGCTCTTGCAGGATGTCAAGGAGAAGAAAGGGCAAAGGAACAAAATCCAATCCGTGCTGAAGTTGGTAGCTGAGGAAGTTTGTCTACATTGCAGTGAGATTCCCATCTGCATTTCATTGCAGCTAGTGTGAACCCAATCAGTGCAGGTTAAATATACGTCAGATCAGTGATTATTGTGTTCTGACCTCTGTGGCTAAGTCGGACATTATACATTCCTGCTACATATTGCAGTAGTTAAGGAATCAATGCTGCTTTTTAAAAGAAAAATATGCATTCTATGCTACATATACCTCCATTTCTTCACATAGTGCAAATTTCTTGGGGTCTTTCAACAAACATTCAAGATGTTCTCTCTGTCTGAATGGCCCCTTCGTAAGGCATTAGATCAAGAACCAGAAAATCCAAGCTCAATTCATTATGTCATTGTCATGTTTCTTTCAAGACCTCAGGTATGGCCACTTTGGATCTCCTGCTCACCGTGTATAAAATAGAGATGATACTACTTCTCTCCCTCAAAAGGTTGCTGTGAACAAACATGTTTAAGTTTGTGAAACGTGCCTGTGAGAAGCTAATGGGTCCTGCATAAATGCCATGTAAAAAAGTTTTCCCAGTTAACATGTTGCATCATTTTTTCCACCACTACCAGCTCAAAACAATCTACCACAGACTCATTAAATCCCTCAGGGTATGCTTCCACAGCTGCTGAAACCAGTTTAAGGTTAGGGCTGTTGGCAGGTCCTAGCCTCTCCCTATCCCATGTGCTCTCTTTAGCCCCTAAGGGAGCTGGTTCATGGAGCTAATCTGGAAGAAACTAATTCTGTTGAAAGACAGTCAACAGCATTTCACCAGCTTAAGTGTCCAAACTGGTCCACGGGAGGTTCAGATGTGCTTCAGCAGTGATGCACAGGACATGATCACCCCATGCGGCAGGAGATACAGAGTTGTTATTGGCAAGAATGGAGCTGTTGAGTTGGCTTTAACCACCTCCTCACTAGTGTTTAGCACAGTAAACAGAACTCCCAACACTGGAGAGCTCAAGCAATCACAAACAAGTCAGTTTTTTAATATTTGCCATTGCAACTGGGTCCACCAACATTTAAAACCACCACAGATTCTTAAAGCTACCAACATCAAGCAAGATAGATGTTTCTTAAAATGCTAGAACTGCATCACTTACAACTATAGTAACATGAAGACAACAGGCTTCATGTTTTATCACAGGAGCTCCAGATACTCACTGGTACCTCAAAGGTTTTGCATTCAGTCTTGACCAACAGGAATAAAAGGGACTACTGTGGTACTTGAGTGCCTTCACAGAGCAATGATAATCACACGTTCGCCAAACTGGTTTTGGGAAGCGACTGCAAAGTGTTATATATGTACAGACCATAACTTGTTTAATATGGGTTATTAACTCAGCCTCAGCAGTTTGTATCAGCATGAAGTGCACTGTCAGAGCTGCAGTATGTCTTACCTGGATACTATGCTGGAGCCATTGTAGAGGTCACTAGCGTAAGACAGCGTTGCCAGGGGCCGGACAGAATTGTAGCGTGTGAACTTGGACAGACACTCCTGAAATTCATCCAGCTGGCTTGTGGTTCTGCTGTCATCTAGGGAGAGGCAGCAGCATTGGGGAGGACAGAAACAGAGTAAGAAGATAAACTCAACAGCAAACAAAAATCAAGATGTATGTCTTCACGTGACACTATCTCTGCTTGTCATTTGGGGAGCATTCTTGGTCAAAAACCAGGTTCTCTTTCACCTCTAGCATTCCCTGAAGGCAGTATGATTTTTCAGAGCACAAATTAAGTCTTTCCACTGCAACGCTGGGTGAATCTACTGTGCTGAGAATCTGCCTAGAGATCAGAAATACAGCTTTCCTGGTAGATAAGCTCATTTATTTTATTCAAATTCAGAGCCCATGGGCCACATAGATTATTAACAAAAAACCCTAAAGTGTATCAAAATGCACTGTGAAGAACATGTCCAGTTTTCTATGGAGGTGGAAGTATATTCCTTTCCCCATACTTCAGTTACAATATGCCTACATTTGGTGTCAATTACATTTGAAATACTTTTAGTAAAAAAAAATTTGTCTGGTTACTCCGAAAGCAACAGAGCTAAGGAAGAGTTGTTTCAGGGCTGGAGAAGGAAGACAAGCATGAAACGAGAAGACTCCCTGTACTATAAGTTTTGTGAAAATTATGACCTTCAGCAGACAAGGTGAAATTGAGCCAGCTTGAATAATGATGATAAATATTCTGTGGAACATAGAACAGTTTACTACAAAAGTTAAAACTAAATTGCAGTGTAGCTAGCTGAAAGTCATTCCCCGATTCCTCAGAAGTTCCAATTTTTCTCAGTATGAACAGAATTTTATGTAAACCATTTTAAAATTTAGTATTTCCTAAATAAGGAAAAATTCCTAACTTATGGTGATGCCACATGGGCAAGCCAGCCTTCCTAACATGATCACGCATCTGCAGTCAAACATTATGGAGAGCCTTCAGGCTTTGTAACAACTCCCAGAATTTGCAGCAATTCTCCCTCTCCTCCTCTAACACTCCCATGTTCACTTTGTCTTTTTGCACCAGTGCAATGTAAGGGAACTACAGCTATGGCTGCTCTCACAGTACTAACACACAGCAGCTCGGTTTACAGGTATCCCCGTTTGCAAATCACATTACTGCACACCTTGCCTCCTGTTAAACCACAGCATCCACTGCAGCAGCAGCGAAGCCATACACCCAACTTGCTCATGTGGCTGAGATCAAATTCCACCCACTAGTTAAGTTATCCTTATCTGTTTCCTTATCAGCAGCATAAGGAAACGACAAAGCCCCACTTATTAGAAAACTTTGGGAACACTGGGGTGAAAAAATGAAAAGCTTGATCTATAAAAGCAAAACAAAGCTGTGATTTCTTGTGGGAAAACACAGAGAGAATAATCACTTTTCTGCACTCCGATAATTCCTTGCCATCAGATATTATCTTTCTCTACACTTGTAAGGCATTTTGAAGTGTCCATTATATGCTATTTAATGTTTGATCGTGAACAGTGAAGGCTAGTAATTAGCATGTTTAAGAGTACTAGAATATACATTACCCATGTCAGATGGATCAAAAGGGGCAAAGCGAACAAAGTACTGCTCCAAATTAAAGTAATCAGCACCTGACCACTACAGGAAACAGCTCCAGAAGAAGCATGTAAACATCAGTCAGTGTTTTTCAAAGACCCTTTCCTCCTTTGACACTTTGATAGGAACAAATAGCTGCTGCTCTTCCATTTCCCTCATTTAGAGATCAAACACACAGTCCTCTTATAATTTATTCTGTCCCTGCGCCTGGAAAACCGAATGTTATTTCTCAAGACATTTTCCCCGTCAAAGTGCAAGGCCATTTCATAATTACAGTTATGCCTCTACTCCCTACTAGAGGAGTCACAGGCACCTCTTACAAAAAGCTTTAAATCCACATTAAATCCTATTTAAAATGTGTCAAAAAGCAGGAATGACTTAAGAGGAGAAAAATTAATCAAGTATCACAGGTTATCCCTTATTTAGGAAAAAATCTGCACTTGGAAATCCTCCGCTCATGGTGCAGCTGACATATGTGAATACAAAAAATAGTTTCACCACATTCATATTTATAATTCCAATTATGAAGAAAGATGTCTTCTAGAAAAGAATGCTGGGAAGAGCCCCATTTGTTATCCTTGGTTAGTAAGTATTATTTTAACATAAACACAGTTATGCATCACCAAGTTAGCACTGCATGAAGACATTTCAGTGTGATCTGTGAAGTATTGTAGTCTGCAAAGCACTTGCTAGCACTTCACAGGAAACTGACTGGTCACATAGAAGTGGCTTCTTGGATCTTCCAGCTACTGAAACACCCTCTCAACGTGCTGCATTCCTTGTTAAAATTATTTTGCTGTGCATGATGAGACTTGAGTCAGTCACTGCTCTGAAGTAGGCAGAAAATGTAGACATATCTAAGAGTAAGCTCCCCTAAAACATGGTGCAACCTTTAAACTTAAAGCCAATTTATTATTCGAGACTTATTTTTTATTTATTTTAAAGTGGATAAAACTTAAATTAATGGAGGGGAAAAAAAGCAAGGGCTTCTACCCCAGCCCTCTTGCTGATCTCTGTGTCCTGGGAGGTTGGTCCTTGCCTTCCAAGGCTACAAATAAAGATATTCTGCTGCAGCAACCTCTGCCTTATTCCCTTCTTGTCCCCAGGAGGTTTCTCCCATCTCCTGAGGGCTGGCTGCTCCCCGCTGCAGTCTGTCACTCTTCATATGAGCTGCAGCTCGCAGCTTGGTGCTGCAAGTCTTTTGCCTGCCACAGCACACGGCCTGCAGCTTTTCTCCCCAAAGCTGGTTTCTTTCCCAGAGGGGGCACAGAGCAGCCCTCCTCATCCTCAAGACATATTCATTTGACCCATTCATTTCTTAGGAGAATCTTGTCATGTAATTAAGAACCATCCACCCACTAGGTAACTATTACTCTAGCTGCTGTCACACTGTTACTCAATTATGAATGAGGCAATTTAAGAATTGTGAAAACAGCTTCTCATTCTACAAAACAAGCCTTAAATCTAAGGTGTGCCCCATGGGACAACAAAACTGCTGTATACTCTGCTTCTATACTCCAAGTCATTTGTTAACCAAGACTCAATCTAGACAACATAAAGGATAACCTTCAAGTGTCCTACTGCATGCTAAAATACAGGAGAATTTATCAATTTATGTTTATACCTCTGTAGCATTTCTGTGGCAATGTTTTTAACTATGGTGTTTATACTGCATCTAGTAGAAAGACAACCCAACCACCGCTTTAAAACATTTGCATCTTCAGAATGAGCATCAGTGAAATTGTTTATTGTGGGTTATGCCCTTCACAGTAGAGGATTACAAAGCAATACATGTACCCCTCCAAAGTGACAGGATTAAATTTTCTAAATTTAGCAACCTCAATGATTGGTCAAGAAGAGTAAAGCAGGATGATCTGAGTAACACAAAGATGTATAGCAACGTTCCCATGCAGGGAAGAAGTGAAAGCTACTCTCTCAAAAGTGAGTCTTCTGAAGACTAGGCACTGTAAGAGGTAACTGAAGTCAGAAGCTGAACACCACGCAAGAGGAACTCACCCGAAACACGTGTCATCCTGGTGGAAAAATAGCACTGCTCTAGGTCCTCAAAATGAGCTGTGAGCCGCTTGCGTCTTGAGGCTAGTGTGCTGTTATACCACGGCTGCTTTTTGGTCTGAATGGAGAAGAGGGAACACTTCAGAAAGGTAAAGCCAGGCCTGGGTTTCATTTCAATAGATGCTACCAAATTATAAACAATTTATACATTATACGTGAAGGGTTAGAAGTGTAAAATGACAATAAATGAAGATCTTGCCACTGTCAACAGTTATTCTTAGGGTCCTATGTTGCACCCTTTAACTTGACAAACAAGAAAAGCTGCTTTTAGACAGTTCTTGTTTCCTGAACCTTTGCAAATCTACCGATTCCAGCCTCACACGCAGGACAGACAGCAGCAACCCTCAGGGAGTCACATCTTGCATTTATACAGATAGATAGCAGAGGCCAAAGATAGTGGGCTTCCAGCTTCACAAATCAAACAGATTGTACAACAAATACTTGCTAGATCCCTGGCAGAAAGCTCATTAAAAAGAGAAAGAGGTGTTTATTTTAAAGAGTTAGTTACGGGATTTTTTCTTTTGAAGCAACTTACTAACTCTTTGTGAAGCTAAGCAGATAAGGATAGAATCAGAAGACACCATGAAGTTCAAAGGTTAATTGAAAAGAAGTCCATGAAACTCATCATTAAAGCCATTTCTCAACCTACCCAAGCTGTAATAGTGAGAGGTAGAAGCAAAGGATTGAAACTACATAGGTAAGCTGTCCTCCTGAAGGAAAAGAGAAAATACAGTACTTCTCATTTTAATCACTAGTAAGAAAAAGGAACAATTCCTCTACTACACTAGAAGCATGAAGAGCACCTTGCTTTAGTTTATATTTAAGAAGTCTCACATATCACATGCTCAAAGACAATGGGGAAATTTTAAAAGATTTGGGAACTACCAAGCTCCCCAATGAACAATGTCCCTGACCACACACAAGGTCTGTAATGCCACTCAATGGCGCTAACAAAACCCACTCTGCATACAACTCCCCCTCAATCTGCACAGGAGAACAGGAATGCCCTCATTAACAACCAACAAGCAAGCCAACAAGAACAAAGTTCAGAGCCCTTTCAAATTCTCTTTATACCTGTATGAACAGTAATGTAACATTTTAGGGAAAAAGCAAGCCCCAAGCAATAAAACCTCCAGATGCTACTTCCCACACAAGGCCCCTGGCTATACATTGACATCATGACTCACATATTGACAGCACCTATGATCTATGCAGCTTGTTTCATCTCAAAAGCAACTCCAGTGTCAACACACATCGACACCTTTTAACTACAATTTTCTAAAACTTTACAGTTTTAATAAATACTTAATGGAACACTTTTATAGCATCTTCCCACTAATTTTGCACACCAGCCTCTCTCAGCACATCAGCAGTGATTAGGGCTCAAGACGACTTCAAGCAAAGAGCAATCATTTCAGTCTCAAGTTAAGATGTGATATGCAATATAACCTGTGACATGACGAGCAATATAACCCAAGCCCAAGTCTGACCTGCCAGATGAGCCCAGTCCACATCAAGGTGGAATCAATCATGGTAAGTATTTGCCTGCTATGTGATACACCTGCTGGGTCTCCAGAGGAAGATCCCCCAGAGCAGGTCTCAGGCTGGCACATGGCAACCCAGCTGTGCTGGGAATCAATCTGCATTAACCCATCTTCATCAGATCCTGCCCAGCTACGCATTTTAAACTGCTCATGTTTTACCAAAACATTGAGTTTCTATGAAGTCTGCTGCCTGGTTAAGCAATGCTGGGAAACAGGAATAAAAAAGACATAAGGGAAAGAGGAGAAAACAGCCAAGCAATTTTTATTAAACTGCTAAAAGTACTATGGTTGTCCTAGTTGAGGACATTAGTTAGGACTGCTCTGTTATCAAGAGTGATTTTACTGTCTGAAATCCATTAGGTGCTCTGAAGAGTCCTCTAACAACTGTGGAAAAGCTTCACAGCTACACACAAGCTCCTTATTTCTAGCAGAAAAAGTACCGCCACTAATACTATATTCAGAATTCCCCAGGGCCTATGTGACTTGTCCACTATTTACTTCTGAAGCTCAGCTTCTGGAAGAAAACTGTCCTGTAGCTTTACGGTGTATAAATTCTTCCCTAAGAACATTTTCGTGAGCAATGCACAAAGTAATTATATTGAGAAAGCAAGCTATGCTGTCCATCCTAGCATAGCTTCTTTCTGCCAGCAGTGCCCAATCTATGATTTTTGCCATGACCAACAATCAGAAAAAAAGCACAATTGAATTTATATTCCTCAAACTATTTTTATGGTAAAGTCTTGCTGAAATTAGACTACCTTTGAATGAAGAGTTTAACTTCAAGAGTTCTCTTTCAACTCCCCATCCAAACATGTATTAAAGTTTAATTCAAAAATTTGCACTAGAGAGTAGAGATGTTGCACTCTTGAGGACAGAAAGATTATTCTCAAACAAATAAGGCTGTCACACAGAATAACTAGAAAGTCGAAGTTGTTTGTTTTGTGCGCTTACCAGAAGTACCGCTATGCTATTAATTTTATCTTTGGAATAGAAAGAAAAGAGACAAGTAGTGTCAGTGGAGAACACACACACTATATCATATTGGAGTCCTGAATATAACATCTCCAATCACATTTCACTTGCCCTCTGAAGTGAGGTAGAGCTACAATTCTTTGTTCAAGCAAAAATCTCCCAGCCCACAGTAGCAGGAACGACAAGCATTTTTCTGAAGACTAATAGAGGAAAATTTCCAATTACCAATTAGTTATATGGCTACAGACCTAAAAACCTGCACGCACACATACGTGTTTATCGGCCCAAAACTCCAGTGTTTTTTCTTTTTAACAGTTACTCCATCAATTAAGATCCAACAGCACTTCTACTTTATTTACCAGTTTGACATGGTTGTGTGCCATGGATGATCCATGACCACTAGAGAGCACAAAAGGCATGAGCTGACATGTAACCAACGGTCCATCTGTCCAAATCAAAACTGTTTAACTTCTTTGAAGCTGTCAGCTGGGTACCAGTGTCATCTTCCCAGCCCAGGTGAATCACTCTGAGCAACAAGACTAGAGCTGTGCTGTTTGGTCTTCAGGAGGCCCTGTAGATCAGACAGTTTGGAGGCTGCCTGCCAAACGGCTTCACTGTATACACAACATTTTACTTGCTTTGCGAATTTATAATAGAGTTTGTAAGGGCCTAACAAGGACAAACTACAAAACAGCTGTATGTTTGGAGAATGAATGTTTCTTGTTTTGAAAGTCAAGCTTGATCCAAAGCTATTTAAGTCAATGCAAAGGGTCAGTGATTTACCTTCCTTCCCAAGTGCTGCCCACTTCGGAGAAGAGATGAAGAGCAAAAAATAACCTCTCTTCTGCTGAAGAGTCAGCTTTGGGAATAGAGTCAGATGTCTAAACATATTAGATCAGATTCCTTTGATGGTATCAGTGTGGACACTCACAATCATGCACAGTCATTCCTACAGCTGTAGTCTTGGCTCCAGTTTGCTCATATAACCACTTAAAAACATTTGCAAGACTCGAGTTGACTGGTACCCTGGAGATAGATGGAGTTCTGCCTAATCTCTGCCCAACCTCCACATTCACTCTCCCCCCCGCCTTGTGCACAGACACATGTATTACCTTACCTGAGAACTGCCACTGAAGCCTGGAGGCTGGCTATACTCCGTGGAATCAATAATACTACTGCAAAACCAAAAGAAATAGTCTGCTTAAATCACTGTACAACCATCCTTTATAATTTTTAACCTGTTTGCCATTCCCCCCTTTACATCCTGCAGCATACTTGCCTTTGAAATTCATTTTACAGACAGGGAACACAAGGTTATTTTTTGTTTGGCAGTTTGGGAGGGATTTTTTTTTTTTTTTAAATACAGGGATCTTCTAGAGCAGAATGCTGTCACACACAATTATGTGTAGTGCAATCTAATAATTTCTAACTTGAATGCAAAGGCATATCTTTTGCATGAAATATGCAGGATAAGACATTCTGAAAATAATATGCTACCATTGGTTTTCAGTTCCTTTAAAAAAAGTTTAATGTCATAGCAATTGAAACAGCACTACAAAGAGAAAAGCTAGAGAAATCAGCTTAAGACAGACACTAGTATTGCAGACATCTCTGAAGACACACAAAACAGAAGTAATGAAATACAGAAATAAACTAAAAAAAAAATACTGACAGCCAGGATTACTGTTACTAGAAAATGCTACACCATATATAACTATATAGTTATCTATAATGACACAACATACCTTAAATTGCTCTTTTCAAAACATAGCCTACATATGCAAACTCAAGAGATCTAATTTTCAAAAGTGCAAAGGATCTACTGATATAAGCAGAAGACAGGTGGTTCAGTATTCTTGCACACATGAGGAAAATATTTAGCTCTCACAATAAGACACCGGAGCCAGATTAAAGCACCCTTATCACTCAAATTTAAAATACTCTTAGGATAAGTAAAGGTTAGTAAACAAGAACAACATTTCTAACGGGGAATGCATTATGAACACCACCATGATTTGTTTCTAAAAATCTTTATAACTCAGTTCTCCTATGTCATTTGTCTTGGACAGAAAAGAAACTATCTGGGTTTGTTATTCGCAGTCTTACTTACAAGGTAACCTTAGATTTAAGCATTGCTTGGGAAAGCTGGAGGTTTCTTTAAAAAGCTGTCAGAACACTGCTATAGGTCCTGGTTTTGTACAAGATGATTGTACCTATTGATGTCTATGTAACAGCTGCCAGAACTGATGAGTAGACTTGACATTCTTGGTCATAAAACAAGTGGTTTGGCTGAAATGCCAGTCAGGGCACCTGTAAGTTTAGAAGGATGAAACAGTGGTACTAATGCTTCAATATTTCTCTGAATGTTTTAAAGCTCCCCTGGAGGTGGAGGGAAGTAGAAGTAGAAGACAAGAGATGATTTTAAAGTCTCATTAGTAGTTAACTTGTAAGATGAGACTGATTGGGCTTCTTTAACAGGCAAGACAAAAGCTGCAAATCAAGAAAATCTGAGGGATAAAAATCATTATTTGCTGCGAGCTATTGCAAGGAAGAAAACAGCAGAGCTGTTTCAGGCATGGTCGGGGACAATGAACTTTAAATTAGAATGTGGCCGCATGAAATAATGAAACACATACAGCAGATCCTGCATGAGTAAGATGCTCAGCTGGAAAGCAATGAAAAAGTACTCCATTCTGAGACAGGTATAGTGGCAATTAAAAACAAAACACAAACTCAGAGCGTCTGGTCTCACTTTGCTGCAGGTTGTCTGGTGATGTAAAACCTTCAAGAGTGCAGACGTCATCTCCCTAACCAGGATACAAATTCAAAGTAATTTCTGTGCAGCGCCTGTAGCTGAGTTAACTGGCATAAGCTTGAATGTTTTGCCTTTTAAAAACAGGATGCAAATAATCAGAAAATTACAAAAGTTCCCTCTGAATTCTTTTTAAAAAGCTGTAACAATAGGTTCAATTAGAAAATTCAGCTACACTAACACGACATACTTAAAAACCTGGAACAACAAAAACACAGCAAGCTGCAGGCTATAAATCCCATTTGTTACACCCTTACAGGGGTGGGAGGGGGTAATTAGAACAAATGGAGGGGAAAGAGATCAGGATTTCAATAACTGAATCAGAGTTACCAGGAAACTAATTTTTAAATCACAATCTTTCCCAAGAAACTCATATTAGAGTGGTAGTTTGTTATTGCTGTTACTGCCTGAATATGCAGTCATGGAGAAGTTGCTTATTTGTACCTCCTGTTTGCACCATTTACTGGTAGCAAAAATAGCACAGGCGCCTGTTCAGAAAAACCCTACACAGAACTATTTGTTCTTCTCCCTTACTCTTCCCCTCTTGTTCTCTATTAGTATACAAGCCCAACAATCTGCAATGCTGTAAACAAGTGCTGTGCTATTACCCAATTTAATATTTCATCATACCCTGTACAAGCATAAGAGAAAACACGTGTTTCTTGAAGCTGAGAACATATTGAACATGATAGCCATACTTGGCTTTTTTGCTAAAGAACTTATGAAGGAAGATGGGGAGGCATAGTAATTTCACATTTTGAAGACGTTAAAGAGTGTGGTGAAAAAAGCTACAAACAATGAAAAGAAACAGAGAATTAATGAAGCAAGCCTGTGATCTAGAGGAAGTAGATGAATCAGGGCAAGTCACTAGAGACCAGATAAAACCGAATTCCAAAGAACTCTATTTCCTTGAACTTTAAATTCAAAGGCTAAAGAGTTTTTCTTCCTCTCAGTATGGGTCTGTGATAACCTTGTACTATTTATAAGACACATTAGTAAAATTTTATACAATTATATTTCATTAGCAGGGTGTTAAGCACGTTAACAAGTTATATTCCAATTTAAAGATACCATTTTAATTCACTGATAGGTTAAAAAGTCTCTGCAAGTTTAATAACATTTTAACATGGAAGTGAAACCATCCCAAACTATATTTGTATTTCATTCTTAGTGATTCACAGCATCTCTAAAATGCACTTTGGAGATTAAATATTGCAGTTAACAGAACTGAAAAAAACCAGCATATGTTAAAGCTCCTATCAGCTGTTCCGCAGCATTCTTTCCAAGAAGGAATCAAAGTTACAGTTTTTGAGATACTTTCCAAAACTTAACATTTAATGTTGAAAAGAAAATTAATTTCAAATAGTAGACCTTTCTGGAATCTGAGTTCTGGTAATTCAAACCAATTTAATTACTCGAATGATACAAAACCATCAAATAGGACAGGGACAGAAGTTACAAGAGCCATCGACAACTGATGCCTGTTCAGACACTTCCTTTAGGTACTATTTTCTCTTCAACCACTCAAGACTACTTCTTAACACAGGAATGTCATTGAGAAACAGAAAAGGGGTCTTCTCAAGCTGAGAGAAAAAGGCAACCCCAGATACCCCTAAACATCCTATTATATCACACCCCTAGCACGTTGTACCAGAGGAAAAACCCAAAAGTTCAAGACACAGCTGAGATGGAACCAGCACAAGCTTATGCATAAGCATAAGAAGATCGGGCAAGAAAGAGAGCCCATAGTCTCTGCACCTGCCATGGTCTTACACATCTCCCAGCAGGCCTCAGGTGAAGCACATCAATCCAAAGTCACTAGAATATTTTGGACACTATCTTACTGAGATAGAGAACTGATGAATGATTGACACTAGGACATGAAATGAACAGGCATAAAGGAATAATAAGAAATTCTCAGTAGACTGAAACCAGTGTAGGTGTCTCACAGCAAATTTTTTTCCCCAACTCTTTCACCAGAACTCTTAGGCTTAAAATGTTATTCCAGCTTTCAACAGATAAAGAAGTTCTTTGGGAGCTTGTTTGTTAGCTTGGCTCAAGTAATAGAGATACATTTCTACTTGTAAGTACAATCTTCTGTTAAAAAAAGAAACGTTTCTCACCTGAAGGCATTCAACATGTAACAAATTCAGCCCAACCAGTGCTCAAGTTTTCCCCAAGCAGCAGTACCATGAAGCAAGCAACAAGCGATCTATTTAATAGCCAACAACCAGAAAACTAGTAGAACCTGACAAGAATCTCATCAGCTTCACAAAAACGCTTCTTAGCAAAACAGCAATAACCCACATCAAAACACACACCTGCACACAAAAAAATTAAACAAGCAGTGAAGAGCAGAATAACACTGTTCCCATCCACCTTGGCTATACTGCTGTCCTTTCCCTCAGGGCCAGCCAGAGCTCCACAGAAATATGAGAGATTCTGGTCTCAGTGTCCAGAAATAGCATCTTGGTAAGAAATCCCAGCCAATATTGCCAGGCTCCTTACCAGAGCACTGTACCTAAATCTCTGTAGGGGAGGAAACAGAATAATTTTTTTCCTACTTACTCCTGGCCTATTAGGTTTAGAGTTGCTAATTGCAGAAAATGTAATAGTACAATTTTATAACAGAAGTCAACAGTTTAGAGAACTCTACTATTAAGAGGTAGGAGAGATGGTCATTTAATAACATAACTTGGCCCTGTGAAATCAGAGCTTTCTTACAACCCAAAAACACAGCTATGAAGAAGTAGAGCACTTCAAACCTTGGCACATGCAACTTGGACACAAGGAACATCTTCAATTTTATCAAGAAATCAGACTACACAATATTCCAGACAAAATAACACATTGAAAATAGGTTGCTAGAAAGGCATTTCATTAAATCAAAACAGACAGCAGATAAACAGAATCAATAGGCTCTATATTTTAAATTTTGACGCTGTAAGCCCATACTCTCAGCCATTCACACTGAGTGGAGAAGCCAGAGGACACCAGTGTCACACAAAGTTAAGACCTTCCATATGCCAAGCAGAACTGCATAACATTCAGGTAGCATGTATTTAACAGTAATATTTCATGCCATAGCAAAGGCTTATGACTCAAGTTAACCAATCCACACCACATTTAAAACCATCAGCTTTCCACAGTATCTGGTTTAGAGTAGACTTTTCTTCCAGCTGCAGACTCAGATAGCTTTTTCTTCACTGCTTTGTTCACATTAAGTATATACCAATCAAAAACAGAACAGGAAAATATTGTACGGCACTCAAAAACTAGTTTTGCTTGTATTTTTGGCATGGAGAGGACTAGCAAGTACAGTGCAATATATACAGCTTGAAATCCAGGTTGTGTGTTGCAAGCTCCATACCTGTGTGAAGGTGAGGGAGCCTCAAACTGCGGCACCGTACTGTCCTCACTGACTGGGGAGTACAAGCCACTCATTTCCTGAAACAGAAAGCCACAATACAAAGTTGACAAAACATGAATAGTAGGCACTGTCTAATATACAGTGTTCACACAGTAACTTTTTGTTTTTCCTAGCAGATAGCCAACTGTATCTACATTTATTCAACTCTCACCTAGAAGTCTTTACTGTACCTGAAGAAACATGGATTTTCTTAGATTATTTTTTTCCACTATAATTTCAACTGAGTTTCAGAAATCCTACAACCGCAGTGCTTTTTGCCCCAAAAGGGGCAGTTCTAGAGTTGATACTCCAAAAAATCAGTGAATTTGGTTACCATCCAATTGTCTCTAAGACAGCACCTCCCATAAAAATGGCAGAACAAGCAATCTGTAACTGCATTTTTGAGATACATGCAAGCTTTTATCTATTAGCCTTTGCAGCTGAAAGTAATGCTGGTCATGGCAAGAACGGCCACAAGACAACAGGGCAAAGGTGGTATCGTGCTCCAGACTTAAAAGAGGATCTATCAGTCTTCTGTGGGGGAAGCACACAAGAGAAACTTTACACATAAACTTGGCTTTGTCACTGCCAGACTAAATCACTGCTGTGTGCCCAGTATGAGATGGTACCTTTCATCTGTTCGAGAAATGGAAGCTACGCAGGATGCTGCAGCTCATTAGTTAGGGGGGGCAAAGTGTTCCAGGACGACATTACTGGCGCTTTTCAAATTCCCACTAGGTGCCCATTAGTTGTTAGGTAAAAAGTAGGATATTTGTGATGAGAGAGATGCCAGGCTTTAGAGGTCAAACCCAAGGTCACTATCACACAACAGATACGTACCCCAGCTGCAGTCCACTGAAGTGGCTGATTAAAGAGAAGAAAAGTAGGCAGCTACATGCTCTCCGAGGGATCCCGCAGCTTTGGGAATAGCTTCTCCTACATCTGAAGACTTATTTTACCAGTCTCAAGGAAACATGCTAAGGTGTATTTATTTCCCAAGAGCTGAGAAACATTTAGGGAAATAGGTCTGAAAAATGCTGTTACCTACCAAGTTACAATTTGCATAGCTATCAGCTGAAGGGAAGTTCCTGCAGTTGTCAGTTCTATTTATATTTTGATAATTCATCAGCATGCGTATAAATTGGAAGTGAAGAAATCTAAAAGGCTTTTGGGCAGCGGTTGGGAGCTCATGCTGACTGCTCAAGACAAAGCAAGAAGACAGAAGCAGACCTGCAAACTGATTCCCAAGAAGATTTAAGTGAATGCTATTTTGAGAGGTACCAGTCTGATGCATTCGTGAAACATCAGTTTCCTACTCAAAGATCAGAACACTAGAATGATTAGAGAAAAGGACCAAGGAGAAACTTAAGGACTCGATAAGAACAGAAAGACTGAGGTGATGGGTTTACAAATACTTGGAGAATAATTCAGAACAAAAATCTCCTGAGATCCCCATCATTAAGGAATTAAGAGAATTATATCAGGAGGCAGCAGATTGCTTCTGTTTTAACATGCAGCAGGAGCTGGCACTGTTCCTACCCAGTCTCTATATTACAGCTCTCTTGTGCACCCCCCAATACCTCTCCATTTTAAGAATGGCATGCTGCTAAGACTTAAATAGCCTGTGAAAATAGCCAGAATACTGCAACACACAAAAATTCTAAGTTATGATCAATACACCAGCTGCTGATTTCTAGCAATTATTCTAAAATACTTACTACCAACACAAACAAATTGAAAGATATGATTATGTAAGAGCTAGGTTTCAACTAAGTCCCCTCTCATCAACCTGCAGCTTGCAGACATCACCTAAATGAACAAATTAAAGACCATCATCTGTTCAATTTCCTATTACTGGCTCAAATGCCATGAATTTAATACAGCTGCCCCACAGCAAGGCAGACAGCTTGATGAAAATGAAAAATTGCCAGAAGCAGAACAATGTCTGGGCACCTCACCTCTACTCGTTTAATATCTTCTTCCAGAACACTTAGCTCCTTCTGGATCTGCTCCAGTTGCTGTGGATAAGAGAATGGGAGAAGTCTAAATCAATCTGCACTGCACCACCAATAAGATAAATTACAATCTTTTCAGAAAGGAACCTGAACGATCTTAACTGGCATGCTACACAATTCAAAAGTCACTAGGAAGGAAGTTCATATGCATAGATTAACATAAGCATGCACACAAACCACATTCGAGACAAAGTTGTTATTGCAAAACAGTACAAAAATGAGCATGAGGTACTTTGATATCGATCAGAGAGACCCACATTATTCAAACTGATACTTTTATGGTCCTCTAACATCTTCCATGCAAGGTATAACTGGTTTTCAAACACTGGACTTAATTAGCAAAAAACACTATGAACAAGACAGTGATCATTTCACCCTTCAACAAAACACAAAATGCTTTGCTAAAAGGTGTTGAGTATTTCTCTTGCTAGCAGTTAACCTGCCAATTGAAAGTTATTGACAAAGTTTTCAGATTGGCAAACACTTCTTTATGACCAGAAACATTTGCCCCAGGCACCAAGCAAGAACCACATGGCATTTCTTTCAAAGGTGTGATACTTACCTTGGATTACACCATGAACTCCAGTCAATCTGAGGGTTATCCCTGAAAGGGTCAGAAGACGACTTCCCCTCTCACCATCCAACATCCCCTTTGCCTTCTTTGTGTCACATGTAATGTTTTTCAGGTTTTTGAACTTACTTTTCAGTCGGTCAGTAACCTAGCTTCACTCATCTCTAGCAATCGTGAAGCCAGACTTGGTGATTGTTTAACCCTAAGCAAGAGCATCATCTGCTTACCAGTTCTAATTCCCACCCTCATTCAGCAGATGTGTCCCACCCAAACACCCACACAGACTATACCCAGCCTTGCAAGACTCAAACACACACTTCTCCAGGTGAGAGCTCCAAGTCTGGACCTAAACAGACAAAACTCAAGTCCAGGGCAATTCTGGTTCACCAGAATGCACGAGTCTAATAAATACATTGAGAACTGAAAGTCCACCTGACTCTCCTCAACTCACAGTAAAAACCTACAGACAACTAGCACCGTAGTGCATGACCAGAAGCTGTTACCAAGTTGGCAAGTCCACTGAAAGCTTTTTAAGCACAATACATTCTCTAAAGGCCAGACAAATTTTTGTCATTTTGAATTTACAAGGGAATATCAAATTGCCCAAATCTGAAGTTACTAGTATCGCACAACATATTACTCTTAGTATGACATATTCCCAAGAACATTTGGCAAGCTGTTGCCAAAGACTTACTCCCTTGAGTGCTTAGGCTTGGTCCTTTAAGTGGCAGAATGTTTTACTTAAAGAAAAACACACCCACTATTTAAATCCCTACTATTGATCAGCATTCCAAGTATCTGTGTGCTCTGTATTAGATAATCCACCATTTTAATTTAGCTTTTCAACATTAAAAAAGCTTCTGTCCCTGAAGGCAGGAAAGGACTGCTGTGTCCACACCTATTTCTAACATGGCTGCTTCTTCCTTGGAATGCGATGACATTGCATTCATATCCTAATTTCTCTACTCTGAATTTCAGTTTATATTTAATTTGAGTCACAGAGAGCACAAATTTAATAGTTTAAAACTAGACTGCCACAGATAATTTACAAACCACTACACCGTAACAGATAATTCCATTTTCACTTGCAGAACTAGCAAGAATAGCAGGTGGTGCTATAGCTCCAAGATTAGCAGTAAAGTTAAGTGACACTTGCACAGCATGGGTCCTGCCTGTACTCAGCTCTAGCAGACAAATAGCATTAGTCCCCCACTTTCATAAATCCCATTTAAAAAGAAGTCACAAAAACATTTAGAAGGTCCAAAATTACAGCAAGGAAATCAGCTATTCCACAATGTACTGGCTTACAGCCAAACTGGAAAATGGAAAAATAATTGATGGTTGTTGCCACCACAAACAGGAGACCTTTTATAGGAACAAGAACAGAGACTTCTGTTTATTGGCCAGCTTTTATTAACTACTGCACAGAGTCAAAAGTACAAGATCTGGTACTTCATTTACTAATTCTTCCTTCTGGTTACATTAAGGCAAGCAATTTGAATGTACCATAAACTTATCTGATAGTAGCAAGTCTAAAAACTAGGCAAGTGTGTTTTATAGAATCATAGAATCATTTAGGTTGGAAAAGACCTTTAAGATTATCTAGTCCAACCATTGACCCTACTCTACCAGGTCTGCCACTAAACCATGTCTCTAAGCACCACATCTACATGACTTTTAAACACATCTAGGGATCATCACTCAACCACCTCCCTGGGCAGCCTGTTCCAATGTTTGATAACTCTTTCAGTGAAAAAATTCTTCCCAACGTCCAGCCTAAACCTCCCCTGGCACAACTTGAACCCATTTCCTCTTGTCTTATGACTAGTTACTTGAGAGAAGAGACCAGCACTCATCTCACTACAATCTCCTTTCAGGTAGTTGTACAGAGCAATAAGGTCTCCCCATTTTAGGAAAAGTCTTCTCATACTGTCAGTATCAAATGAGTTACTAATGCACACATTGAGACTTTTTTTTTTTGGTAGGTTAGCTCAAGTGTTTCATGGTTTAGCTTTAATCTTGCAAGACCTTAAGTCAGCCCACATTCATTCCAATTAAACTTTGAAAAACGAGACTGCTGATTTATAATTGCCAGCCATTGAGAGACATTTAAGGAAAGCTAAATGAATTATAGTCCTTGCAGTATATCTAGATTTATGGGCCCTTAATTTGATTTTACTATGTTGGGCACAGAAAGCAAGCCAAGTCCTGTCCTGATGATGGGCAGAATCATGCCTATCAAACTTCAAATTAAGTCAGCAAAAACACTTAGAATGAACACTGAAATGTATACTGAAATAGAAGCACATACTACAAACTCTCTTCTCATACACAGATGCTTTCCCAGAACTGAAAAGGCCGATGTGGACAAGGAGAAGGCTTCAATTCAGCATTTAAACCTCAATTTCAACTGCACTAAATGAACTACAATAAGTTGGTGTACAATGTTCTGGTCCCACATTACACACAAACACATATATATAAAAGAAAAATGATAACCTCAAAATAGCCTATGTCTTTTTTTAATCTCTGGGAAGCAGATTTCAGATATTCAAGTCAAGAAGCTACCACAGTAGGAAACGCAGGCTCTTGTATCGTTCGTTTTAGGTAATCTTTCAGATCCAACCCCCTTTCACACCCACAAGGCAGTGCCCCCAAAAACTCTCTAGTTTGAGTCTGAAGTGATCTTAGACACACATACAAAGAGTTCTTCAAAGGCAACTCTCAGCCCTGGACTATGTCGACAAAGGTAAATCCCCTGGTTAGAGTTGCTCAGAGACAGAGACACCCCGCCATGCTACTGAATTTCCACATAAGACTCTTGGGTGGAAATACTAATTTGAATTTACACAACATTAAACACCAGGCCATGTTCAGTTTTTCAGTTGGCTATCTACTAACAGGTGTAGCTGGGCACAGTGCCGAGGTTTCATCCTTAGGCTTCCTGTTTTTCCTGGACAGAGGGCCCCTCAGGAGGCACTGACTTCATCCTTTGTGTTTGTACAGCACAGACAACAAGAAGTGGTCCTGACTGGGTCTCCTGGTGCCTGTTCTAAATGTTTGCAAAGAACTAAAAGCTCAGAGCCTCCCAATGTCACAGAGATGGCCTAGAAAAATGCATGAGGGAAGGACTCATACACCCTTGACCAACTGCCTTTCCAATTCTAGAAGAAGCACAAGCAAAGAACAGCACAAGTTATTTTCTACAGAAATACTGTGAAATCACCAGCACTATTCCACTTAGCAGCTTAAACAGAGCATCTGGATTCACACTTTTGAAAGCTCACAAGTCATGTTATATTCAGTCACACACCTTTGAGGCTCCAATCCAATATCCTTATGCATTCATCACAATATACACTGTGGATCAAGACAAACAGATGAGACTGTTACCAGAGGGAGCATGTTTTTTTCCCCAGACACACATAGCCATTGCACCAACCAGGACAGGTATCATCTGTCCAGCCGAGGAGGATAAATCAGGTAGTGTCTGTAGATAACCTCTTCATTCTATCTCACAACTTCATCCATCCAACATAATCTCTTCCTACTTCTTGTTCTTCCATCAACTACTGCTCTAACAAACCTGAGTGTAAACTTAAATACCAACAGCTGAAACTCTCCTAAAGGTACCCAGTGAAATGAATTTCTTCCCGTAGAACTCAATACCTCAGCGACAACTCTACAGCAAATAAGATCAACTTCTCTCTCTGGAAACCAGTTGGAAGCCTTGTCTGTCTCTAGGTTTTCCTTCCATTATTGCATCAGATACACAGCCTGTTACAACATACAGGGCAACTATGGCAAGGAAGTAATCTTCAGAGTTTAGAAAGATTTTAGCCTTTTAAATTAATCACAAATCTCACTTATTTTGATGTAACCCTTCACTGTTACAGAGTCTTTGCACAAGTGGAAAAATGTGCAAGGATTCTTTCAGTATGAAGACAAGAACACCTGAGCCTCCACAAGTTACTTTCATTGGTGAAACATGGCATCCAAGCCTTTTAGACACATGGGCAGTCTATAACAGATTTATCTGCAGGAAATACTTCCTCTCTCTGATCAATACTACCTCCAAATGATAAATGCTTCCTCTTAACTGGGGAAGAGCTAACAGAAAAGTTTGAGAACAACATCCTGGTTGAGTTGTTTAACACACAGAATTCCTAAGGGTAGGAGACAGGAGATGCCTGGCTGATCAAAAACATGTTTTGTATCTAGAATTTTCCTCCCTCTCACTTAAATCCTCTTTGGGTTGCAGGAGTAATGCTTTGAAGGCTTACTGATAGGGTCTGACAGAAAAGTGTCACAAGAGAAAGATATCTGGGGCAGGGAACAAAGCTGTCTAAACATTTAGATTAATTGCCTTAGAGTTTAATACACTACTGTACACGCTGCTTAGCTCCTAGTACTAGGTTGTCCCCTCTTTTTCTTTGGAAAGATCTCTCCACTGCAATAAGGAGAGTCAGCTATTATACGCTGATGTTTACATGATAATCTCTAGCTTGCTGCTCATACACTAGCAGCGTCCCTAGCTTATCATCACTGCAGTCAGAGCTCACATCTCTCATTGAGTAGCTTAGAAATGCAAATAGATTTAGAATACCAGTTATTTAAGTGCAGTGGATAGATAAGAAATTACTATAGCTATAAATTCACCTCAGGAGTCCTGGAATGTAATCAAGACTATATGACAACATAAGAGCATGACTGATTTCTAGTTCTGTCACCTCCTCTTGCTTACTCATTAGTTCATCCATGTGTGTATGCGCAGAACAGTAAGACTTGACAGGTGAAGTGATTAACACAAGGTAATGACATCCCTGGAGAATTCATGCTTATAATTCCCTGCAATTATCCCACAATAGCTAATAACTTCTCTTATTTTTAGTATTTAACATGCTCACAATATGAAGCAAGTGAAGACAGCTGGATAGATACATACATTTTAGGTTGAAAAGATCGACGATGATTGCAAAATGCTGAGCAGGCACCCAGTGCAGCAAATGTGAAACATTTCAGGATTACTTCTCTGTCCCAGGCTATCTACCAGCTGAAAACAGCCCCCTTGCATTAGCAGACATGAACAAGGCCTTGTTTGTTAGATACGAGAGACTTAATATGACAATACTAGAAAGAAAAAGCCCATGAAACATAAGAATGAAGTGACAGCTGCCAAGAGAAGCATGAATGCATTTTAGTGAGTATCACCTGTATGTTGTAGAACTTGATTTGTGGCACTAATTGTGAAGCTCAGTATCCTCCTTCAGTAAACAATGGTGCTACTTCACAGAAATAGCACTCTCCATCAGGTAGCTGAGCTAACTATGTTTTAGGACAAATTATATATATATATAAATATATATAAATATAAATATATATATATGTATGGTGGTGTCTAACTTCATCTGGCAACATTCAAATCCTGACAAGACAGTTAGTAAGGCCTCTTTCTAAAGTAATGAATATAAAACTGGGGAGAATTTTTTGTATTAACTCAGCTCTCTCACAAAGTGTTCAAGATGAAAGAACATGTGATCATTTAAAAGTAAACAAAGTTAAATTTGCAAGAGTATGCAAAACAGCTAAACTAACAGCATTAAAACTCTGGCATGAAATATGAATTTTAAAAAAAGACACAAGTTGTTGCATTTGGTTTCCCTTGAAAACAGTAATAAAAAGAAGTCAAGTATTTTTATTATTAAACTTCACCTTCCAGGCTCCTTGGATCTCTTTCATTTCAACAGAAGAGACTGCTGGATCAAAAAAAAGAGTGTGCATTCAATTAACGGTGCACACATATGGAAAGGCACACAGCCACAGTCAGTTCGCCTCAGAGACAACCAACTATTGTGGATGATCAATACACTTCTCCCCTCCAAAACTATCTATGATTTTGTTGAAAAAGAATTTAAGCTTTAGCCATTTGTTTTCAATCTTTTTCAAAGTAGGAAAATTTTTTTCTATTACTATTGCCAAGGATTTTGGTTTTTGCCACATTGCCATAGGTCAAAAAGAAAACACAATATATAAACTTAAAAGAAAGAGGACTTGCAAATACCCTTCTGCAAAAAACATACAGTAAATTTCAGCTTGAAAGATCAATGTTTTGAAAAGTTATGAACACATCAAACCAGGATTTCCAATAGAAACTTCTGCAGGTGCTGAACCTCACATTTATCTTCTAGAGAAATGATGAAAGTGCAAGAAAGAGGCATTTGTCAAAATATTTGACTACAGCAATATTCTGAATTCTTAGGTACAAGTCTATAAAGATACAGTTTTATTCTAGATATAAACCCCCTCCAATAAGCTCAGAAGTCACTATTTCATGAAGGCAGGAGAAAAAAACAACAAAACTTGAGTGAAGTAAGCAAGGAGGGTTACAGGTGGTTAACTATATGCTCTGAACATGTTTTTATGAAATATTATACAGGTGCACTAACTCTAAGGCAATATCCGTATTAACTAACAAAATATCCACTCTCTATGTAAGAGCCTGCAGTATGTAATAGATAAAACCTGTTAATAAAATCATGCAATTAATACTACTCAAAAAGGGATATTAGGATACAAAGTTACCAAGCAATGTTAAATTCCTTTAAACATTTAAGCCAAAAGTTTGAAACAAGCACTCTTGTTCATACACAAAAGAAGCTTTATAATTAAGAACTTAATGTTACAGCTATGGCTTACTGAGTGAAACTGCAATTACTCTATTGTCATCTTTACTAGAACCACGTTTGAATTAGGAAAGGAAAAAAGGTAGTGTTCCTCCGCATACTAAAGGCTGCTCCTATGACTCATAGCTATGTGCAAATACATCAGAGTGTTCCAGGGTCCACACATGTTCCTTGAGTTCCATCCTCATTTCTTAGAGTCACCTATTAGAGCATCAAAAGAAACTACAGTAAACTTTGAAGCTCTGATAACCTTCCTCTGCTTTACTGCATATTAAGGTGGCCCCCTAAACCCCTCTTCTCAGCTTCCAAACTAGCACCTCAGGCCTTCTGCAGCCTGGGTACATCTATACCACCAGCATAACCCATGCCCTTTCACAAACAGTAGCTTCTCTATTACTCACAGAGAAAACTCCCTCCAGAAAGGAGTACTTGTCACAAACTTGACCAGCTACAGAGAGGACCTTGGGACTTACTGGAAGGGAAGCATCAACTGGCCTAATTTACTCTATGCATATAGCTTGATTGCTGAAGACAGATTTTGGTATCTTTCTAAAACTATCCTACTGACTGGTCTGTATTTTCCATGCTTCTACCCACTGGTTCTCATCTTTATCATCCTTATCCAGTGGAAAGATTGCTAGCTAGTCTGACAAGCCCTCATTTCCCTCAAAATAAATGGCAAGGCCAGATGCTAACCACTATGGCAAGGACAGAACTTACAGGCCTGCACAAAAGTCTTTTGAGATGTGACAGTCTGCACTTCACATTGGAATACAAAGCACGGTAAGAAATAACAGAGGAAGTCTTGGCAACAGAGGGAACACATAGGCAGGGACAGAGAGGATCTGAAATAAGCTATGTGTCCCAATAGGCTTCAGGATGTTCCCAAGGCTGTATTCAGAGAATTTGCAGCCAAAATTGTTTCTTTAGCCTTAAAGGAGATACTATCCTTGTACATTATTACTAAAGCCAAGGGCAGATGAGATGGGAAACATTTCCCAGGTGCTGAAAACCAGTCAGGGATGGAACACTGTGCTACAGTATATTAAGAACCAGAAGCTATGCAATTTCCCTTCCCTTCATCCTTCCCACTCAGCACATGCAAACTAAAGTAGTTATCAACAGCCCCTCCTTCTGCAAGAGTTGTTCTAACTCAGTTTCAGCTGGGGGAGGACAAAGCAAAGTCGTCACTGACTTTATGGTACTGCCCCAAACACCCTTGCACTTGAATCACAACAGGATTACTCAAGGAAGAGCACCCTATTTAAGCTGTGTATGAACCTCCTGAAGCACCTACTTATCAATTCACCTCCTACACACAGGCAGCGTTACCAGGAAACTGCCCCAGTATCTTAATGGTCCCTCAAGCTCCATTGGGATTCAGTGCAAGATGTTTAATGCTTGCCGATGAACAACGGCCAGAGCCTGCATTAGTTCTGCAGTCAAGATGGGTCAAGCTCTAAAATTCTCTGCATAATACTAAATATTGGGAATATAAGAAAATGAAAGTAGATATTCTGAAGACTTGAGAAGTGTTTGTAGATTCAGCCACCATAAAATAACTTCAACCAGCATTCAAAAAATGAAAGCTAGAAGATACCTCAATGGTTTTGAGCAATGCTTGTGCCTTTGCTCTTTAAGCAAGAAATAACAGTAATACATTTCTCCATTTTTTTTTGAACCTTGAAGGATCAAACAGATGGTATACTTCATACTAGACAGAATCAAAAGTGGAAGAATGCCATTTTGTCTTCACTGATACCTCCAGTGATAGCCAAGATATTCTCTAGCGGACATTTTCATTTGATGTTTAGGTATCCTAATTGACAGTATTTTCACCACGTCTCATGGGATACTATGCCTAGTGTTGCAGGTCCCATACTTTACAAAGGAAACTTTATCTTGGACTCAGTTTTCCCCTTTGGTTAGTTCCTTTCCATTACTCCTGTTGGCTCTGCTCAGAAAGCCATGGATATCTGGTTGGTGGACAGACTCTAAACAACTTGCTTTGGGATGACTTCACAATCAGACCCTCAATCTATTCTGGACAAGGCCACTTGTCCAGACTCATTGCCTTTACATGGTTCAAGTTTGACCTTACAGTCACACTTTTGGCTCTTATGTTCTTCACATCTTTTATCAGAAACCACAACCTCTAAGAAAGCTTGTCTTTCCGCTGTTTTCACGATCATTTTTCTAGGCTTCTGGGATATTTTTGGTATTATGGTTTATGCATTGCATAAATGATAAGTCCCAAACCATGAAAGACCATGCATGTGATTATGGAACCCCCTCTTATTCCTTGAGACACTCATTTTGAGAGAAATAAGGAAAGAGCACAGAATATTAATTCTTTTATGACACACATTAGTCATGGTATTTAATACACTAAAAGCAAAAAAATGGTGAGGGACAACAATTTCATTGCTTCCCCATCTTTCAGTGTTCCCATCACATAAAGAAAAAAATCTTGTTTCAAAGAATTTGATGTAAATTTACAGTGGGGAATCTCTGTCCTCAAGTTGCCTTCTTCTCACATGCTTCACCAGTGTGAGACAAAAAGGCAAGCAATTAAAAATTGAAGCTGTCACATGTAAAGAGATTAATTTTCCTTGAAACCCATGTGTCCTCTGCCTGAGATTTCCCCCAAAATGCCTTGCCTTTTTCTTTGCAGAGATAACACCAGGATAACACATGACTTAAACAGAAATTAATTGGTAAACACAGCAAACAACACCTCACTCACTGAAACACAAAGCAAGTTACCTCTCGTTTGTTTCTCCTGGCAACTTTGAGAAATTCCATAAGGATCTGCAATTGGGCAGCATGGGACTCCTGTAACACAGTAAATAAGGAAGTGTAACTCACAGATACATTAAGAGAAATAGACATTAATTTTATACACACAGAAATCCACACAACACAGAAAGAGGTGAGGAAGAGAAAACAGCTTACTACAGCAGTTTTAAGAACGGTCATTTTACTTTGCCTCACAGGTTTTAAGGTTGTGTTTGGCTCATGACAAGTTTTTACATGAAGGCAGAAATCGTAACAGCTCTGGCTTGTGCATTACTGAAGACTTACTAAAAAGTTGAAATGCTTTTCAGTTTTTTTGACTACTGCATCTAAAATTGTTTTTGGAATACAGGTTCCTCACAGACTCATTTTCTACCTTGGAAGATCATTAGCATCCACTTCGTGATTAACATACTAAAGCATGAAGTATTTATATAAAAAACACTTCCCCCCAAAATTAACATTTGTGTTTATGTAAAGAGATTACTGCTGAAGATTTCTCCAGGGTGGAAGACAAAAATAAAGTCACTGATGAAACTAAACATCGCTTTCCAATCTTTCCATAACAGGTCATTTACCTCAACCCATCAGCTTAGTATTTTCACCCAAATTGGCCAAAAACTTGACAGGGCAAGATAAGAGAAGCACAAGAGGAAAGAAAAGGAAAACCTGTATTCCAGCATTAATATAGTCTCAGAATGCTCGGATAGGATTAGGGCTTGTTTTCACAACCTACCAAAACATTTATTATTAAAGGACTGTGAACATACACTCAAAAAGGATCAAGACATAGGAGCACACAGAATCCATTAAAGGCAGATGAGACAGGAGAAGTAAAGAGATTAGGATGCAAGACTACTACTTTTTTGAGATTATGTTCTTCCTTCCCACCCCTGTGATGATAATGAAAGTGAAGCAAGTAAAACTAGAAAGGAGAAATGTTTTTAAATTGTCCTTTAAGTGTCAGGTGTGCTTTTGTTTTTTAAGGCCTAGTATCTTTAAAAGATATTCCTGCTCAGAAGCACCCATACACTCAGTCCTGCCGCCTTTATTTCAGATTTGTCACAAATGATACAAAGAGACTTGGGGGGCGGGGGGGGAGGTTTTACTCTGAAGTTAGAAGCCATACTCCCACCATATCTTCACTGAACCACAATAAAAAAAAGTTATATACAAGTCCCCACACAATAAGGTAACATAACAGTTTTGCTAGGAGTCAGTAAACATATTTTGGGTTACTTTCCTTCCCTCAGAACCACAAGCTGTGTAAATATTGATTCTGCAAGAGTAAGATAAACCATTCCCAATACAATTTTTCCTCACCTGTTTTAAAGCACCATCAAAACCCAGTCTCTTACCCAAAGTTTACTAGGCCAAATTTTGTAATCCAGTTTGATTTAGAAGGTCTGGCTCTCATAACCGGAAAATGGTCACTTGAGACCAACAGCATGGAATGGCCGAATACAGGAGAACTATCCCAAACCAACTATATTTCAGTTAAATCATAGGAACAGCTTGCTTCACATTGTATAAATCTTCAAACCAGCCTCATAAACAAAACACCTGAACTTTTCTTTCAAGCATTAAACACGAAAAAAGTCTTCAGGGATGGCAGTTATCCAGGTTCAATCAGTTCCAGCAGACACTAAAAGGTGTGATCTTTTTCACATGCTCATTGAGTTTATTCCTTAATCTATACTTTGGACTTCTTCATGCTTATTACCAAGTAAGCTCTGATATTTACTTGTGCAACAGTCAATTAGCAAACATCTTCATATGCCTTTGTGTTCTACTAGCTACTTTCTCTTATCCTTTTTCATTTTCCCTGCTTGTTTATACAAGCCTGCCAGCAGCAACACTATAAGCATGTTATGGGTGTCACAGTTGAAATGTTAGTTTTCTACAAAGGTCAGCGAGATGGCCAACTTTTCAACACCAAATTGCAAGAGAAAGTTCTGAGCAATTCATTTGGCAATAGACTCTTACTTCAAGAAGATAAAAGCATGAAAAGAAAAAACAGCTAACTAGACAACAGCGTTCATTTAAGTAAGACAAGAGAGACTTACTGCTTCCAGCTGCTTCTTCTTTTGAACCAGTAGCTCCAGCATCAGGTTGACATTGGCCAAGTCAAGATTGTCTTGATCAGTTCCCAATAAATCTTGAATTATCTGCCACCTATGGCCATTCTAGAAAGAAAACAAGATGTTGGAGAGACACTGAGTTCAAGCCATCCAGGGCTATATCCAGCAACAGATACTAAAATAACATTGCAATATTTCATCCCTTTGTAAAAATTTCAAAACAATTTTCAGGAATCAGAATTCCCAATTCTCCCACACGTACAGGATATAGCTCTTCTGTCCTACTGCATAAGTGCTTATCTTATTTGGAAGATATTTGCACTTTATGAGAGCATAGCTGCTGCTGCTAGGAAGAGATTATTTCACAGCCACAATTAGTTTCTGAGAACGTGTTTCTATGGGGAGAAAGAAAAAAACATGTTTATCCAAGTTTAGCTGGATTACATCTATCTGAAATACTGTTAAGTGGCAATACCTTTTAATTTTTTTTTAACCAAGTAACAGGTAAAGCCCTCATGCTAAATTCAAATTGAAGAAGGTAGTATCAGCTTATTTCTTCTATTCTCACCTCCCACACTACTCCTCTTAAGAGTATTTTCATGGGAAACGTGAGAGCAGGAAAGAAGATGGAGCTTATCGGGGCAATCTTCTCATTCAACCTGTTAGAGCTATGAAGGACTCCTCAGAGAGCCAGCATACTATCATGCAGCCCGTTCTTCCCTACAGGCTGTTTGCTCTTTGTGAGTAAAAGGTTAAAAAAAAAAAGTATCTTTTAGCACAGGAAAAACTGAGTAATAGGTTAATGCTAATACAGCCTTACATTAAAAAGCCTCAGGAACCAAAAGGAACACTTGAAAGGTCTTTAGGCCTTCTAAGAAACAAAGCTAGATTAAGAAATCCTGCTCTATAAAAGCTATGACACTAGATCAAGATATTTAAATTTGCAAGAACTAGAAATGCCATCCAGTCTAAACCAGACATTTTTTAAGAGGCTGTAGCCTATTTGTATTAGCTAGATTAAGAAAAATAAAAAAACGTAAGATCTGTATAGAACACAACTTCTTGCACAACTCTCAACAGAACCTGTGGAAACTACAGAGGCAAAAACTCAATTTCAATCTGGAACAACAAAAATATTTTTTAAGCAAGTCAACAAGACAAACTTTAACATACTAATGTACTAGTTAAATGTACTACTGCTAAACTACTCAGAAAGCTTCAAAGATGCCTTAACATGATTTCTTAATGAGACAAATCCATGACCAAGAAACAGTGCCGTTTGCTGCAGCGTGTCTTGAATGACTTCTCTTAATACCAGAAGTAATACAAGAGGAGAACAAGCACATTAAGGAGCTGGTACAACAGCAAGGTTTCTCTTTTTAGAGATGTCAGGGTGTTTTTTTTGTTTGGTTGGTTTTTTTTATTTGCTGCCAAAACATAGACACAACACTGGGCATGAAGTCAGGGTAGATTTCCACTTATTGATAGTTATTAAACATGGATGCATTTACAGGCATCATTTTTAAAGGTGCACTATGAGAAAGTTGAACCAATTTCCAAGAAGTTACCGTATATGCCTTCAGTTCAATTGTGTGCATTTTAAACCAGATATGGTTTATGCACATTTTATATTGAATATAAAAAACTTACTGTGAGTAAACCAATGAATCCTTAAAGTATGCTCTTTTCTAGAGCACACAATGCTGAAAGCATTGGTTTCTGCAACGCAGCCCCTAAGTTAACACTTCAGTAGAGGGGCTTTAACTGATTGTCATGGTTTCAACTGGGATGGAGTTGATTTTCTTGCTGGCAGATGGTGTGGTGCTGTGTTTTGGATTTGGGATGGAAGTGGTGTTGATGGCACACTGATGTTTCTTGTTGTTGCCAAGCAGTCAAGGCCTTTTCTGCTCCTCATACTGCCCTGCCAGCAAGTAGGCTGGACTGCACAAAAAGCTGGGAGGAGACACAGTCAGGACAGCTGACCTCAGCTGACCAAAGGGATACTCTATGCCACATGACATCATGCTCAGTATGTAAAGCTGGAGGAAGAAGGAGGAGGGGGGGGCAGAGGGGACACGTTCAGAGTTACAGCATTTTGTCTTCCCAAGTAACCATCATGCATGATGGAGCCCTGCTTTCCTGGAGATGGCTGAACACCTGCCTGCCAATGGGAATTCCTTTGCTTGCATGCACTGCTTTTGCTTTACTTAAACCATCTCTATCTCAACCCACAGGTTTTCTTTGCTTTTTCTGATTCTTCTCCCCATCCCACTGCAGGGGCAGTGGGAGAAGCGAGCAAGCAGCTGCCTGGTCCTAGTTGTCAGCTAGGGTTAAACCATGACACTGACAAAAACAGGGGCTCCATGATTTTTAATATTACTTTGCAGTCTTAATTATGAATTACAGAAGGCAAGGAAGCCAGACATAGCAAGACAAATATGCAAGTTTCCTGGTTAACGTAATATATTCTTTTTGATCTTAATGTACAAGACCATCCACTGCTGCTGTACAGGGGTCTTCATGAACTGAGAGCACAGATCATGCTCCAGTTCTGTGACATGAAGCGAGTCTAAAAGACATCCAAGCAGTTTTATCTGGCATCAGAGCCAGAACACCAGTACTCCAAATGCATCCTTCTCCCTCTTGTGGTTGGTATCAGCCTTCCTCCAATTTCCCTGTAGAACACAGCTGCTCACACGTGATCAGACCAGCCTGTGGCACTTCTAATCATCCATTACTCTCATTGTTGCTGTAATTTCAAACACTGAATGAAAATTACCACCTTTAAACACATGTGCTTCCATGGATAGTTTCCCAGGTTATATTCAATACATCATATGACACTCAGCTATGCTAACACAGCTTGCCTCTACACATATGTTGCTGGCAGGAAGAATGAGTTTCCCTCATAGATCAAGTTAAAGCATCAGCTCAACAGTATAATTTCTTCTAAATTAAGCCCATAAAGATGCAATTGCAATACAGAACCATTAAATAAATATAAAGTAAGAAAGTTGGAACATACGGTGCTACTCACTGAATGGTCCAGTTTGAGTCTTTTTTCCTCAGATCTTTGCTTCTGTTTAAGAATAAGTTCATTGACTAAAAAGCAAATAAACAGAACAGAAAAGAGAGGAATTTAAAGTTCACAAAAGCATCTGAAAAATTCTATCTCAATATTTTTACTTTAGCTATTAATTCCACAGTAAGTTTATCAGTAATTAAAAGATGTCTCCATTTTTTTCTCACCAATTTACTCCTTGATTTTTTTTTGTGAAGTATATAAAGATTTTAATAAAATCATCAACAAATAAAATGCCTAAACATTCCCCAAATTGATTCAGTTCCTTTTTCTGAGCACCCATGGTTCTTTGACAAAGTTTTTCAACTCCAAGGCAGAAGTACATCACAGAAGATTATGAGGGAGAGAAAGCATTAACTGATTTACTACAGGCCAAAAACAAGCACAGCCAAATAGAACAACTTTTTTCTTTTAATCACTGTGTGCATTTTTAAAGATAAACTTTTGCTACAGTTTTATTTCACACCAGTTTAGTGAGTCGTGTAAGGACAGAAAGATAACCTCAAACTTTCACACACATATACAAGCTCTTCCCCCTTCTCATGTCTGTTCTTCCCCCCCAGTACACATCTCAAACCCCTGAATGTAGGTGTATGGCAGCAACGCTCTATGGCCTAACACATCCTCCAAGACCTGCCTCAGCACCACCTTCAGTACAACATGCTTGAGTCGAAATCAGGATGCCTGTTTCTGAAGCATTCCTTAGCTACTGTGGCTTTTGATCTATTCACTGTTAAATGGGTATCACAACACATGAAATCAAGATTTGATTAAATTTTGATATTTCACACTGCAATGCATTTCCTTTGATCTTTTCTCCCCATAACATTTTAAATTCTGTTTCCAGTTAGGATGATTTCCCTCCTTTAAGAAGCAGTCAATTAGGATTGCATATATGTATGTGTGTGAGTATTTTTTCTGTATGTGATTTACACTTACATACATCACACGGACCTCACTGCAGTAGCCAAAATAGTACAATATGTAATTCAGCCCCCTGTCTTCAGTGTCCATACTTTGTAAACAGGGCATGTTCTTGATTATTAGACAGGTAACAGTGCAAGAAAACAAAAGTAAACAAAGAGATTCAAATCTCCATCTATCAGAAAAACACCTTTGTTTTGCTTTTCTTCATATGCAAACACCAGCAAGTCAGTCTCACTACTGTAACTCTGCATACAGAACTGCTGCAGGCAGCAGAGTATTAACAATTTATGCTACTAACCACTTTTTTAAATAAAAACCACAGTTGACCAAAGAACTGGTGTTTGGATTTTATTTTCAATATCCAGAAGCCAGTTATTTGCAGGATGAATTTACAGTTGCCTGCCTTCCTTACCAACCAAGATGTTTCTCATGCAAGCGAGCCTAGAGCTCACCTAAGAAGTTGGGATAAAGATGATCTATGTTGTCCACAACATAGTTGCATTTGGGACATCTGTTATTGTCCTCCAAGCTCTGGTGAATACATTTATAGCTGTTTAAAAACAAAAAACAAGAAACAAAACAAGTGAGCAAATATGAAGGAACAAAACAAAAGCACAAGGTAAATAACATCAACCATAGATAGCTGGCAACACAAAGTACATGTTAACAGCTGCATTGCCAAGATCCTCCAGTGGAGTCAAAGTGTTCCAATATTAACTCAGAGCATGCTACAGCAGAAAAACAGCAAAGTTTCTTGGCAAGGATTACAAAAAGTATTTAAGTACTTCACTCTTATTTCCCAGAGGATTGTAGCAACATGGATACTTCAGCCACACTTCCACCTCGAATTTATGCTCCTCTTTCACAGCTAGAGCTAACAAACAGACTATGTAATTCAGAAGAGATTCTTCTAGATTAGCCAAATACTTATCAAGCAACATTAAAAGCTATTGCACATTTTGGGTAATTGAGCACAGAAGAAATACCTTCACCAACTTCCCACATTTCCCCCTATCCCCTGGCTGTTGTTCTTACCAGAACTGACTTCAGAGGTGCTCTCTGTTGAGCTGTTAGCTATTTTAGGGACAGAGTAACTACAAGATGCACTTCGGCATCAAGTTTAAGCATCTCACACCAAGAACGTAGCATCACATTGACTGCTGATAACGACATGTGACAACATTGTTCTGTTCTTTCTAAATAAAGATATTCCAATGCTTCTCATCTTGGATTTTTAAAAAAGTTACAGATCATAGTGATGAAGTGTTACTATAAAGGGCACAAAAATCAGCTGTAATCTTACCTGTTGCAAGTCAAAACACTTCTGAAAGTTAACTGAATCTGCTGTTTGAGGAAGTGCTTTATGCTAATAAAATATTACTTCTTGTAAAAGATAGGCAACATATTTCTAGTTAAGAGACACCGTAAGAGTACAACATACATGGGACATTAAAACATTATGGTTCAACATCTATTCGAATTGACAGCAGGAGCAGCAGGTAGTTCCACACCTGCCCCTGGAGGGTTCTTGTACTTCTGCATGTAACATTTGCTCCTCACGACAGCCAGAGATAACACACTGATAAATAAGTGGACCTTGGGCCAGTTCAATACAACAGAAGCAAACCTGAAGCATATCCTCTTTTAAAAAGTTTAAGAGAATTGCAATAGACAATGTGCAAGCCACTTCAAACTGTATACGGTCTTGCACAAAGGCAAGGAGGACCTCCCAATATCAACCAATACCAACAGTCACTCCTAGGACCTCTACAGAGGTGACACTGCTTCAGGTGGTAACAGATATCTTCCATTTCCAATAGAGACAAGTTGACAA
This sequence comes from Burhinus oedicnemus, assembly GCA_008921705.1. NCBI lineage: Eukaryota > Metazoa > Chordata > Aves > Charadriiformes > Burhinidae > Burhinus > Burhinus oedicnemus. Next base: position 96,118 of record VFFE01006808.1, on the reverse strand, counting down.
ACTGCTCTGACTCTGGGTACTGGAGGCTACCAGCAGTTTATGACCATTTTATTTCTTTACAGAGGAAATATGGTGGCACAATATTTTTTGTTTTGACACTAAGAAGACTTTTTTTAGTTTAACTGGTACCTATCTTTTAAAATTTTATTTCAACCTCTTTCTCCAGTGCAGGGACAGAAGACAGAAAAGTAACAAAAACTCTGAAGGAAAGGGATTCACAGCAACAGTCCTCACACACTGTAAGAGATGGACATTTTGCGCAATATAAAAAAAAGACTTACCAGAAGCTGTGTCCACATTTCGTCATGTAGGCTTCTTCAATCATATCAAAACAGATAGGGCTGAAAACAAAACAAAAAAATCACAATTATGTCTTTATACATTAAAAAAGGAAGGAAAGTATTATTAATTCAAAGCAGCCATCTAATCACAGTTAGGTAGTATTTTCTATTTGTAAAATGAAAGAGGACACACAAGCGCAATAGCAATCAGGCAGTATAAAGATCAAAAGGGCAATCAGTGGTTCTTTGAACTCAGAATAATACTGCAGTTTGCCACAATTAGAAACCAGCTAAGTGTTCACTCTTGAAGCTTTCAACAGCTGCAAACTACCCAAAGCCAGAACACCTTCAACAAGCAAGGCTGCAGAAGAACCTCCTAACCATCTATACTAGGGCTCAAAGAGAATGTAAAAAAACCCCACCAACTTTTTTTACATGAACAGACACACAGTATTTATAATGACACCAAAATTAGATAGCTATTGGCTGAAAAAAGGAAGGATAAACTATGATTTTAAAAAGTGATGCAAAGAGGCAGAGCAGAACAGAAATAGTAATGATGTAATGAGAACAGGAATTAATAAGTAGGAGGAGAATGAAGATGCCAATGAGGGGGTATGCCTGCAGAGCACTGCCAGGGAGCAGGCTGGCTGCTGAAGAGCACGATGAAGTTATGGTGCAACTGAAAAAGTGTACCAACAGTCAAGCACTGTGTTACAAACTCAAAGGAGAAGACAGGAAAGGTAGAATACGGGACTGTTCATAAGAGACAGAGGAATGCAAATGGAAACAAGAGCTTTCATTTTTTCCAAGACTAGTTAGTCTTGACCCAAGTGCAGCCAACTCTCTGGGAGGGATCACCAAGGACCAAGCAGGGAGGTGAAAAGAAGAATGTGCAAGCAAGTAGTACTCCACAGGAACCTGAGCAATACAAGACACATAGGAGTTCAGTGAGATGGGTAGTGGAAGAAATCTGTCTCCATATCAAGTGGCTAGGACATATTTGAAAGGAAAATGAAACACAAATGAAAGCAGAGAAGAGATGCATCTTACTTCCACTGACTCCTAAAGCTGCTATCCCTGATAGCTGGCAAGATATGCTGCCACATACATACTCATCTTCAGGTCTCAGCCAGCTATCCAATGAGATGCTGTGGGCAGCAACATCACAGTTCTGCACGTAACACATGTACCAGCTGTGTCACAAGGTTCACCTTGCTTTCAAGCCCTTACAGAGATCCAAATGCTCTCCTCTCACTCCCATGAGTCCACACCAAGTTCAGAGTTTTTCGCCAGCATTTGTTTTCTTCAGAAACAGCCTCCTCCCACCTTCTGCCAACAAGGCAGTTCCCACAGAATAAGCTGTTAATAAACTGTTAACAACTTCCAAAAAGCACGAATCTTTTTGAATCCAAGACAAAAAAACCCTGTATCTTAGACTGAAATAAGCAATGCTTGGCTAAGCAGGGGAGGGGAACACCTCAATTTCTCCCCTTGTTATCACTCCACAGAAGTCATTCCCCCTTTCTGTCATGTATTTGTTACCCCCATCACGCATTTAAAAACAGGAAGGAGAAAATATCTCTTAAATAAGTAGTTATTTTTAAACCCATACAGGGGAAGCTGTGGCACCCCTGCCAATGCAATCTCACTCCAAATGACTGAACTGGAACACAGATGCCTTGAAAGATTTGTCCAACTTCACATACAAACCAGGTCTTCTTAAATATTCCACCAAATCATCTGTATGAACACAACTTGAAAGCAAACAAATCAAACCAGAATGCTACTATCTGAACCAAATGAGCCATCAATTCTGTTCCTCAAAAGAAGCCTCCAAAATAATTAACACACACCTGTCCCTCTTCCACCCTGAGAGACCCTCCTCTGCACATCATTTGTCTTGAACTCCTGAAGTTAGTGCTACTCAAGTTACTGTTTCCAAGTTAGAAGTTATTTAGTTTCAAGGCATTGTTTAGTCAGAATAAATTATGAGCCAGTAAGGGTGGATTAATAAAGTGAGAATTATGCATCTGTGCATTCTATTAGCTGGCCTTTAAAAAAAGAAAAAGTCAAAGTCTTATGGTTATATGAGCGTCTGAGGCTCATTTCTTCCCATCGGTGATGAACAGCTTAACTTTTTTGCCGCCTTCTAGTTATCCTGTATAACACAGTCCCACTCTCTGTATCATCCTGAAAACTGCTATTCCCCACAGGGCCAGCTGTGATTTTTCCCAGCACACTCCTAATAGCCTGTATCCAAAGAGTGCAGCAATCAAAGCTGTAATGCTTCCCTGTCTGCAATAGGACATCACAAATTAGAGCTAAAAAGAGGAAGATTACCTTCTAACACAACAGTCACCCAAGACCACTATTTCTAAACTTACCCTTCTTCATCTCCAGTCAAACTGATAAGTGACAGAGCCAAAATAGTTGGGAAAAAGCAATCAGAGACAGCAAACATAGCCATTCAGCACCAGGGTCATTGTTAACAGAGCCTGAAGTTTCCATTAAGAACTGTTTCCCCCAAAATGTTCAGTGATTTACAAGTGGAAACAAGATTGATATTTTTTAATACTTACTGAAGCCAAGCTGGCTGTAACACATGAAAGTTGCTACGCACCAGTTGGTTTAAGTTAATCTAACATAGAGAGAAGGTTAAGTAGTAGAATGATGGTGAATTGAGACATACTATAGCTTGTAGCATACACCAAAATTGAGAAGCACAGGTATGGTGAAATCAAGGGTTCCCTGCATGAGATAGCTCTTATTCTCCATTTATCTTAAGCAGCATAGCTAGATAAAAAAAAAAGCAAATTATTTCAGCAAGCCAAAAGTGTCACTGTTCTTTACCAGATACCAATGCTTTATTTACTAAAGAGGTTTTTACCCAGTGCTGCAAAGGCTTACCATTCTTTCTCTATGAAGTAGACCTCAAGTATTTTTTAAACCATTTTAACCAAGTTTATGCCTCTAAGTTTTGCCAGCTGTTTTCAAGGCACCTCTCAAGAGTGCTACTGTCACACCACTGCTACCCAAACACCTGGCTGAAGTGGTCACTATAGACTTTAAACATGTTTCAAATTTCCTTCTGCTCCAGAGCAAACAAAATTTGTTAGTTTCTCCCTCCTATTCTGCTCCTCTTCAGTCTAAGCAGAGAGCAGGACTTGCTGCAGGCTCTGTCCTTCACATGGAAGGTGGCCAGGTTAAAGATCACTGCCATTACTATCTACTCAATATGAAGCTCCAATAGAACAATAGATTATAAAACCATCAATGTACATGGTATGTAATCAGCTCACTGTTGTTATTTTGTAACATCCAGGGTCAGTTTGCAGTACTCCTAACTAAAGGGGTTTGCCAGATAACAAACATGAACAATTACACTCAGCCCATGTCTGGCATTAACAGCTAACCACCTGAGGAAAGAATTGTTTTTAAGAACCCATGAACCTGCAAGTCCACCTTTAAGTGAGGCACACAGCCCTTCCCACATCTGAGTTTGTTGGGTGTACCTCTCCAGGTCAGTATGCAGCATCCCCTCTTTCATATGTTCTTATGTATGCCAGAAATCAGAAACAAGCACTGGTATGAAGCAGCCACTGAAGAGACAGCCTACAGCAAGACCCCCTCCATCCAGGGAGCAAAGCAGATAGTACCTGGTTTTAAAGAGGTTTAGTCAACCACTGATTGGGAGGGTTAATGTAAGGCCTGGGAAAACCGTAAGCAATTACACTGCTGGACAGGAGAAAATCCTCCTATTAGAGGATTCCCTCTCAGGTATCCTCCAGGCAATTGGGAAGAGGCCTGGCTACAGGAGCAGCACAAACTCTACCTTTAAATTCTACATCCTGCACTAACAGAAACAAGGTTTCCCCTTTTGTAATAAAGTTGTCCAGTAAGTCAGGCCTATTACACACTTCCAGGCAAAAGCTGGTACATACCATAAACAGTACACACTTGCAAACTCCTGAGAATACATTTGCTAAACATTTCACAACCCAGACTAGCAATGTATGCCAACATTTACGTTAAAGACTAGGCCTCACATTGCTGAGATAGCACTTTCAGAAGACAGGCAGGGATACTGCACACTTTAACACTGTTCACGGGATTGCCACTTCCACCTTGATGTTTGAAACTCACGCAAACTTCTTTACTCTTTGCCACCTTCAGTCTGTTATAGGCAGAAGCTACCACTGAGTTTACAGCTGTAGCTAACTCCTAGCAACTCACAGCCTATGTTCAGAAAAATCATCAAGTGTTCCCTGCAGCTGGCAGCATCATGAAAGTGTCCTTATGGGGAAAAAAAGCGCGCATATGGAATACTTCTGCTTCTCAGACCGAGATATCCAAAACTTGTTTAAATCAATTATTTAAATCTGCACACACACACCCTGCACACACCCCACACACACCCCATTTTCTCGGGCATTGCTCAAAATCCCAGAGTTGCCCAGTGGACTGTATCGCTAACTAAAAAAAAAAAGAGAGGAATACTATAATTTTAAGCTAGTGTTAATGTAAGCAAGAGCAAGCCCTACAGCCCACAGAAATACAGAGCAGTTAAGAACCCAGGTAAGTTAACTGTAATCATTGTCTGCTCTTAAAGCTTCTGACCTGCAGTTCAATATGCCCAGTGTGGCTCCTGTAAATACCATTCTCACTTTATGCACCCAGCAGCACTTCTCGATGAGGAGAAAACAGCTAGTTACATGTTCTCCTTGAAGCATGCACAGTACTTACTTGCAGAAAAAAAAAGAACCAAGAAACTCAGCTTTTTGAACCATCTCAAAATACTTCACCTGGCCTACAAACTTGTTATGGGTGTTATTTCCCTTCAAACACCCTCATTTCTATGACAGGCAACAAAATGGGAAGTGACAGCGAGCAGTAGTTGCAGACCACTACTGTCAGAGTATAACCATAGAGGAAACAGAGGGGCATGGGCATTTGCAATCAAGTTATCCCCCATGACCAACAGCAACACAGCTATCTCCCACACCAAGTGCCCTTAAATCCATCTAACATGGCCTAGAGCCTTCAGCTAGAGTAGGACATGAGCTGCTTACAGCTGCGCTCTCATCCCAATTCTGCTATTGAGCAAACAACTACTTATAGTAATCAGTAATAATAAAAAAATACTGCTTATTACTAGCAAGTAGTTGTTACTGGTTTTCCTGCCACTAACTTTTTAGCAGCTTCAGGTTCTCACTTCAATAGCAAGGATATTTCCTATCTACTTTGCTAGACAGTTTACAAAGCTGTGAAATCAAGTCTACAGGTTTCTGAGACAATGCCTGTCCTGTGGAGATGCCAAACATCCAACCCTCACCTGTAAGTCACAGCTGTCAGGCAAAGTCATCTTTGAAGCTGTGGCCCATTTCTCTTCCTTCTCCCCCCTCCGCCCCGTTTTCTTTCCGATACATGACTTTCCTACAACTTAAGCTTCTTTCCAGTATCTCTTCACTGTTTCTCTCAGATGTGAGCACTTACCCCTACTTTCTGTTCTCACATTTTAGTATATCCAACCAGCAATAAAAATTAAACCTACTCCTTATGTTAGGAGGTTTGAAATCCACTAGGAACGGGCTGTCTTTAAAACTGCAAATTATGAACAGTTCTCAAACCACACATAGTAGCAGGCCTTGGTCTACCACTTCTGCTGAAAGTGTATTTCCAGCTATGAGTTGCAGCTTTGGCCGAACATTAGAAGGACAGCATCTGAACAGCTTCAAGAAAAATCTTTATCCCATCATCGCCAAAATTTCCCACTCATCTGGTTTTAGGTGCCAGACTGACACAAATTGTATTGCTGGTTCAAATGAGCCAACCCTTCCCAGCAAGGGAGGCAAATCCATGCCAGCTTTGCTGGATCTATCAACCACCATGAGACTCCTTAGATCCCCATCCACAGGAGCACAAAGTCTTCCACTGGCTCCTGTTCCAGAGGTCAGAGCGGGGCAGTGTGAGGGCTCCGGAAGGGTCATCTCACCCACCGGAGGCCAGAGCCTCTCCAGCCCCTACCGAGGCTACACCACCCAGGAAAACAGGAAATTTTCTTGCGATGTCAACACGTTATGAGGAAACACCTCGCATTGCGGGTCCTTTCCAATAAGTTGGGCTGCTCTGGAGCGTTGCCAAGGACGAACCTGCTGGGAATAACCTGATTTTGCTTAAAAACAGAGGGTGAAAGCAACGCTACTACACAGGGCCAAAAAACAAACAGCCACAACGGGGAGGAAAGAAACCCAAATCCATAACCACTCGAGGGCCATTCGACATACAAACGCCTCTTTCCCCTCAGAAAGCACCTGAGGTGCCGCTGCCGGCTGCTCCGTCCTCCCGACGGTATTTTACACCCCCCGGGCTTCCCGCCGGTATGGCGGCGCCCCGGCTTCCCTCAGCGGGGTAGCGGGTGCCGCTATCGCGATATATCGCGCTCACCAAACGAAGTCGTTGCTCTTGTCCTCGTAGGAGTTGATGAGCCCGTTGCAGAGCGGCGTGAGCAGCGGCCTCTTCCTGCTGCCGCCGCCCGCGCCACTACCGCCGCCTCCCGCGGAGGAGCCGCCGCCGGGCCGCGCCGCCGCCGCCAGCCGGGCCAGCCCCGCGCCCGAGCCCGACACGGCGGCAGCCACCAGCACAGGCCGCGCCGCCGCGCCGCCCGAGGAGGACGAGCCTGGCGCCATGGCCGCCGAAGAGGAGGAGGAGGAGGAGGAGGAAGAGGAGGAGGAGGAGGCCGGGGTGGCGGCAGGCGGCGCGGCGGGGTGCGGCGGCGGGCGACTGCCCGACATGCCGAGGCCGGGCCGGGCGGAGTGGGGCCGACGGCGGAGCGGCCTCAGCGCATCCCCGCGCTCGCGGCGGGAACAATAAAGTTCGTTCAAAGGAGAAAGAACAAGAAAAAAAACCCAAACAAACAAAAAAAAAACCAACCCAACCCAAAACCACGCCCGCCCGTGCGTCCCCGGCCCAGCGCTTGTTCAAGCTTTATTGACAGGCGGACAGCCCGCCACGCATGCGCGGCCCGGGGCGGGGCCGGCCTCCCCTCGGGGCGGGGCGGGGGGGGGGGTCCCCGGCCCGGCCTCCACTCACCGCCGCGGGCCTGGCGCTGCTTGGCTTCCCTGGGACTGCTGTGGGGCTCCTCAGGCCGGGCACCCCCAAGGTGCCGCGGAGCCCAGGCAAGCGGCCGTGCCGGGAGGCTCGGCAGCAGGTTCGGGGCCGGGCGGCGCGGGGGCTGTGGCCCAGGAGCCTGCCCGGCCCGGTGAAGGCCGCACGGGGCAAAGGAGGCGTTCCCCCTGACACCACATCTCCATCAGAGAGCGCGGCAGCGCTGAGGAGGAAGGCTGCCAGGCTCTCCCTCAGAGACCGTCCGTGGCCACTGAACCCCTCAGCGCCACAGAGGGGGTCCCACGAAGGGGCAGGGCTGATCTGTGTGTAACAGGGTGCTCTCACCTGCAGTTATCACCTTAGATGTGTACCCCGAAGAGCAGCTCTACGCCTGCTGAGCTTTACCCCGAGTACAGAAAGTTTTCCAGTCCCACAGAAAGGTATCCAGTAATGAGTTAACAGTTTTTGCTGGGCTTGAGATGCCTGGGCAGGTGGGAATCCCACTAACCAGGCACATAAGGTGTTCCCGTTTCCTTACAGTAGCCCATGGATTTACAGAAGCAAGGGCTTTCTGCGTCAGTTAATGAGTGAAGTGTTAATAAATGATACCCCAAAGATGTTTTGGGTGTTAAGGGAAATGTTGCCCCCAGACCCAGACTTTTACAAGCCAAACTAAAGGGTTCATGAAACACAGCACTTGCCAACTTTGCAGCTCGGCCAGAGGTACTGCAGAGAGATACCTGTCCCTTTCATTTCTCTTCCAACAACCTATAGAAACATATTCCTGTGTTGAGTAACTGTAGTGACTGCAGTCAGCTTTACCTGGGTTAAAGAGGCAGCTGGTGAAACTCGAGGGCATTCCCTGAGGATGGTAATCCTAAACTCAGGTATGGGAAAACGCCCAAAGAGATCAGGTCTGCAGCACTCCTCCCAGTACAGATGGCAGAGTGAGCCTTCAGTGGGCTGTAAAACCAGTATAAGAGCTGGTAAAACTGGTCTGAGAGAAAAAAAGGTGGCTTCAGGTCGGCAGTGTTGGTCAGGAGTCCTCTCTGGCATGCGGCAGGGTGGCAGGGACACCAGATCACAAATGTCCCAAAGGGAACTTCAGCGAAACACAGCTCTTGATTTACTCTGGAGATGCTGCTGCACGTGGAGAGCTGTGGAGTGCTCGTCCTGACCTCCTCTCTCGACTGTGCATGAGTATCGTTGGGTATTTGCTTCTGTGTATTTACCCCTAATGTTGAAAAAAAATCCCAAGACAGTCAACAAAACCCAAACTGTCTGTCTGAGGAATGTTAGTGTGGAAATGTGGATGAGTACAAGCCAGGAAATTCAAAGGCAGCTTCTCTTTGAGATACAGGTCAGTAGTCTTACCTTAAAAAGCTGACATCTGCCATTATAGTCACTCCCATGATTTAACTCTTTGTTGCTGTTATTAAAAAGTTTCCTTTTTATAGTTTTTGTGGGTTTTTTTGGTGTTTTGGGTTTTTTTGGTTTTTTAGCCATTTTGTTCCCTGCTTTCTATAAATAGCTTTCTGACTGGCAAGTCTCAGGACTAACTCCATAAAGACATTGAAACACATTGATTCCCCTTGTTTTCAGTGGGAGCAAAAGAGGAGAGCCTAAATACCTTTCTTTGAACATGACTCTTGTTGTCTATATGTGTCACATTTCCTATTGCTAAGAGAAAGGCGATCCTCATTTCCTTGTCTTCCAGAGGGATGAAAAGCTTTATGGATGAGTGTCTGCAATGGACTTTTAGGTTTCCAAGGGAAGAACAAAGTAGTAGTAAGCAGTAGTATTGGCAATAACATTGTCTGCATGCTTTATGCATACCGAAATACTGACTGGTCCTTGAAAAGTCTTGCTATCCTTGGATGCCATTACTGGATGTGCTCCAGGGAGGAAAAAGTTACACAGGTAAAAGCTGTTAAAGATCAAATATATGCCCACTTATGCCTATATGTAACTGGCCTTCACAACAACACCTCCACCCACAGGCCTGGCAGTGAGTGTGGCACCAAGCACCTTCAGCACCGAAGACCTACTCCCTAATACATGAGCTTTTGGATATCATTACAAGCTCTTGGAGGCCCTCGAAACAAAGACCTTCTCTTCACTGCACTGATGAATACTGAACAGTCTCTGGCTTCTGGAGACATTTCTTTCCTGGGTTTGCCTTGCATTACCAGTTCCAAGATCGATGTATGCAGCCTAAGGTAAGATTAGGTGCTTCTTCCTGGAGAAACCTGTGCGTTGTACTGGGATAAAGGACATGGATAAAGTCTCCCAGTTTTAAAGTTCACTGCAGCTGGAGCGGTGGTGCGTCAGTTATCTTCCAGTCCCTGTGAGCATGAAATGAGCTCTAAGAATTAATTTGCTACTGTCCAAGTATTGACAACACTGTTACTAGACTCTGTGGCAGAGGTACAAGAGTGAAACACGATAGATCAGCTGTAAAAGGTTTTTCTCTGTCTCCTCCAGCCAGCAGCGTGCCAGATGCTTGCACTGCCTCAGGGCTGGGATCCCATATTGAAGCACAACTGCTGGGTTCAGGACAGAGGGGAGAGTCCTGGCATGTGGACACCGGCACCTTTGTGTGGCGTGCTCTTCCTAGGGTCCTGTTCAGATTCAAATCTGTCCCCAAAGGATTGCTTGTGTTTCCTCATTTTATCTGGGTATTACCCTTGTATCTCCTCTTAAAGGAGACACTATGCTTCTCTGCCTTTGAAGGTGTGTGGAGCACAGCAAGGCAAGCACCTCCTTCCTGTCCAGTAAACATGACCCATTCCTGACTGGCCTGAAAGTTGGGCTGAAAACAAATCAGTTACTCTGGGATAAGCTGTCTCCAGCTATAGCCCTTAGAGATTACTTTATACAATGAAACTGATGTTTCTGACAGACATACATTTTGGAAGACTGGCTGTAGGAATCTGCTCTTACTTTTCTGTATTTCCAGCCTCCGAAGCCACGCTTTCACCATGTCCTGAACAGTGAAGTACCAGTTCTGATCCTGTGCAAGGAGGGATGATGCGTTCACCCTGATATTAAAGGAAGGAGCAGACAAGTACTGTCTACGGATGAATGAACCTTAACAACAACATAGGTTCTGCTCTTCTGGGTACATAAATCTTATTATAAGCCCCAAGTTTGTGACTTTTATAACTGTAGCTCCATTTACCTGTGCAACAGGCAGTTGCAGCTGTGATGCTCAGTGGTAGCACAGCTGCAGAAATCATTAAGGACACTGTGCATGGATCACCATGCAGGGACACTGATACTTCCATGCAGAGCGACGCGTGGGCCAGATGTTTGGGGGAAGTGACAGTCACCTTCTGGGCTCTGTTCCTGACTGCTGGTGACTCATTGGGAAAATTACTTCTCCTTCTGTTTCTGAGCCTATTGCTGCCACCTGGTTTCCACTGGGTCCGTTAGTCCATTCAGGAGTGCAGCAACACCTGCTAGGAACTGCTACCCTGGCTTGGGAATTGCTGCTCCAGAAGTCATTAGAAAGCTTTATTAATAATCATTGCACTAACCTGCCAGCTAGCCAGTGACAGAAATGCCATTTCTCCCATTTTATAGCTGGGAAAAATGAAGCATAGACAGATTCATCACATGGTTGCAGAGTCAATGGGAACTCTTAATGCTCCATAAATCTGAAAATTAGGCTGTCACCACCTTCTCCTAAAGCTAACCTGCAGCAAAGCTATCCAGGAGACCCAATTCCTACCCATCAGGTACCTGCCTCCCAGTTTACTGGGAGAAACCTGAATACATCTCTCTGAAATTCAATTCCTCCAGTCAGACACAGAGGCGTGGGGATCTGGAGGGCATGGTCAGATGGGGGAAGAGAGGTCAGCACTCCCTGTCCACAGCAGACATCTCCTCTGCAGGGCAGCAGTACCCAGTTGGTGCCTGCACAGAGGAAAGCCCCTGAAGAAGGGGCATGATGCACTTAATGACCCGGTTTTCACAGAGGGGTAGGAACTAATTGCTCTCATAGCTACTCAGGTATGTGTCTGGTCATCACCTGAAACTTGACTATGAAAGAATATTTGGTTATTAAAATATACAATTTAGGTTAATTTAGGCTGCTTGGGATATGAGTACAGCAGGAACTGTGGGGGACCAGGTTGGTTGGTTGTTTTTTTAATTTCTTTTCTAGTTCAACAATGCAGAAGCAAGTACTTCTAGGAGGGAGAATGCTTAGTGACATCTATTGTAGTTAAGATTATACAGAGTTATTAGAAAAAAGAATTTTTTTCAATGCTTTATAACAACATCTTTGCCACTCACAGATGGAATTTTATGCATCAGCCTCAGGCTAACTCCAAGTTGGTTAGAGATTTTGAGCAAAAATGGTTTAACCATTTTCAGAAATGAAGAATCAGCAAAATAAAATAATAACATTTACTGCTGTGTTTAAAAAGCTCTGACCCTTTAAAGCAAAAAAAAAAGTGTATCTGGGACAAGTGTCATCTTTACACTACAAACTACATCATTCAGGTCTTCTGAAGAGGCGTTTGTCTTGACTGAACTAAAATGAGGTTAAAATCATTTGGTGATTCTTCTGTAAAACTGAAATACTGTCTCCAAAGTTGCCAGGAGCTACAGAGACCTGAAGAGAAATGCATGTGCAACTGCCGTTTCAATGTGTGTGTGCTGAAGCAAAGCTACAGAGGAGCCTGACTTCATTTCTGACCTACACAAGCACAAATACCTGATTCACTGCTCAGAATTATGAAATTCCCTTATGGGGAGAAAAAAAGATACCATCTTGTTTTTAAACACCACACTGTAATGCTTGTGCCCATGGGTAGAATGAAGGTTCCCTTTTGGCACATCCTTTTGCTCTGAGAGTCTTTGACCTTGTATTCAAAGAGTGGGCTTTCTAGGCAAATATTAACTAAACCTTCCACTCAGTGTAAGCAGGGCTAGAGGTGGTTTCTCTCTCACACAGGCTTGTCCCACCCTTGGTTTGTGCAACCCCAGGTCCATCTCAGGATGCTGCAGCACTGCCAAAGCTCACTGATTCTCACGCAGTGCACTGGCAAGGCTCAGCCATTCCTTACCCAGTGTACCTGCTCCCATCGACAGCCCCCAAATCTGGCCAAATTCAGCCCCTGCTATCGCTCCCACTCTGTGCTAATGCACCATGCCAAATACATCCATGATCAGACTCATTCCTTGTGTAACTGTACTAATCTACAGAGGGACCTGGACAGGCTGGATCGATGGGCCGAGGCCAATGGTATGAGATTGAACAAGGCCAAGTGCCGGGTCCTGCACTTGGGTCACAGCAACCCCATGCAGTGCTACAGGCTTGGGGAAGAGTGGCTGGAAAGCTGCCTGGCGGAAAAGGACCTGGGAGTATTGGTCAACAGCTGGCTGAATATGAGCCAGCAGTGTGCCCAGGTGGCCAAGAAGGCCAACAGCATCCTGGCCTGTATCAGGAATAGCGTGGCGAGCAGTACTAGGGAAGTGATCGTCCCCCTGTACTTGGCACTGGTGAGGCCCCACCTCAGGTACTATGTTCAATTTTGGGCCCCTCACTACAAGAAAGACATTGAGATTCTGGAGGGAGTCCAGAGAAGGGCAACAAAGCTGGTGATGGGTCTAGAGCACAAGCCTTCTGAGGTGCAGCTGAGGGAACTGGGGTTGTTTAGCCTGGAGATAAGGAGGCCAGGGGGAGACCTTATCGCTCTCTGCAACTACCTGAAAGGAGGTTGTAGAGAGGTGGGGGCCAGTCTCTTCTCCCCAGTAACGAGGGATAGGACAAGAGGAAATGGCCTCAAGTAGTGCCAGGGGAGGTTTAGATGGATATTAGGAAAAATTTCTTCACCGAAAGGGTTATCAAACATTGGAACAGGCTGCCCAGGGCAGTGGTGGAATTGCCATCCCTGGAGGTATTTAAAAGACAGGTAGACATGGTGCTTAGGGACATGGTTGAGTGGTGGTTTTGGCAGTGTTAGATTAATGGTTGGACTCGATGATCTTAAAGGTCCCTTCCAACCTAGACCATTCTATGATTCTATGATTTTAATAAAGATGAATTTGGCATCTCTGTCCAGGGTGATTTCTTTCCCACAAAATATGATTGGCACTGATGTAGTTTATGTGCCCTTATAGTTTGGAGCAGGTCTATTTAGTGGCTTCCAATTGTTTATTTTGAGCATTAGCATGTGCTGCTATCTCTTATGAACTCCGTCCATTATGTTACAGACAGCAAAAGTCATCTCTCTTTATTGTCCACCTGTTAGAATTTACTGCATGGCTTGCAAGAGTTGATGTTTTCTTGCAGCCCTGACTGTCTAGATCTGGTGTTTGCCTGAGCCATGTTGCTCTGTGGCATTTTTAAGGAAGTGTGTGCCTGGCCTGTGTAGTTATAGGGGCAGACTGGAAAAAGTGAGCTGTAAGAATTAAAAAAATCAGGAAGTGAAACACATATAGAGAAATCTATTTCAAATCTCAGTATTTTCAAGCCTGTTGAATGACCGTATTAGGATTGACCAGCCTACGTATTTTCCAGTCCACTTTCATTCATTGGGGTTGATCCTCCTGGGGCAGTCCAATGGGTTTTGAAAAATTTACCCTTCTACAGAAGGCAGCTACCAACGAGGGCATTTCAAGGTGTGATCCACTGAACTACTGATGATTTCTAGCCCCAGAGATTTCATGCTGCCCTGTTGCTTCTGCAGACATGAACTCTGCCCACACAGGAGAGATTTTCCATCTAGCCCATGTGCTATTCTTCATTGCCCAAATCAAAGCTGTGCTCGGCACAAAGAAATATCTGGTGCATCTCCTTCAAATAGGAAGGAGAATGATGTTTCTGCTGGTTATCTGGTGAGAAAAATTATCCTAAGGCCTTTGGAGTCAGCAACTAAAAGTTTCTGTCTGAACCAACTCAAAGATCCATACGCATTTGCCTGTGTTTGAGCTGATGGGTACACACCACTCCTGCCTTCTGCTCACTGCTTTGCCCAGCTGGAGGGGGCTCTGCTCTCCTGCATCACCTCTATCACCTGCAGCCCAGGATGACCCATGGTGATGTCGTCTTGTGGCTTACAAGCCAGATACAATACAGATTTGCTGTGATTAAAAAAGAGGTAAAGTTGTGCCAGCTGTCATCCCTCCCTGCACACATGGCCAGGGAAACACAACGTGGTGCCCAGGCTGAATGCCAGGGACTATGCAGAAAACACAGCACCTAAAGTCCTCACCACCCCTGGCCCTCACCCACCAACCTACACTCTCAACACCCTAACCCAGCCAGGTCTCCCTTTCATTTTTTCTGCCCCCTATACGTTTCTTCTTCCGCAGGTCCAACCCTGGAGTCCACAGGCGTGTGTGTGTGGATCACCTTCTCCTGGCTGTGCAGTCTCCATACTCCTATGGCTGCTTTTCTTCTCCTTCAGTGTGAAACAGGGGAGAAAGATTGGCAGGTGTCAAATCCTCTATGTCTGCCCCCATATGAACATGGAGGGGAGCAAAGTCCTTGCTTAGTGCCTGCTTTGGAAGCAGATTTCTGTGAAAAGCAAGGAGCCAACAGCTCTGTCACTGTGGAGGTGAGCCCTGGGCCCTGGCCTTCAGCAGAGAAACAGGGGAGAGGCAGGAAAAAGGTGTGGGGGCAGGTTAAGCTCTGGCCCTGCATGCAGCATCATGCCAGCTGCCAGGACCCTGGGGACACCAAAAAGCCTTGATTGCCGTGAGCAACCTCACCTGGGACCTCCATCCACATACTCTCTGGCCATTGGCCCAAGAGCTGTATATACAAGATCAGTCCTGGGCTTCTCCCCTTGCTTGGGGTGTAATGCAATAGTGCCTATCCTTGATCTTATTGTCTGGCTGGACCTGGTGTCTGTGGTGTAGGTAGCTGGTCTCCAGTCCTGCCTCATCTTCTGCTGTGCCTGGATGGACCTAGGACCTGACTCCTTTACTGTGTCTGGGAGTGTTGATGGACCCTGTCACCAGCATCTAGCCCTGCCTGCTGCCTTCAGGCTGCACCCTTGCTGGTGAGTGCCCTGGTGTGCTGGGGTCACCCTTGGCTCTTGGCTTGTCCCCCCTGCATGAGGCAGCCCTCTGCTCCCTGACATTAGCAACTGCAGATGTGGCTGTGCCCTAAGCTGTGTGTCACTAAGCTGGGTGGATGGCAGGTCACAGGGGTCAGTGCTGCAAGGACCCCTGTGAAGAGTCAGCTTCTGGATTTGGGTAAGCTAGTAGATGGCTGGCAGAAGTTGCTTGTTTTCCTTCGTGTTCCCTGGCTGCTTTTTTAAGCTAGGGCTTAAAAAAGTATTCTGTGGCCTTGTTGCCTTCTTTGAGCTGCTGCAGCATCCCTGCACTGCCTTGCTTGCCCTCCGCCAGCCCCTGTCCCTCAAGCTCTGCTTGAAGCAGGGCATAACTTGGGATGTCATGGCCAAGGGGCTGCCTGGAGAAGCTCCCCTCACTGGGAAACCTTCAGCCCAGGAGCTGAGAATGCCTTCATGGCAGCAGCACTCTGAAATGCTTTAGTAGGATCAGGGGGGTCGTTTAGGGATGGGGAAAACCCCCAGACCCCAGGGGAAAGGATGGGTTCGGGAGAGCCCTGCTGCTTCTCACTACCAGCGCTTACCATCAGAGGGCAGGCTCAGCCCAGGCGAAGATGTTCCATACCCAGTTACTGCAGCCTACTGCTTCCCAGACCCATCTCCGACAGGGCTGCTGCTGCCAGGTAATGACAAAGGAAAGGGAGGCCAGTGACTGTCCCTCTCGCAGGGGACAGATCCAGCTTCCCATCTCTGCCTGCTGCCAGGAAGGGCTCTGCTCCGCAGAGAGAAAATCTTGGTCTGCAGGAATGGCCCCAGCCTGCAGTGAGTGGCAAGGATGATGCTGTGAGCTCCAAGTCAGATCAGTTTAATACAGAAGAAATTCCCAGAAAGCAGCAGACTTGTGCTTTAGCATCCCAAATACAATATAATCTTCCCCACCCTCTCCTCCTCTAGCAGAAATAGACTGAGCAGCATGTGGAAAAGTTGTACTGACTGCATCTTGCTACTCTCCAGAGGCACCAGTGAGAGTGGCTGCACAGCCCCAGCAAAACCAGTGGCATTGAGGTAACCTCTGTGGGAGTGGTGCCCCTCAAGTGCTTGAGATGCATCCTAGAGGAGCAAAGAAAACTGCTTTATACAACTGCAGCTCTGACCTCTCCCAGGAGCCCCATGTGCTGGCGTGTGGTCCCTGCTGCTAGCCCAAGACCCTCTATGCTTCCCAGGGCATTTGGTGAGGATTTACATCTTGCCAGCTCCCCCCTTTGCCTCTTCCAATGAATCTCAGTCTTAATCCACACCCCCTCTTTGGCCAGAGTCTTCCTTTAAAAAGCCTGACGCTGGAGAGCTTTTCAGAGGGGAATAATGAACCAGACGCTTTCCCGGTGTCTCTCTTTGTTTTTACTGCCGTGGGTCTCCCCTGAGGACAGAGAGCCCTTTGTACTACATGGGGTCCCCTTACAAAAGGGGGCTTGTGAACAGAGCATCCTCCCATTGGGTACCACACCAAACTGATTTTTTTTCCACCTGCCCTCCTAGGCATAGCCAGTGTGAAAGCCCTTTCTGCATGCGGGGGACTGAGCCAATAGCTTTAACCTTGGAGATGCATGATGCATATATGTAGGATCGCTCCACGCCATCCTGCTGCCCACCCTCTGTTTAGCTGAAGGGTAAATGAAGGGTTAACCTCGTTGTCATCTTCTCCCCTGCCCAGTTGGTATTTGGACTGAGGCCATGTTTCATTCTCTAGATGGCCGATAATTGAATAAACTCTGCATCTCGAGTGAATTTAAAACCAAGACAGGAGGTCTCCCCACCAGAAGTCGATATGTTTTCACTAGCAGGGATTTTTGTCTGGAGTTAATGCTGCAGCTGCCTCTTCTGGGGGAGGAGGGCATGCTTGTGAGCTGTCAATTTTGCCTGATATGGGGCTTTAAATTTAGGTCTCTGTGCATAAAGAAGATTCCTATTTCTATTCCCTGCTAAAGGTGAAGTCTAGGACTACAACCTCCAATGGCCTTAAAACTGTTAAGCCTGAAGTAACTTGCTGATGGTTTGTAGTGTTCAGGATCCTTGCCCAGGTAACACAGGGAAAGAAAGGTAGAGGGCTGCACACACTGCTAAGGTGCCTGACTCTGCTTAGATCACGGTTTGGATGGAAGAAAGCAATGTGATGAAGCTAATTGACATCATGCTAATTAAATGTTGGGTACTCCTTATGTACCCTTGCAATAAATTACTCTCAGTTTCAGGTGGCGAATTCTTTCACTGTCACTTAATATATGGATACACTGCAGACCTAAAGAAAACTGTCTCTTGCAAAGTTGAGACTGGTGATTTATTGAGCTGTTTAAAATATATTTGCTTTTGTCCTTCTTTGTATTCACTCTTCACAGATATTCAGACAAATGCCTTTGAGTCTGGGAACCATCAGCTTTTTGGCACATGTTCATTTTGCAAACAGGGGCATTCACACCAGAAATGCAGTTCTACGATTTCATAGCCACACGGTGGGTAGACAGAGATGCGCCATGCAATCTGTGCCCTATCAGAAATACCTGGCACAGCTCATGTTTCAAACTTAACTGAGCTAAATAATTGCATGGAGCTGTTTACTGTCAATCTGCTGACTGCATGTTATTAATAGGAGAGATGGAGTGAATAATTAGGACTAATGACTAAATTAGAGAAAGTTGTCATCTATTCATGAATAGTTTGCAGAGAGAGGCAACATTCAACAATTAAACTGATAGGCAAAAATGATTCATTCCTCTTTGCAAACATACTCTACACTAAGCCAATACATAAACACCCACACCTGGCTTAACGTTGAGACTTCAACTTCCCCCAGCCCCAATTTGGCACTCAAGCTGGTGTGATGTGATTGCCAGAGGTGCTGGGGATACCCTGCCCTCATGAGTTTCCCTACCAGGCTTTGGAACTGGGCATCTCTAGGAAAGCAGAGGTGTCTGTCTAAAGTGTAAATCATGGTCTGAGGAACATAAAATGGTTTGGGTTGGAAGGGACCTCTAAAGATCACCTGCCATGGGCAGGGACATCTTTCACTAGATCAGGTTGCTCAAAGCCCCATTCAACCTGACCTTGAACACTTCCAGGCATGGGGCATTCACAACTTCTCTGAGCAACCTGTTCCAGTGTCTCACCACCCTCTTTGTAAGAAATTTCTTCCTTATATCTACCCTCCTTTAGTTTAAAGCTGTTACCCCTTGTCCTGTCACTACAGGCCCTGATAAAAAGTCTCCATTTTTCTTATAAGCCCGCTTTAGGTATTGAAAGGCCTCAATAAGTTCTCCCCTGAGCCTCTTCTTTTCTAGGCTGAACAACCCCAACTCTCTCAGCCTTTCTTCAGAGGAGAGGTGTTACAGCCCTTGGGTTGTTCTGGTGACCCTCTAACAGGTCCATGTCTGTCTTGCACTGGGGACCCCAGAGCTGGATGCGGTACTCTGGGTGGGGTGTGGAGTAGAGTGGACCTGCTGGTGATGCACCCAGGACACGGCTGGCTTTCTGGGCTACAAGTGCACATTACCAGCTCATGGCTAATTTGTCACCCACTGGTGTCCCCAAGTCCTTCTCTGCAGGGCTGCTCTCAACAAATTCATCTGAGTTTGGGCTCCTGCTTTGGATGCTGACAATCAGTTTGTGGAGTTGGAAGAAACTTAAGTTTTCAGCTGCCTCAGAAACACTGAAAACTTACTGTGTCAGTATGGAAAAATTAGCCAGCATGGGGAGACCAGGGGGCTTGGGCACTTTTGCCAAGAGCAAAGACAACTGAGGAAAGGGTACAGAAACAGGTTCCAAACACACCCAAAACTGCCATACCTTGAGGAAAAGGGAAGGAGTGATTGGTTTAAACTGAAGCAAAAAAATTAGGAAGAGCTGAGGAAACCCCTTTCTGCCAGAAAAAAGGTGAAGCAGTAGGAGATGTTGTTTTGGGGAGCCCCCTTTGCTGGCAGGAGGATCCAACCTTGCTGCTGAAGTAGCTATGGGGGAAATGCAAAATGATGTTTGCCCCATGAACTGGGGTGCCCTGCCAGTTCCTCTCCTGCCACTTTGTTGAAGGTGCTTTGTCCTTCTTCATGCAGCAGCTGTGGAGGATAATGTATGGAAGTAAATCTTGGAGATAGGGATGTTTGGAAAGCAGGGGAGACTTGCAAAGGTACAGGTGGGCACTGGGGAGCAGGATTCACTTTAGCTAGATTCAGCCACCCAAAAGCTAGTTGTTGCAGCAAGAGCTGTTGTCCAAGGTCCCTTGATGGCCAAAGGACTGAACGAGCAACTGTCTGAGAATGATCCATCCCATCTAAGCCAGTTACCTCAGATACCTGGGATAAATCAGCCTCTGGACTGAACTCTTACTCATGTCTTCACTCACCAGAGAGGGAGCCTGCATGATTTGCTTGCTTTAGATAACCAAGCAAACAACCAACCTTACAGATACCTGATGTGAAGTGAGATGAATTCAACCTGAGTGTTACAGGGATTTTCCATGGAACCACCCAGGCGAGATCAGGTATCCAGGGGTCTGCTGAACCTGTAAAAAACCTCTCTAGACTGCTCCAGGCTGACCAACATCCATACACTGACCCTCATGCACACTTCCTTCTCCTCAACCACCTCTGCCCACAAACCCATTTTTTCTTGAGTCTGATTCTCACCAAGGCTGAGGAACTGCTGAAAGAGGTCATCCCACAAAAGTTCAAATCCTTTTGTTTTGAGGCAGGAACTGTACTTAGGGTGCTCGCTATCCCAAGAACTGTTGAGCCAACTAATTTTCTGGTGGAAAAGCCTGCCAGCGTGTTGAAGGCTGAGGGAATTCTGTGGAACACGTTCAGAAAGCAAATGATTGATTCATCATCGTTGGTGGTGAAGAACCAATTCCAGGAATTATGCGTGTGCCAAGCTGAAGCCTGTTGAAGCCAGGGAAAAGGCATCCTTGAATTCAGGTCATCAGTCAGTGTAGGGAAATGCACGGAGGCCCTGGTACAGGAAAGCTTGACTTCCAGTGCGTGCTGAAGCCTAACTAACCTCTGTTAACGTCAATGGAGATAAAATTAAATGTGAGGTCAAGATTTTGGACAAGGATGATTTATGGCCTGGAGTTTTACATGGAAGAGAAGGTCAGGCCAATGAGCCAGGGTGTTCGATATTGAGGAATCTAATCAAGGAGCTCCTGCGTAAGCCGCTGTGTGAATCAGGGAATAATTTGGGATAACAGACACATCTGAGTAATTCGTGACCTACTGGCAGACGATTCACACAGACAGGCAACATCCATCAATGACGTTATTCCCTGCAGAGGCCTTCTTGGGAGCTTTATGGGTCTGCAGGTGGCTCCACCTGTGGGGGTGCATCAACGGAGAAGCTGGGAGCAGCTGGGATCACAGGGACACCCTGGCACATGTTGTTGTATGGGGGCAGAGCTGGTACTCCACCCACCAGGGGCTCAAGAGCCATGGTGCAATAGGTGCTTTGGGCAAAGGGGGACCTTCAGGTTTGTCAAGCTGTCTTTGAGATGAAAGGGATCAAGGCAAGGTGTGATGGGAATTACTGTAGACCCTATATCCCATCCCTGCTCTGCAACACACCACCTGTGTAATCTTGTTTAGACCTGCTTTATAACATACTTTCCTACCTGAAACATCAGTGCATATCTCTGCTTTCAGCTCCCAATGTGATCTGCAAGATCCATCAACTATATTCTGCTGTTCACCAAGAGCTGTCATGAAACAGTCAACACCACAAACACAGAAAAAGCCTAGCTTGGAGCTCTAAGACTGGGAGTCAAAGTATAAGACTCAAAATCTGGAGAAAACCAAGCTTCATCTCTGTTCATCACAAAACAACTAGTTTTCTGATAGCTAAATAGCTCCAGTGACACGTTGCCATGGGATAAAATACCTGCCTTACCTCTTCAGCCTGGATGCACACCAATGCTATGGCACTATAGCTGTATCTATGGTGGGGTTGTTGTTTGCTATGCTGTATCAGAGATATTACATTAGACAGGGAAAAGTTTGAGTCTAACACCATCAAATTCCTGTTTGACAGTGAATCAGAAGTGCCTTTTGGAAGCTTCTTTGCCTGCACTCTATGTCTGCTCATTTCCATGGACCAGGTGACTCCAGGCAGTGCCAGGTGCCCCAGAAGGAGGAGGTCCCTGTGCCCCTTGGGAAACGTGGTCCAGCTGTTCCACCTGGCTTGAAGACATGAAGGGGAGAGGGAGGCCTCAAGCTGTTAGCAGGTGGGGTAGGAAGTGGGTGTTATGGGGTGACATGGCTGAGATGCACATGGAGCACCAACAGAGAGGTGAGGGACAAGGAGAGCTTCCTGAGACCCCATCAGGAGAACTGTGCAGGTTCCAAATGCACAGGGAAATCTGCTCCAAAACAGTCATCTGTGGGACTGGTGATTTGCCAGAAAATCTTTAAAAAAAAAATAATAAAAATTTCCAAGTACAGCTGGAACTGGAATCTACAAAGGATCAACAGGGAGAAAGAGTATCTTCACTGCATTTACGTGATCAGCATCATGTCTGGAGATGCTAGAATAAAGAACAAATAAAGAAATCTCTTTTTTGCCATGGAAAGTGCAAGAAAGGGAGGCAACATGTCAGATCCCTGCTAGAGTTTGGCCAGGGCCTTGCTAAAGCCAGGCTCTTGCAAAAGGTGTGAAAGGGCTTGCAGGCATCCTGTTCACCCTCTCCTTCTGCAGGATGCACCAGCACATCCCCCAAGCCAGGGTGCTGGCACCCACCAAGCACCCAGCCACCCTCCCTGCAATGGGATGGAGCATCTTGCTTTTCCCCAAAGGGCTCCCACCTGGCGTTGGAGATGGGGGAGCATCTCAGAGCAGAGGTCCCCATCCTCACACCAGCATGAGAACATGGACCCAATTTTTGTGCATCTCTCCCAGTTTTTGTGCATTGTTTGTACCATCATTGGTGCTTTGGAGCCTCCCACAAGTGGACTGTGCTCTGCCCCTGCTAGCTGGCATCTACCCACATGCCCCAGCAGAGCAGGTAGCCATCGAGCGGCTTCCACTTAGCTTTAAGAGTGGCTATAAAAAGAGCTTGACAAGATCAAATGCTAATAGAGAGGTTTTCTGAAGGTTGAAACTGATCTGCTTGAGGGCATTTGTGATGGGGAGATGCCAGAAGAAACCAAATAACCAGTACATTGTGGAGTAAATCATTTGATTTTAAATACTCTCTGGGAAAGGATCTTACGAGGGGAAAAAAAAAGCCCAACCCTGCTAAGTGCTTGAAAAGCTGTTGTTCTTCTAAATCTCTCTTTTGCTGCAACGTGTATAGAGCACTGCCATCCAAAGCTACAGATGACAAGTGTGTCTCTGTGGGGGACTTTATTCCCTGAATTTGTCTGAACCATGTGAAACTTCAGCACCCATGGCATCCTGCTCCTGTGGTGTCCATGGATGGTGTGGAAAGGCACCTTCTGCTGCTTGTATCGTTTGGTGTCCCCCTGTCTTTGTATTTGGAGGGGCAGCAAGTAGTTCCCTCACCTCAGTGGCTGGAGGAGCTTTGGTTACATCCTTGAGTATTGTCCCGCCCCACAATGGGCAGAAAGGTCCTACCATCAGAGCTACAGCTCCCTCCCACCTGGCTGCAGCACAAAGCAGTGCCTGTCTCCTGCCATGGGGTGGCTGTGTGTCAGTATTGGCTTCTGGGGCTTAGCTCAGTGCAATTCCACCCAAAACATGACTTCTGGGAAGAGGTTCACAGGTTGGCCCTTGCTCTCTCTGAAACAGGGAGGATGCTCTTCCAGGACAGGGATCAGGATTTGTAGCAACAGCAGGGAAAGCTGGGAGCACGAAAATGGCTCATTAGAGCCCTGCCAGCATCTGAGTCCTCACCCTAGATGAGGATGAATGTCCATGTGAACAGCACCCATGTCACTGGAGCCACAGGGCTTTACCCCTCATGAGCATCTAGGCCCAACTCTCCCAATTTCCAGTCCACTCTGGTGGACAAAGGCTCCATCTCCACTGGTTTTATTCACAGGATAGATGCTGAGCCAAAAATGGCCTCAGTCCTGCTAGCATCACACCATGGCTAAGCCAGGCAGCCTCTTTCTCAGTGGGTCTATTGGTGGGAGCACAGGACCATGTGACCGTGGTTACACAGCTCTTGGACCGGAGCTGACTGGTCAGCCATGTCTAAGCTCAAGTGTGGGTCTGGCCCCCAAAAAGCCCTGCAGACATGCCTTTAGGAAGAGCTGGTTCAGATCATCCCACCAAGCATTACCAGACAGATTGGGGACCAGAAATCCCCAGCTGTCCTGCATGTGGTCCCCATCCTTGTGCTTCTACTCCTTCTCCCCCTGTTTCTGCTCTCCACCGTTCTCTCTCCACTAATGCATCCAGCACATAAAAGTGAGGTTTCTGAAAAGATCTCTGAACCCAAAGAGACAGCAGGGAGATGGAGAGAGAGAGAAAGAGAAAGAGGCTTTTTGAATATTGAATTAAGGCTGTCTCCAGTATTATTGAATTCCCGTAAGAAGGCATCCAATGAGCCCACTGCTTTAGTGTCCTATGAATATTTCATTGCTTGACTTAAGCTTGGTGAAAATAGTTTCACTGCACAAAAGCACCTCTTTGGCTTGTGGACTTCTCTCCAAGCACACGGTGAGTGTCCCCACGCTCACACCAGCTACGAAGGCACCCTGGCTTGCAGACATAGTCATCCCATGCTGCAGCAAACTAAATTTGTCAAACCTGAGTGATCTTTTGGCACAATCTGTCCAGGAATTTCCAGAAGACAACTGTCGTGGCTCAAAACATGTTGGTGGCTCACTGCATCAGACTGTTTGCAGCAGTGTTGGCATCACTGATGCTCAGTACCTGGGTCTCTGTCCAACCAGGGCAACAGCAGAGAAGGTGCATGGTCAAGGATGTCATTTTGCCTTACTTTGACCTATCAAGTTGGCTGCAGAACTGGGGATATGAACCGTGCATCCTGGTACCCAGTTGTGCGCACTGGCCTTGAGTGTCTGGGTCTGCTTGGTTCCCCAAATTTTAGATGCTTACCTGGAGCTTCTCTGGATAATCCAAACCTCATGAATTACTCGGGCTGGAAATCTTTCAAAAACAGTCTCTTTCACAAAAGTGTGATGACTCCTGCTTTCAGACAGACTGTAAACCCCATTCACCAACGCTACAGAGAAGCCTCATGCAAGAGTATTGCTTTACCACTCTGCACAGATGAAAGTGGTGTCTCAAATACTGTGAAAATACCTGCTTTTCCCTCTCCAGGACTGTGTTTTTTGGAAATGCCAGTGCCCTATTCCTGCCACCCCTTGATTTTCCTCCACGACCCAGGAGCTTCCTCTGAGATGACCCAGCCATCAAAGGTCCTGCTTAGAGACGGCAGCGGCACAAACTTTTTTCTTGTTTATTTGTTGAACTCAGAGATCTCCTAACCACAGCACTTAACACCTCTCCTTGCTCTGCCAGATGCCGCTGCACAGATCTGGAGTGATTCAAGTCCAGAGGGGGCTGGCTAATTCCATTGCGTTCTTCTCTTTTTTTTTTTTTTTTCTTCAGTCTGGAAATCATCTTCAAAGGCAAAGGGGGCAAATTAATAAGAATTAATTATTTTATTGTAGACAGGGTAGATACACTGGTTATCCAATACTTCCCATTATAGGACTGTGTTTCCCATTGCTTAGAATAATGCCAAAATGCTAACATTTAGGCAGAAATTATCTGCCAGTGATTTGCCTCAACCTGAACTTCTCCAGAAAATTTCAGCCAAACTGGGTCAGCTTTTTCCAAGAGAAAAGCCAGGGCAAAGCCATTTGGTTTGCCTGTGGCCTAACACCCTACTCAAACCTCCTTTGGAAAGATATTACACCCTGTGCTTCATGTGGGGAGGTGAAATTTGGCAAAGGAAGTCCCTTTCAATGGGACCATACTTTCCACCTTTTTGACCTGCAAAACCATGCCGGTTTCCTTAGAGGAGCACAATGCCCTTTGCAGCTTATTTAAGCTTGTAGACTTGTTTTTCTTAGCTAAAGTCTCAGCAATGTCGCTTGACCTGCAGACCAAGATGTGCAGGCAGCGCCATGGTGGTGCACATGGCAGGCAGCTCCAGTATCATGTTCCCTGAGCTGTGTCTCCTACAGGGTGGAGATGATCCGTGTCTCCTGCATGACTGAGCCTCAGCACTCTCACATCCATGGCTGTGGGATTGAACAGTCCCCATAGAACCCAGGATGGGGACAGACAGTGGGACAGAGAACAGGGACCCCATTTCTCCTTGCTGGGAGACCTGCTGCAGACAAGGGGCTTGCAGGCACCTTCAGCCTGTCACAACTGCTGTCCCTGGTGAAAGATGAGAAGAGAGGTGGCAATGCATTTTCTGAGCTAATTTCTCATCTTCACAGATCATCAATCGTAGAATGGTTTGGGTTGGAAGGGACCTTAAAGATCACCTAGTACCAACCCCCCTGCCATGGGCAGGGATACCTTCCACTAAGTCAGGTTACTCAAAGCCCCGTCCAACTTGGCCTTGAACACTTCCAGGGAGAGGGCATTCACATGGTGTTTCACCTACTCCTTTTCTACAAGATGGGGAACCTCTCTCCCCCAGGAGACAGGAGGTCTGCAGCCTGCTATCACCTGCAACACCCCCTGAGATCTGATTGCAGAAGATGCTGCCCCTCTGCAACATCCCATACGGGGACAGCTGGAGACCCTGGGCACAGCTGTCCTTGTTGCATGCTCATGCGGCAGAGGACCAGTGTGGTCTCTCCATCATGAACGAGAAGATGCTGCCCCAGGACCACACTGCCTCACCCCTTTTGCAATTTAATTAGGAGAAATTAGGAGTCCAGGTTAAATGGGCTTTTTGCATGCTGATGGTAGATCCAGTACCGATTACAACTGTAGATTCCTTCAGCACCTGTATCCGGTCTGCCCATCCTAGGCTTTAATTTTCTAGGAGGGTGACGGCGGGCGGCTCTGGTTGACGTCAATGCAATTGCGTTAGCGCTGCTGAAAACCAGGCCCATGTCGGCTGCCCCGGCAGAGCCCACTCAGAGTGCGGCGGCTTGCGGAGTCATTTGGCATACATTAGGTTGGGTAAGATGGATTGCTCAGCTCCTAACTAGGACAGATAGATAAGGATAATGGATGGACGGTCAAAGAGCAATCGTGCTTTAGGCAGATGAATAAATCACTTCGATTGTTCATATATAAACAGGAGATGCCGGCGGGACTCAACTTTCAAAGAGGGGTGAATCCAAGCAGGGTGCCCTACAATTGTGTTTAAGGGTCTAAAAGCTGTTTGAAATGGGTTTTGTTAATTGAGGAAACCCCACTCACAGTGCTCCTGCGACAGAGCCAGGGTTGCTCAGCACTCGGGGCTTGGCTGAGAGCCCCAGTTCCTGTGGTCCCTTGGGAACATCTGTCCTGAGATGCCACGTCCCCATGCCACCTTTCCTTGGAAGAAGAGGTGTCCAGGCGAGGGAGAGGGGCAGTGACCTCCTGCCAAGGCAGGTTGCCGGCAAGACCTGCCTTCTAGCTGCCTACCTGTCTGCATCAACCACAGATCACCAGTTATCTTGGGTTGCATCCTGGGAGCACGAAGAGTCTTCAACGGGTTTTGCAGTGCATGCAGTACCCTTGATTTCAAAGGATGCTCAGCTCTGGCATCTCCAGCATCTGGAGATGGGGCAATGGGGTGATACAGGGTCAGCATGAGGGACACATCTCCAGCCTGGCTTCCTCATGCTGTGGAGCTCTACCCTTACTCACGGCAGCCTGTGTGCTCAGCAGGATGGCACCTGTCAGGCTCTCAGCCTGTGACATGGGGACATCTTTCTCACCCAAAGTGGTGGACAGTGTGTGCCTGGTTTCAGCTGAAAACGTTTTTGGCACAGGAGTTGTGGCTGTTCCTGTGGATGTCTGATCCTGCCAGGATCCATGCTGAGGGTGTGTGGAAATGCCACAGCAGCTGCCGATCAGAGAGGATAACAAGACCTCCAGCCTGTGCAGGGATGAGGCAAGCTCTCAGTGCACACACAGGGCAACGGGCAGCCCACGACCCGCTTTAGCAGGAGCACCTGGTGTGTTGTCAGTGCAAGGGCTGTGGCCACCCAAAGCTGGCCAGGGTGTCCCCGCTGATGTCCTCTCATGCCCCATACTGGGCTGGGGCAAGTTCTTCGTGTCTATGAACACCCCATACATCCATGGCCTCCCTACATATGCCCAGGTGAGTATGGCTTCATCAGAAACTCCTTCTGAGCCTCCCCCCCCAAATAACAGTGCTGGTGGGCCTGGCTCATGGTGCTGGGCTGCCATGGCTGCTCCCCTATGCCAAACCATAAGAGCTGGCAATTAGGCTCTATCTCAATTAGGCTTCACTCATGCCACCAGCTGCCAGCTTGTTCTCAGCAGCCCAGCTCCAGAGATGCTTCTCACCTTGGGAGCCAACCAATGGTGTCTATCTCTTGATCCATCGCTCCCATCAGCCCTTAAATTTCCCTCCAGTGATGGAGCAAGCCAGGACAATGCTTTGGCCATCTCCTCCCAGAGCAACCGGGGTCCCGGGTGCAATTCTGCTCCATTACCAAAAGCTGATCCAACCCATCCCCACCAGCCGCCCCCGTCCTTCTCTGTCTGCTCATTGCCTTAATAACCCTCTGATCAATCTCAGAAGGAACCAGCAACGTGGGAATGGCAGATGGGGAACAGAGCATGAATATTAATTAGCAACGAATTCCAGACAGAAGACTTTAATTACATTAAGAGCGCAGGCTCAGAGGCAGTGACTTACTTCCTGCTGTAAATCTGTTGACAGGTCATTTGCCGCAGCGGTGCCGGTGCTCCTTAATGAATGAATATATACATTTCAAGTGCTGGTGTATGGGGGGAAATAGGGTCTTGCTTCCAAAAATGCAAAAGCAAGATGCCACACCAGCAAGAAGGCTTCACTCCTGGGCAGGATTAGGGGAAATAATTATCAGTATAATCACCTCCCATTCTGGGAGCCAGGAACTCTGTTCGTGGGGCTGGAAAACTCCCGTGCACGAGCCAGACCTGCCGCTTCATTATATGTGGTCTGGTCACTGGGGGGAGACCAAGAACCATAGTCTTTTCACTGGGTATCAGGTGGGTGCTGGGGTCCCCACCGCATTGGCACATTTGGGTGCGCATGATGTACCTGGACCACTGCCCACCTCGGACATAGGCACCTGAGGGTTTCCCTCACTACTGCTTTTCACCAGCTCCCGCGGGGCTCATGGTGGCCTCATGGTGGGGTGGGGACACATCTCAGCCTCCAGGCTGCTGGTGGTGCTTTGGCAGCCTGGCAGGAGAAATCAGTGCTGCAACAGCAGAGGATTAGCCAAAAAACCCATCTAGCCAGGACCCTGTCTCAGCCTATGGGCAGCAGCAGGTGGAAAAGCACTTTTTCCCCAGCATAGTTTAACCACCTTCTCCAGGAGCAAGGCAGCCAACGCAGGGGAGCTTCTGTACCAGCAAAAGGGTCTTCTTGTTTTAATCCCTCAAACTGGCGTAGGACGGCAATGCTGCCAAATGGCCCCTTATGGGGACAACTCTATCCATACTAAGGGATTTTGCTGGATGTGTTTGGCCTGAGATTTTCTGCACTGCTAACCAGCTTGAACTAAGAGGGTCACATGAGTGCCAGCATGCCAGTATCCCAGCAAGATGAAGCTTTAGCTTTACCCTCCTTCATCCCAGCTGCCTTTAGTCTGTGGAGCACCATGTTTCTCTGCAGTCCCCTGCAGTGATGCTAGAGACCTATGCTCCGGCTAGGGGCAATACCCAGCCACAGACCCCTCTGGTGAGTCATCTGGGCAATGGGTGATCCTCAAGGGACTGCTGCAGCCTTGGAGCTCCTCCAGCTTGGTCCAGTGCCCCCAGCCCCATGGTGGGGAACAGTGTGGGACGTGGCATGTTTCCAGACTCCCCAGGGCTTGAGTGAAGGCAAGGAGGGAAAGGACCACTCTGGGTGATGCTGGTGGAGCTGCAGCGTTGGGCACAGTGGTGTGGGCTGCAGGAAGGAGATAATGCGGTGATCTCTGCTCGGTTGGCACACTAAGCTGCAAGGGACTCTTGAGGAACAGGTTCAGGAGATGGAGGCTTGTGTGGGAAGGGCACTCCAGCAAACACCTTCTCATCTCCATGCTTAACTGGAATGACCTTGCCTGGTGGGTCTGTACCCATCCAGGGTGATCTTACTGATTTTGCTGGCTCACGCTGGACTGGGACTCCCACTCTCTCCTGTGCTTCTTGCCAGCACAACAAGGCTGGCAGAAGCTAGAATTGCTGCCGGCCAGCTCTGACAGTAGTGCAGGAGTGAGCTCAGAGATGGCTCTGAGTAACTCCCAGCACACCAGGAATCAGTTGGGCATCTACAGCTCCAACAAAAGCCATAGAAACAGTTGAGGGGAAAACTTGACCTAGAGATGAGGCTTAGAAGAGCTAATTAGGTCTTGCTGAGCCAAGATAAAGACTACAAGAGCAGGCTACAAAGACGCAAAGGGTTTTAGCACCCAGGAAGGCACTGGTTTGGAAGGGGTGGTTCTTGCCAGCAAGGACCTTGCACTGACCAAGGCTTTCATGCCCATACCTTACCATCCTCTGATCAACAGCTGTGGTGAGCGCTCTGGATTGAGATGGTCTTGAGGTGGCACCAGGGTTGGGATCAGGTGGAAAATGCCGCAAACATCTGAGGAACAAAGGTGCCAAACATCCTCAGAAGATGTCTCTATGCTTTGAGGTGGGCCAGAGAAGTGGACCATGACCATGGCACCATTGCTGAAGAAACAATGAAGGCTAAGGGCCCAGGAACATGAAGCCAAAGATTCAAGGGCTTACGTGAGCTTCAGCTGACTGGCACAGAAAGCACAATGTGGCAGAATACATCTCAGTGCCAGTCCTCCAGCAAATGGAGTTATGCTCCCTGGGTGCAAAGCCTGGGGGAACCAATGCTCTTGGTGCCTCCAGCTCCCACTACCTGTGTAGACTCACAGGTATCAAGATGCTGCTGGCATGAGTGTTCATACGCCTAGGGTTGCACACCCAGGACTGCTGTCACCTCCAGCAACATGGGTACAAAACCAAACTGGTTACAAAGTCACGCAGGCAATGCCCAACAACCAAACTAGGAAGCAACTGGAAACTTGCTGGGTAACAGGTGGTGCCAGAGTTCATCTCTTGGTCTCCTTCCTGGTCCAGTGAAAACCAGGATGTGTCATTTCCCCAGCCTGGGATAACCACTTTTTCCTCTTGCTTGAGAAGAGCATGTGTATGTGTGTGCTCATCCTTTCTTTCACCTTTCCACCAGGGATCCAACCTGTCCTGAAGTGGGACATGAACAAAATGGGTGGTGCAGCTCCATGGCACAAATGCAAGCTGGAGGCTGCGAGCTGCCTTGGCAGCTGGCACGTAGCTTCCTCCCCCTCGCTCCCCTGCATGTGGCTCTCCTGCATGTCTATTTTTATTTGTCTCTTCTAAAAATGAGTGGGGAGAGCAAAGGTGTTTCCTTGTTGTGATGAACTTGTCCAAACCCCAAATACTTAAAACCCTGCTAGCCAGCTTTTAAGAGCTGAGTCTGACTCTTTCCTGCTTCTTTTTATTGCTCTCTGCCAAATTATGAAGCAGGTTCTCCCTGCTGGCCCGGGAGCAGGATAGAGGATGACACAGGACAGTGTGTTTTGGACCAGCAATCAGAAGGCACCTCTAATTCACAGTGCTGACCAATGCCAAAAATCCTGCTGTACCTTGAGGACAGAGGTAACAAAGTTAACAAATATATCCCCTTTGCCTCCACCCTAGCCAACATGCTTATTTGCTCCTGCTCCATTTCTTCTTACAGCAGCTGTTCCCTGGCTCAGGTCAGATGGAGACATGTTAAAATAGGAATTTGAGGATCTGCTGAGCTTTGCATCTGCAAAGATGCCGCTTTGGGGCGGCATGAGCCTTTCCCCCCTCCCCTCATCCTTCAGATACCTGTGCCAGATTAAATGTTCACTCTTGTCTTATCGACTGGCTCTAGCAAAGGGCTCTTCTGCCTGGGCAACATGTGGAAAGCATATATAAATGCAAGAGGCAGAGTGAAGGCTATCTGGAGGTGGCGAGGTTTGTTTGTACAAGTAATTGCTCTGACACTCCTGCAAGGAAAGTCATGCTCAGGCAGGGAAGAGATGCTATTGTGCATGGGGACAGTGAAAACGCAGCAAGGTCATGTAATTATTCCACCTGGATTTATCAGCAGAGTTGCCGCAAGTGTGGTGCTCTCCTGGAGGTGGGATTTTGGACTGAGCCAGTCCCTGCTGTGTTTGTACGTCCTCCTCTGGGATCCTGCCTCTGCTGCTGGCACGGGAGCCGTGTGGCATTGTGCCTCTCTTCCCTTTGGCAGAAGCTCCCCACCTAGCTGGGATACAGAGATGCACATGAACAATCCTGACTTAATGGGGCTGAAACTCCTCAACGACAGTGGCAGAATGGAAGGGAAAGGCTGATTCCCTTTCTCCCCCTGCCTTTTCTTGTATGGTTTTCCTCCGTGGCTGCTGGAAGAGCTACATAATGTAAAGGCAGATAAGCCTCTGCCTTTTGTGAGCAGTTGGGATAATTTTCAGTATCTGAGGCACCCTGTCTGGCCAAGGTCGTGCTCTGTTCTCTGGATGGTCTTAATTTAGCACCTGCAAGTTCTTGGTGAAGTGCAAAACTCTGGGATGCAGAAAGACCCCTGGAGGCTATTGTCTAGGAAACGTCTTCCCTGTGTAGAGGTGTGAGCATGCTGCTGAGCATCTGCATCGTCCTCACCTCCCAACTGGAAGTAAATGGGTTTTAGTGGAGGCTTGCAAGAGCCTTTCAAAGCACAGCTCTGCTGCATCTCAGGGCCCCAGTATGACATCCACGGCTTCTCTGAGATAGCTACACCTGATGATGATACAAAAAAACAGCTTCAAAGTGCCTTAGTTGGTGCCCCAATGTGTGCCTGGCTAGCTGGCTTCCTCCATGGGCTCCTACCATCCCTGCTGCTGTGGGGGTGCCACCTGCTGTCTGCAGGCTGTGTGGCTCAGAGGGGAGGTGGGGAGGCAGATGTGACGTGCGAGAATGATGGAGCAGACATATCCTTGGCTGGTTGTTCTTTGCTGTTATTTAAAGTTCATTCCTTGGCTCCATTGCCAAAGCAGTCGAGGTTGTGTACATGGCTCATTGAATTCTTGAGGTGGGTATAGTCAAATTCAACAGAGGGGATTGGAGAAACTGTTGTCACCAAACTCATGGGACCAAACACTGTGGGAAAACCCTACTAGGTGTCAGGGGGGTGGGGGGTGGGGGGGAAGCCCAGCCTTTCTATCAGACCTTGGAGGATCCAGGCGAGAGAGCCTGTGGGAGTACTCCCCGGTTGTCTCTTGTCCCTTATGAGATGTGCCCAACTGCAAGGCACAAAGACACAAGAAATGGGGCTCCAGAAGTTTTACTGCTGGATTTTCAGTGTGCAGCTGTGGACTCCTGCTGGTGCTGGCACTGGCAGCGGCCGCACACCAGGGCTTATCTCCAGACCTACCAGAAGCAGGAAACTCAGCGAGTTCCCAAGCAAACCTCTGGTGCAGGAGGCCTCCGGGGGTCCTGTGCATTTGAACAGGCTCCTAATCTGCTTGGGAAAAGCAGGCGAACTTGGGAGGGAGAAGAGGGAGGGCTGGGGCTGTGCCCTGAGCTGGGTCGTTGTCGCTCACAGCTTTGATTGCTGAGGCTTGCTGCCTTGGGCTTGCAGGATTTGGCTGCCTGGCCACAAACAAAAAAGCTGGATTCTCCCAAAGCCTTTATTCCCATTTTGAGATTGCTGGTGGCTTCCCAAGGAGGAATGGAAGGAGAAGAAGGCTGTTGTTGATGGCTTTTGACAGGCATGGGGAAAAGCACGGCTCAGCCTCTGCCCCAGCTAAAATGCTGCTCTTCACCTTCCCCTGCCACGGACTAAGCCTTCACTGGGAACCCCGCTCCTGTGTGGGGGTCACTCTGCAGCCCTGGCTTGGTGCCTTGCTTTGATGAGCACATGGGGCTCCCCTCTTGCCCCTGCCTCCTCCCAGAAGCTCCTGGCCAGAGGCTCGACATGGGCCCCCTGCTCCTGCCCAGTTCTGGCAGCCACCTGATTCAGTCGTTCCGCATGCCCTCCCCTGCC
>VFFE01006808.1:4249-62487 GCA_008921705.1 Burhinus oedicnemus | reverse complement strand
CGTTTCAACTCAGAAAGGAAAAAAAAAAAAAAAAAAAACAATGAAAAAAAAGAGGAAAGTGCGGGACTGCCAAGTGGAGGAATGAGAGAGGCAGTGAGCGGGGCCGCGGGAAAGGCTGATGGATCAAGCCAAGAGCAGCCCGGGACAGGGCAGGTGCTGCCGGTGCTGCCCCAAAGACCCGGGCGTTGGGTCCCCTCCGCATCCCCTCCCCGCCAGCATCCTGGGCAGCGCCCGGGAGGGCGGAGGGAAGGGAGGGCGATGCTCCGCTCGGGGTTTATTAGATTGGACATAATCATCTTTAAATAAGGCAGCCCCCCCTCCACACCCCTCCTTGGGTGAGGGGGGGGGAGCGGAGCGCCTCGGGGCTTTCTAGATAAGGGCGTCTAACACATCCCCCGCTCCTGCAGGCAGAGCCGGGCAGCGCAGAGAGCCGCGCAGGGGACACCGTGCCCCGGGAACCCCGGCTGCAGGCAGAAGGGGGGTCCGCGCCGCGGTGCTCTCGCCCTCCTTCTCCTCCTCCTCCTCTTCCTCCTCCTCCCGCAGGAGCAGAGGGGAGGAGAGCGGTGCCGAGGAAAAGTTGGGGGCAGCGACTGCGGCGGGGGCCGGGGGAAGATGCCCCGGCGCTGCCGCCCGCCGCCCCCCTGAGCGCCCCCATCCCCCGGGGCCGCCCCCCCCTCGCCTTCGTCCCCAAGCAGGATGCTGCGCGGCGGGGCCCCCCTGGCCGCGCTGCTGCTGGCGGCGCTCAGCCTGGCCCGCGGGAACCCCCGGTCCCCCGACCCTCCGCCGGTCTCCGGTTGCGGGATGGAGGCTCCGAGACACCGTGCCGCCCCCCCGCATCACCCCTACGGGCTGTACCCGCAGGATCCCGGCGCGCACGGGGTGCTCGGCGCTGCGGCCACGCCGGGCTCCGGGCAGCCGCGGGGCCGGAGACCGCGGGGAGCCGGGGGAGGCGGAGAGGAGCCGGGGGGCGAGGCGGACGGCCAGGTCCGGAAGGAGAGGCCGCGGGGCCGGGAGCCGCAGGTGCCGAGCTCCCCCCGGGAGCGGCCGTTGCCCGCCCTGTACTTCTCCGGCGGCCGGGAGCAGCTGGCGGCGCGGCCGGAGGCGCTGCCCGACATCCCGCGGGAGGAGTTCACCCTGGAGGTGTGGGTGAAGGCGGAGGGCGGACAGAGCAACCCGGCCATCATCGCAGGTAAACCCCGTCCCGCCGGCGGGCAGGCAGGGAGGGATGGGGGACCCAATCCTCCAAACCTCCGCGGGGGGCTCGCCTCCCTGCTCCCCTGTGGCAGGTGACACCACGCGCCCCCACCCGTGTCCTTAGCACCCCAGGCGTGAAATAATCCTCCTTCCCCTGAGACCAAACCCTAAAACATCACCTCCCCTCTCTTCCCCCCCTCGCCCCGTCCTTCCAGCCCGGCCTCCCGGGCTCCTATCTAGTTTCTCCCTGTCTTCCCGCCGGGAGCTGGAAGGTCCTTTTGGGGGACACGCTCCGCCCGACCCCTCCCTACCCCTCCGTTCCTCCTTCCCCCGGGCCGCGGGCACGCCGGCGGCTTTCCGGGCCTCCCCGCCGGGGTAAGCGGCCGCGGCTCCCCGCCCGCCTTGGCCGGGCTCCCGGCGGGTCCCCGGGGCGGGCGGCCGCACGGTGGCAGCCGCGCCGCACGCACGGCCCCGGCTCCGGCCCCGGCATCTCTCGCCTCCCGCCCCGGGCTCCTGGTTCCGAGGGCTCTGCAGAGCGGGTCCCGGGGCAGAAGGTTTTTCTACCGGGAATTACCCCTTCACCCCACCAAGCTAGGAAACAGGCAGGTGATGGGGAGCCTGAGGAGACAGAGGGGACTGGCACACGGGCACTGAGCGGAGTGGATGTCACCTGCAGCGGTGCTTCATGTGGCCGTGCCAGGACAGGCGTTTGTGGCAGGGTACAAGCATGGCAGGACAGCGCAGTGGTGCCGGGCAGGGCTGGGAATGAGTGGCAGCGCCAAGATGTGCTGGTCCCATGGGATGTCTGGGGTCCCTCTTGGGACAGCGTGGTGCTGCTGTGTTTCTGTGCCACCCCGGCCACACTGGCTCCTTGGGGAAACCCTCCCTCTATCCTAACTTTCCCTCCACTTGCAATCTCTTCGCTAAACCCCCATCTGCTTTGCTGACCACCTGGCCCCTTTCATTAATTTATCTCCCTGGCTCATCAGGGTGATAACCGCATCTTTGCTGCGTGAGAGGGAGGAGGGACAGACTGGAGGCTGGGTAGCACAGAGGGAAATCAGCCGTGTACAGGGAAACTGCCTAGTGTTCACCTCGCTGTCCACCTTCCCACCAGGGTCCTTTGTGTCTCTCTGCTGGCAGGCATCGACTCAGAATGTGTGGAGCACACTTCCCAGCCATCGCATTGGCAGCACAGCTGTTTGCATCTGGAGGTCTGGCCTGCAGGTGTTGGGTTTTACTTGTCCCAGCTAGACAGCAGGGGTTTTTTTATTTTATTTTCTTCTTTCTTTTTTAATTTCCTTGCGGAGGGTGGGACAGTTGCTAGTGCTGAAAGCGCCGCCCATGAGCACTGGCACCCACTCAGGTAATATCCCCCAGCCTCTGTGCTCCAGTGTTTGAGTCAGCTCCAGGCACCTCCGGCTGTCTGAGTCACTGTCCTCTTCCCTCCTTCTCCCTGCAGCTGGGCCCACGGGGCCTGGGTGCGGGTGGCAAAAGGGGACAGGCCAGTGCTGCTGGCATTTCCTGCAAGCAGGTGACGCAGGCAGCTGCCAGCCCTTCAGCAGGTGCCAAGTCTGCCTCCGATCCGCCACTCCTGCTCTGTCAGTACAGAGGGGATTGAGCCCTGAGGCGGTCCAAAGCTGTGGAGGAGCTGGAGATGCTCCAGGTGTCCATGTGCAAGGGAAGGTGGGAGGAAAGCAGGGCAGAGCTAAGCATTTTCCAGTGTCATTACCTGGGAAATAAGGCCAGACTGAGCAGCTCTGTCAGGGCAAAGCAAGCTGTCCTGTTGGCTGGTGTGACTACTGCCTGGATTGAAGGCTCAGGAGTCAGGACTTTGTTCCTGTAGATGTCACATTTTGCCTTAGGGTCACCCTGGATGGGGCTGCTCATCCTTCTTAGCCCCTCTTGCACGGGGGGGAGGATTTTTGCTGGGGTATAACCCCAGTGCCCTGCCACAGCCACCACTGGGGAAGGAAAGTGGTCCTTCTTCCATGTCCTTCTTATTTTGGGCAGCAAATGAGAGTCCTTTCATGTGATGTCATTTCTTTTTCTGCCTTTTTTGTCTCCCCTCCATCCACACCTGCTCTGCTTCTGGTAAATCCCAAGGGGGTGTCCTCTTGTGCCAGGCTGAGGTTTGTTTTTACTCACATCAAAGATGGTTTTATTGGGTCAGAAGATCCCTCACCAGATGCAGTCCCAGACCTCTGCTGTGTCTAAGCCCAGGTGTCCTCCTTGGGTCCCTGAGCTGCTCACCACTGCATGCCCTGGGGGGTGACTACCCTCTCAGGCCAGCTGCTCTCATAGCAGAGCTAGGGGATCCTAGCCTGTGGCAGACCCTCCAGAGCTTTAGCAGCTAATTTCCCCCTGATATCTGAGTCTCAAAGCGTGGCTGAACTATTCCTCGTGTTGCAAAGCTCCTGGCCCCAGAGGGAGAAGATGCTGCTCTGAGTGTGGTCCTTACAAAGTTGTGCACTTCATCTCTTTGGAGGCTTTTTCTCCATCAGACACCTTTCCTGGCAGACACCTTTTTCTTCATTTTTTTGTACTGTTGCCAACAACTTCTGTTTTAAATCCCAAAGTTATCACCCGAAGCACTGATGAACATCACAAACCAGGTTAGAGCTTTCCTTTCCCCCGACGGATCAGAGGCAGAGTTGCACTTACAGATGCTGAGATTGCCTTGCACTTCCTCTGCAAACAGCTCTTCCCCTTCCTGGTGGGTTGCCCCAGGACAAAATACCAAGTTCCTTGGCAAATTCTAGGGTCTTGAAACTGGTCCCCTGGTGATTTCTTGCGGAGGCCCTCAGGACATGTCAGGACCTGATACTGGACGGCTCTGCTTCACCGTTCTGCAGTGACTCCTGGCTGTGGGATGTGCTGCTCTGCCTGCATGCTCCGTGGCTACCACTGCACCAGAGATGACATCCCTGGCCATGTCTAGGAACCACCAGCTGCTGCTGTAGTGGCTTTCCAGCCCTTATTGTAGAGCTGACCTTGGCCTTACTTGCACCCCTTTGATGAAGTCTCCAGACCTGGTTTTAGGCTCGCTTAAGGTTCTTTTGGCCAGTTTTGAACTCGTCAGGCACTTCCAGGCTTGGCTTGGCTCCAGCACAGGTTTGCGAGGATGCTAGCTCACACTCACCCCAGAAGGCTGTTGCACCCCTGACACCATTTGCCCTGGGTTTTCTTTAGTGTTTAATCAAACTTGGGACACTCTAAATCATTTCAAGGTGACATTCATGAATTTTCCTATGAGAGGAGGTACCAAGCCCTGTTTCCTCAAGTGAGGACCAAATACTAAAAGATGGCTTTTGAGCATGCAGGTCTAAGCACCTTTCAGCCAGCACTTCAGCTCAAAAGTACTCTCCATCTTTGCTTTCTCACGCCTGCAAGGCTCCTTTGCCTGCCTTCTGCTTTTTGTCTTCTTGTCTCAGCTTCCCCTGGTCTTTCTGTTTCCCTTTCACAATCCAGCAGAAAACAAGAGTTGGCCAAAGCCCATCCGCCCACAGAAGCTTTGTGCGTGGCTGCCTTTGTAGTGAGCGGTGGCAGGAATCCACGCCC
Organism: Burhinus oedicnemus; assembly: GCA_008921705.1. NCBI lineage: Eukaryota > Metazoa > Chordata > Aves > Charadriiformes > Burhinidae > Burhinus > Burhinus oedicnemus. The sequence goes on along the minus strand of VFFE01006808.1, from coordinate 57,732 downwards.
AGGGTGGTTACGACCATGGGATGGCCAAGAGGCCACCACCCATCTCGCCCTCAGTGAAAGGGATGGATGGGAGGGAGGGATGCTGCTTCCTGGGGTGCAGTGGGCCCTGACGTGACCTTTGCCAACTATGTTTAGGAGGGCTGGCGGAGGAGACATGGGGTCATGGTAACCTGGCTTCAGTCACATCCCCTGGATGAAAGCCAGGAGGTCCTGCCTCTCCTGGAGCTCCTGCTCCTCTACACCTCTGCCTCTCTCCACTGGCCTCTTTGCAATCCTGGCAGCAGGTACAGTTTCCCCAGAGTGTCATGCTGACCATCCCCAGGGACAGGCAAGGCAGCGGGACAGGTCAGGAGTGCCTTATTTTGGCCCGTGATGCCCTGAGGCCACAGATATGGGCAGACGTTACATGCAATAGGAGCAGCATGGTGAGGGGCAGGAGAACCTGGGCAGCAGGGTGGAGACACAGGGAAAGGCGGGCTGGAGCATAAAAAATACCACAGTAGGTATGAAAAGGGCCTCTGGGCACAGGAGCAGGTTTTGCCAGCATCGGGGCACTGTTGCATCTGGAAGCGATTTGTTGGAGTGGGGAGCAGGAGAGGAGGGTGCTCCCAGAAAATGCTACTGGTAGGGCTCAGAGTGTGCCTTCAAGTTCGCTTGCCCCAGCTGATGTCCCTGTGGTGATGTAGGAGCCCAGAAGCATCTTTTTCAACCAGTGGGAGGGTCCATTTGCTCTTGCCAGTATTTAACTGCCTTGTGGCCATTGATTCCCAAGGGCATTCAGTGCCTGCAAGCCTCTGATTCTTGACCATGGGCACTCAGCAGCCCGAGTTTTGGGGAAAGTCAGCAAAACTCTAGGTCTTGCCCAGCCTAAAACACAGGTCTGCAACACGCCTGGGCGCAGAGGGAGAGGCTGAGCCCGAAGCTATTCCTGGGGATGGATTTATGCTCAGGAGAGCTTCAGAGGCTGAGGTGTGCATTCGCCCAGCTGGAGGCAGCGCATCCCTCTGTCTCCCTCTCCGACCCTCGCCTGCCCGTGCTGGATGCATGACTGGGAGGAAAACTGGAGCGTAAAGGAGAGCTGTAAATCTGCCTGGAAGCTGTTGGGGAAGCAGTCCCTGGAGGAGGCTGTTTTGCTGTGGGTTGCTATGCTCTAATTCTTAAAAGCTTTGGCCCACAGATAAAAAGCTTAGCCTCTAATCCCATTCCACAGGAGAGATGCTATGGAAAGCAGCTCAGAAACTCCTCGCTCTTCAGCTTCATCTCCTGTCCGTGCTCTTCCTCCCCTCTCCATCCTGCCTCTCCCTGCCTCTGCCATCCCTCCTGGCTACTCTACCTGCTCATCCAAAGATTTTGGACAGGGGCTGGGTTGTCCCCCCTGGTGCAGCACCCATTGCCCAGCTTCTGGCCACTTTCATTTACCCGTGGCAGCGGCAGCAGGAGCCTCCCCGCAGCCCTGCCAAGAGCTGTCCCACTGCCGAGGACCCAGCTTGTGCTCTGGGGAGGAGTGCCAATGCTCTCTGGTCCTCACCAGCTCTCCTCTCTCTCCATTCCTGTCCCCATTCCTGCTGCAGGTGTCTTCGACAACTGCTCGCACACGGCTAGTGATAAGGGCTGGGCGCTGGGCATCCGTGCCCTGCAGCTCGGCGGCAAGAAGGACGCCCGCTTCTTCTTCTCCCTCCGCACGGACAGGGCAGTCACTGCCACTGAGGTGACCAGCTACCACCGCTACCACCCTGAAGCGTGGACCCACCTGGCTGCCAGCTACGATGGGCGGTGGATGGCCCTCTACGTGGACGGAGCACGGGTGGGCCGTGCCAGTGGGCAGGGGGGGCCCCTGCACAGCACCTTCATGGCCTCCTGCCGCACGCTGCTGCTGGGGGGGGATGCCTGGGGGACTGCGCATGCTTTCCGGGGACACTTGGCTGGGCTGGCCCTGTGGCAGAGCGCCCTGTCCCAACGCCATCTCCAGCGTGCCTTCTTAGATGAGGTGGCTGGGGGTGTGGCAGGGCTGGCTCTGGCTGCCGGCTTTGCCACCCCAGAGGAGCGCTGGGTGCCTTTTCGAGAGGGCGCCTTCCCCCGGCAGTGGGTGCTGCCATCCCCACCATCCCCCATCCTGCGGCCGCTGGGCCCCCCTGCCTGCGGGCAGACTGCCTGTGATAACGTGGAGCTGGTCTCCCACTACAACCAGCACTGGCCACTGCGGAGCGGGAAGGTGGTGCGGTACCGGGTGGTGAACCTGGTAGAGGATGGTGGAGGGCGGCCGACAGTCAGCTGGGACCAGGTTTGGCGGCAACACCGGGCGCTGAGTGAAGCTTTCCGACCCTACAACATCTCCTGGCAGCTCAGCTTGCTGGAGGTACGCAACTCCTCACTGCGCCGCCGTGCTGTCCTCCTGGGCTGTGAACCCAGCAAGGTGGGCAACGAGCGCTGCGATCCCGAGTGCGAACATCCCCTGACCGGCTATGACGGTGGAGACTGCCGCCGGCCTGGCCGCTGCTTCTCCTGGAAGCGCCGTGATGGCATCTGCCACATGGAGTGCAACAACATGTTGGATGACTTCGACGATGGCGACTGCTGTGACCCACGGGCCACCGACGTGGCCAGGACCTGCTTCGACCCTGACTCACCCCAGCGGTAGGTGTGGGGCTTGTGGGGGGCATGGCGCATCAAGGGATGGGGTACACCCTCTCCCTGACACCCACTCTGCACCTGGGTGTTGCTTCTCACTGGTCACTTTCCAAAGTGGGAAGGCAGAGGGGTGTTTTCCTGTGGAGAGGTGTGCTGTGCCATCGAGGGCAAGTAGATCCTATGATGTGGGGTGGCACCCCTCTGTGATGCCCTGACATCGTGCTTTTCTCCCCCAGAATGAATGAGGGGTGATGGGGAATGCTTCTGCTGGGGGGATTCCAAGTTGTCTGACCGCCCTGCATGGGATGCAACGGGGGTATTGCTGCCCCTTCCCCACCTGCCCTTGATATGTTTAAAACCTAATTCCTTAATTTTTATTCAAAACACCTTTGCCTGAGTTCTGGGGTGAGAAGGAGGCAGTGCTGCTAGGTGTGAGAGACAGGATTTGGTAAGGTGTGGGTTGGCATGCGTGAGCCTCTCCAAATCTTGCCCTGGGGATTGATGCCCCTGGGGAGATGCCTTTGGCTGGGCATGGGCAGGGTCTGATCAAACCCTGCACCTCAAAGACAAATGCTGGTTCTGAAGCAAATGCCCCACTTCAGGCTAAGGCACAAGGAGGCAGCTTGGTGCCGGAGGAGGATGTGTGCCTTTACCACGTTCTGCAGGTGCAAAGTGCCCTGCAAAACACACATTGCTCTGCGGAGCATCAACACACGGCATTAGGGGACCCCTGCTTTCCCCGGGTCTCTTTGGAGGCAGCAGCTGGGGTGGGATGGAGAGAGGAACCCCCTCACGTGATGGGGGACCCCGCGGCAGTGGGGACAGTGGCTTTGGTGCGGTCGGTGGTTTGTGCATGCCTGCCCTCTTCCCTGGAGCCTCTGAAGTGCCGGCAGCCCCACTGATGGCTTCCAGCACTCGGGGCTCTGCCAAATGTGTTTTCTGGCTGGAGACAGGGAAGGGAAAAAAAAGTCATGGCTTTTCCTTGTTTTTTGAAGTCGTTTCTGTCTCAGTGTCAGAGAAAATTGCTCATTCCCTGCTGCCGGCTCCCAACAACGGGCAGAGGTGCCCACTGGAGCGGGAGTGGTGCAGCATGGATGGCGGCATCTGAGGAGAAAAGCTGCAAGGGAGAGTTTTAAGGACACGTTGCTTCTTTAATCTTCTTTCTCTTTCACTTCTTTTCCCCTGGGCTGTGGGAGCAGGTAGGCTGTGGCCATAAATCCTTTTTTCCCAAGCCAGCTTCTCTCTACTTCTTCCCAGATAGGACACAGAGGGAAGAGAGCAGGTGTCTCTGCTCCAGGGGTGGTGATTGGAGAGGAGCAGAGGTTCCCTTCTTCCCTTCCTGACCCTTTCTCATACGTCCTGCAGTCATCTGAGAAAACATGGGAGGAGGATGGGGAGCCTTTCTTCCAATGCGTCCCTCTGGCCATGGAGCCTCACACCACACCTCTGCCCGAGCACGCCCCCAAGAAGATGTATTTCCACCCCTGGAGGTCTCTTTGGTGACAGCCACCATTGCCACCCTGTGCCTGCCTGTCCCCTTGTTTCCTATCCCTGTGAACAGTTACAGGTAGTGCTTGTGGTGGCCATGAGCACCCAAGGCCGCTCAGCTTTTGCTTTGGCAGGGCAAAGGCTCAGTCCTTGCAGTCTGTGTGCAGTTAGAGAAATGTTTTCATCCTCAGAGAAGAAGGGCTCCACCTTAAATTAAAAAAGGCCAGATTTTTGCTGGTATGAATCAGGGCTTCCATTTGTCAGGATTTTCCCCTGAAAGTTGGGAAAGAAAACAAAACAAAACAAAACAAAAACCTTGCTTCTGTGGGAAAGGAATGGGCAAATGGGAACACTAGGGAAATAACAAATCTTTTGCAATTTTCTTTCTGCAGACCTCATTGGCCTGCACGCGCAGAAGACTAGATTGATTATTTGTAGGCTAAACTCTGAAAAAACGAAATGCGGTGTGCCTGGCATTTGGGAAATGTGTTGAATCCTGCTGCTGCTGAGCTCTTCTGAGCTGCCTTTCGCCGGCTTCTTCAGAGATGCTGGTGGACACCCACCCTCCCTGGGCTCATCCCTGATGAGGGTACCCTGGCTCCTGGGGAAGAATATGTTATGTTTGTGGGAAAACTATTGGGAAATTGGTAGCGTGGGTTTGGGAAAAGCCAAGGCGAACTTGAGGTCGCCCAAGGGCATGGCCAAGTGGGTGTTTTCTCCCCACAAAATTGGTGGATGAATCCCAAGATACATGAGCAGATGACCTTAACCCAAGGAGTTTTGTTCAGGCAGAGGTCCCGTTAAGCAAGTACCTCTGGGCTTGCTTGTAAGGTCTTAAACTTAAATCAACATTTATGAGGAGCAGGGCAGCTGGGGAACTTACAGAGGGATTTTTAGGGTGGAAGCCAAAACGGGAGAAATAACACGAAATAAAATTTAACAAACTGCGGAAAGGCGTCACAATAGGAGCCAGGTGCTGAGATGTGAACAACAGCTCTCGGTCTGTAACTGGAGGAGAGTGAACAAGTGAGCTGGCCGCTGCTCCAACAAGACACCTGCGCTTTTTCATACCTGCTGGAGAACCATGTGGCAGAGCCCAGGAGGGAGCTGTGACTTGGGAGAGCTGGGGGAGAGGGAAACCTTGCTGCAGGTGATGGTCTCTAAATCTCCTTTCTGATCAAGGTGGCAAGACAAAAATTTTGGGATTTTTTTCATGAAGTAAATCAGCTCTGCTGTATTTCATTTGTATTTCATTTCAAGGCTCTCACAAAGAGTGGTTTGGATTTGAATGTTTCTTAATACAGCCAAAAATAATCCCAATGAGAAAGTCGGAGTGAGACACTGGGCAATTTCTTACTAGCATTGTAGACAGATTCAGTCTATTTTGGTGAAGGGTCTTAATACCTTGTTTTGACTTGCACGACCTTAAGCACTCATGCTGAAGCTTTTACCGTCTTAGCACATCCCTCATTTAAAATCTCCTTTCTTTGGGCTGCAGCTTTGAGAAAGGAAAATCAGAGGAAGAAGCGTTCGGAACAGTGGTAGCTCTAGTGCTTCTTAGCTGGTGGACATCCCGGTATACTTCCAGGGCCACATTTGGTGCTAGCATATCCCCTCGCCCATGCTTAGCAGGGGAGGGAAATGAGGTTTGGAAACAAGGATTATAAAGCTGTGGTGGGGATGGACCCTGCTGTAGCTGAGGCAGAAACTGCCCCCAGCTCCAGGATAGGGGATGATGCAGAAATGATGGCAGTGTTGCTGTGCATAACACCAGGCCATCTTGCCGAGTCCTTCCTGCACCTCCTTTAGTAGCGTGTAGGACAAGACAAGTCCCACTGTGCTCTGAGCCAGCTGGCACCTGCAAAATCCACTGGTGGGACTGTGTGCTTGTGGCTGGAGGGAGACTTGAGTGAGAGCTCAGGTGAACATCTGAGTGTAGACATCCCTGCAAGGCACCACGACAGGAGCCATAGGAAGCAAGTCAGGGATTCTCATTCACCCTGACCCACCATATGAAGAACAAGAGGACAGGCAATGGCAGGAGAGCTGCCTGCTGTCACCCTTTACCCAGTCTTGTCCTGATTTAAAGCATTTTCCAGGAGTTGCTGGCAGTGCAATGCTAGGGTCTGGAGTAAAATTTGCCTTGATTTGCTGCAGACACTCATCTTCTTTCGTGCCTGAGTGCTGTTGTAATTGGTGCTCTTGGAAGGAAAGCAGCAACAGCTCATTAACAGCAATTAACACTCTGTGAGGGTCCCCCTCGGGCAGTTAGTGAATGAGTCTGGTGTGTGACACAGTTAGTTAATGTGAAAAGAAAGACTAGAGGGGAATCTGGAGAGCGAAGTGGATACGGGCAGAACTGCTGGGCCTTTCACCTCACTAACCAAAGTAACGGCAGAACTAACCGAAGTGACAAAAGGAGGTGAAAAATCACGGAATCACGGAATTTCAGAGTTGGAAGGGACCTCCAGAGATCATCTAGTCCAACTCCCCTGCTGACGCAGGAATGCCTAGAGCACATTACTCAGGACTGCATCCAGGCAGGTCTTGAAAATCTCGAGAAGGGGACTCCACAACCTCCCTGGGCAGCCTGTTCCAGCGCTCTGCCACCCGAACCATAAAGAAGTTTTTTCATCTGTTTGAATGGAACTTCCTATGCTCCAACTTGTGCCCATTGCCCCTCGTCCTGTCACTGGGAACCACTGAAGAGTCTGGCTCCATCCTCCTTCAACCCACCCTTTAGATACTTACAAGCAAGAATAAGGTCTCCCCTCAGCCTTCTCTTCTGCAGGCTAAAGAGTCCCAGCTCTCTCAGCCTTTCCTCATAAGGGAGGTGCTCCAATCCCCCAATCATCTTTGTTGCCCTATGCTGGACTCCCTCTAGTAGTTCCCTGTCCCTCTTGAACTGGGAGCCCAGAACTGGACAAAGTATTCCAGCTGTGGTCTCACCAGTGCAGAGTAGAGGGGGAGAATGACCTCCCTCGACCTACTGGCCACACTCTTCCCTATGCAGCCCAGGATTCCATTGGCCTTCCTAGCAACAAAAGCACATCGCTGGCTCACGGATAATTTACGATCTACCAGGACCCCCAGATCCTTCTCCTCAGAACTGCTTTCCAGCAGGTCCACCCCTAACCTGTATTGGTGCCTAGCATTCTTCCTCCCCAGATGCAGGACCCTACACTTGCTCTTGTTGAACCTCATTAGGTTCTTCTCTGCCCAGCACTCCAGCCTGTCCAGGTCACACTGGGTGGCAGCACAGCCCTCTGGAGTGTCAGCCACCCCTCCCAGTTTGGTATCATCAGTGAACTTGCTGAGGATACACTCTGTCCCCTCATCTAGGTCATTGATGAATATATTGAACAAGATTGGACTGAGTATTGACCCTTGGGGGACACCACTGGTTACAGGCCTCCAACTTGACACTGCTCCATTAATCACAACCCTCCGAGTTCTGTCACATAGCCAGCTCTCAATCCACCTCACTGTCTCATCATCTAACTCACACTTCCTCAGCTTCCTAATGAGGATGTTATGGGAGACAGTGTCAAAAGCCTTGCTGAAGTCAAGGTAGATGACATCTACTGCTCTCCCCTCATCCAGCCAACCAGTTATAACATCACAGAAGGCTATCAGACTGGTCAAGCATGATTTACCCTTGGTAAATCTGTGTTGATCACTTCCAATAACTTCGTGTTCTTCAGCATGTTTGGAGATGACATCCAGAACAAGTCACTCCATTACCTTTGCAGGGACAGAGGTGAGACTAACCAGCCTGTAGTTCCCCGCGTCCTCCTTCTTGCCTTTTTTGAAGATTGGAGCAATGTTGGCCTTCCTCCAGTCCTCAGGCACCTCTCCTGTTCCCATGACCTTCCAAATGATGAGGCATCTCCAGCCTTTTGGTGGCCTCCACTGGGATGACCACAGCTGTGGTATTAAAGTGTACCTGATTAACAGGACACCTGATGAGCTTTAATGCAAGCTTAGCTGGCCTCCTATCCTAAGGGAAGGATGCTTAATTGGGTAAAGGCAGCTTGGGAGCCTCTCGCTTTTTAAGTGGTATCTTCAAAAACTGATCCACATTAACCTCATGTCTCTCATGGACAAGCCTTCAAGGATGAACGAATCACTCTCAGCTATTCTCTTGCGCCTGAGCAGCCCATTGTCAGGAGATGTTCATCTGAATGTGGTTGGACTGGTAGCATGAAAGATGTAAAATTGAGAGTAGGTGAGGCAAGGATGGCATTCTGGGGCAACAGCTGACCAGCCCAGACCTTAATCCTAACCAGATGGTAAGAGAACATTCAAATTAGCTGCTTACTTTGCCTCTACTTTCCCTTGTTACAGGATCCCTTAGCAGATCTTTCTCACAGTGAAAGAGGGCAGATATGTGCAATGCTATTTTAAAATCATAAGCTTTGGGAACAACCTGAAGCTACCAACACTGTTGTACAACATAGATTCAAGTGGAGATGGTAGGGATCTGCAGACACCTTCACTCACTGCTTGTGGTGGTCTGTCATTTGAAGGACAGATGGAGAGATGTGTTATCTGCATGCTGTTGAACTCACTGCCTGTGAGATGTGGAGTGGAAGAGACTATCTGCTTGCCTGATGCTCCCACAAGCAAAGCATGGTTGGGAGGTGCCCCTGCTCAGGCCCTAAGCCCTGGCTGCTTTTTAGCTCCCTCTGGCACCTTTTGAATTTCTACTGGCCTGAACCCAAATATTGGCCTGCTGGTTCCAAAAGGACCCAGACTCAAGTGATGGACTCAATTCTCAGGGTTTATAAGTGTGGTGATGAGGAGATAGGTACTTTAGGGACCTCAAAGGTGGCAGTGATAGGTTCACTGGCTGCTGAGATTGTTCTCCTCTAGTAGACCTGCTGGGGCTGGGGAGGTACAGTAATTAACAGGGCTTTTTGCTGGAGTCTGATGATTTCTTGGTGGATGCTTCAAAGTTTCGTAAGAGTGGTTGGATTTGAGCTCATCAAAAAACTTATTCTTTCCTTGTAGGAAAGCTCACTTTCTCTGGGGCTTTCCCATTGATTACTGATGTCAAAACTTGGCAAAGATAGAATTGACCGTCCTTGGTAGAGCCCGTTATATCAGGCTGGTAGGATGTCTTCAAAGCTCCTTGCTTGTAGTGGGACTTGGAGGCTATATCCATGTGAACGTGCCACTGGGTGACTCTGCTCGCCTAGAGCCCTAGCTTAGGGCTGAAGACCCCAGATGTGCTTTGACCTTCTCAATCGAAGTGTGCTGGAGAGTATTTGGCATGTAACAATGTGTACTTCCAAGAGGAAGGACTCAGAGTTCCTCACCTTTGGCACAATGCACCAGACACTTACTAAAGGGTTGTTACATGTCAAATACTCTCCAACATACTTTCAAGAAGGATTCAGGGTGGTGAGAAGATGCGTGCACTGTGCGCTTGGTCAGTGTGATTTAGCAGGCTCTGCAATGTGTTTACATTTATGCCACCACTAGGGAACTGCACACCTTGGCCTCCGCCTGTTACCTTCACTTTCCCGGCAAGATATATTGTTTACTTAGTCTTCCTGCTTCTTCTTTCTGGTTCCTTGTTTGCTGTGGAGGCTGCTTCTTTCCTTCCACGTGATGCACTTGTCTGTCCTTGTGTCTTTCCCATAAGAAGTTTTGTGTGCTGGTCTCTTCATTTTTACCTGCAGCTCTTCCAGGCTCTTAGCAAAGAGCTCTCTTGTATCTCCCAAACTTTATCATAAATTAGGCTATGAGGTAAAGGTCTTTGGGGCTTTTGTTCTCACCAGGATGTCAGACGGAGATTATAACCTCTCCAGCATGGGCTGGTAAAAGGAAGGAGAGGGTGGCTGCAGGTTGTGACGTCTAATGATGACTGGTCCATGAGGAAAATGTCAGAAGTGGCAGAGGAGGTGGTGATAGGGGCTCCAGCATGGAGGCATGCTCTCAGAGGAGCACATAGCCAGGGTGCATGTGGCAAGACTCAGCTCCTCCACATGGCATCAGGCCAGTGGGACTGCAGGAGTGACCTCTTCCCACAGGGAGGTTGTACCCAGGTGTGGCTGTCTGGCAGGACTGTGCAAAGTCTTGGGGACATCGGTCAACAGCAGAGGGCTCCATGTTGCACTGGGACCAGAGCTCTGTTGTGTTACCCCAGGGAAGCAGAGTAGTGGGGCTGGAAGAGGAACACGAAGGTGTAGAGGTGTCCAGGTTCAAGGGCTGGTTCCCAGCCCCTGGCTTCAGCACTAGCCAAAACATCTTGCATGTATGGCAGCGTACTGCTGATATGCCCAAATCTTCTTCCATGCATTTTGGGATGATAAAAGTAGGAAATAAAATCTACAGTAACGCACTCCTTTTCTTCCCAAGGTTGAAGGCTTGGGGGTTAATTTCCAATAGGCCTCTGGAGGATGAGTGTTGCTCACTCCCGAAAGCCTTCCTGCAAGCATGGAGATGCTAGGCAATGTTCCTTGAGAAACCTGCCAGGTCCCCCCAAGGGTGGCTGCCTCTTTGTGGGAGAGGGAGAACACAATCCACATGTGAGCACGGGGAGAGGATCCCTGCCCAGCGGCTGTAGGCAGCCTGTGTGCTTTCGGGGAAAACAGCTGTCCCAGATGTGAGCTATTGTTCTAGCAAACACCACTGTCCTGGAGGCTGATTGTATCGGCATGGCAATTGTGAAGGAACAGCGTGTGTCTGAGGGCTGAGGGGGTGTCATTCTTTGTCCTGATGTTCAGCCCTCCCCAGAGCTCCTGCTTGTCCGACCATACCCTTGCCCACAGGCGCAGGACCTCAGCCAAGACCCTGACCAGGCTAGCGAGACCCCAGGAACCGAAACAGCAGGGTGGCGAGGTGCTCGGCAGCCGTGTGGTGGGACTTCATTAGCTCGGCGTTGACGGGGTCTCTGGGATGATTTATCCCACATTTGGGTTGGCATGCTGAGCCGCGGCCATTGGAGTCAATAAGCGAACAATACTGTTTTAAGTTTTTCTTGGCCCAGCCACCACCATTATTAGGAAATCAAATTGCCCCTTTGCAGAGGGTGATCAGGCAAGAGGGAACGGGTCTGGTGGAGCCCAAATCCACCAAGACGGCACAAGCCAGAGGACTTTGCTGGGAGGCTCTGGGGAGTGCAAGGATGCTGAGTCTTTGTGACTGTTGCCTGCCAAGGGCTGTGCTGGGTACCAGAGACAGCCTTGGATTTTTTTTTTTGTTTGTGGTTAACGTACAATCGTTACGTTACAAAACTTCCCCAATAAATTATCTTGAGCCCTTTTTATATCCACGAGGAAGGCATTTTTAGAATGCTGGGTTGTGCACACTGCACTCCGGCTGGGACACCCAATCGCCTGGACCTAAAAATAAGTTGGAGGCTTGGGACTTGGTTTTTCCCTTTTTTTAAAAAAAAAATACAAAAAGCAGAGGGTAGTTGTTTGGCTTGAAGAGATTTCTTTTCCTCTTTTTCTCCATCTCAATCCCTTTCCTGACCAATATCATGGCTGCAAGCTTTTGCCCTTCAGTGAGAAGTTTAGGGTGAATGTAGCAAAGTTTTGGATTTTTTAGCAAGACTAGACACTACCATTATGGTGAAGAGTGCCTGAGAGGGGTTTATTGACCACAGGGCTGTGTGATTCCCCTTGCAGAGGAACTGGGAGCTGTTAGCTTAATGCCTCTGAGATCATCCTCCCTGCTCAGCAAATTTGTTCCCTGTTTTCAGCCCTGTTAAAAGGTCCTTCTTCTGTCCATGCCCAGGGGCTTTCAGTCTGAACAGATGAGGCAGGCCAGAGACTGGAAAGGTGGCACCCTGGTCTCCTGCCACCCTTTCATTGGCTTGTGCTGCAAGGCCATACTGCCTTGCTGATGGGCATGCCCATTGCAGCCTGCTGTGGGCTCCTCTGAGCATCATCAAAAATCCTTCCCCAGCATTGCAGTGCCTGTGTTTCTTTTTCTGCTGCCCTACCAGTCAGGGAGGCTGGATGAAGAAGAGAGACTGACTCTTGCTTGTCACCTGGTGGTCACCAGAACAGATTTTCGAGATAACCTCAAGCTAGGAGCTCTGCCTCCCCCATCTGTGCAGAAAACAGTTTGTGATCTGGTTCCCCTGCACCAGCCATGCCTTCTTTCAGGAGAGGACTGAGCTGCATCCTGCTATCAGTTAGTCCATGTTTCTCTCCAGCCTTGACTGGCCCTAGCACAGAGCTCCACATGCACTCTGTCTCCTGAGACCTGATGCTGAAGATGGTGGTGGTAGTGATGTGCATCAGTACCAGCTCTTTGGCTGGAGACAGGCTTTAGGCAGTAGTGTGACGGATCCATTCTAGCACATGTGCTGTAGAGTCATCTTCACCATGCTCATCCAGTCCGTAGCTCTCCCTCTTTCCTACCATCTCTCTCATCTGTCCTGCAGAGCCTTGAGGATGTTGTGGAAGATGGGTGGGAAAGGAGGAGGCACCTGGTGAAAAGCTGGACACTTGCTTTCCATTGAACAGCAGTAGCATGTGGGTGCCTAACTTCTCTAAGCTCCTTTGAAAGCCCTGCATGGCAAAGTCTTCCAAGATGTTTACAAACACCTCCTTGTGCTGTGGACAGGCGTAATCCCAGCTGTTAAGCCAGGGAAACTGAGGCATAGAAGTTGTGCAGCAATGAGGTGCTGCTATAGTCACTGGGGCTCTGTCCTCCTGCCTCCTAGTCCCTGGGTGGGAAAAAGAGGCATTTAATGGAAGGAGATGAAGCTGCTCAGTCCTGGCTAAATGCAAGGCAAAAATTGATGCTCTCACTTGCACAATTCTCCTCTGTCCAGAGTGCTTCGCTGAGCCTCCTGGCACTGAGGCTCTGCTCAACCACATGAAGCCCACACAGTGCTGGGGGAGACCGGGAGTGTTGCACCAACCTGTGTTATCCCCTCTGCCTTCCCTCAGCAGATTGTGAGCTGTGCTATAAAAATTGGTGTTGAAATTCAGGCTCCTGGGGACATTGACTTGCTTGCAGAGACCTTCAGACCTCCCTAAACCTGGAATGTTTCTTTGTATTTTTGCTGAAGGCAAAAAGTAAGAGAAGGCTGATTTACACTAGATCTATTCTTGTGGGTTAGGTAGGACAGGGCTTATCTGTGCAACCTTAGGCAGGCAAAAAGTGCTTAGTCCTGGCCTGGGAGGTTTTTTATTTTTCTTTGAAACAGATAATCCAGGCAGAAAGTAAACCATACCTGGCTTTGTTTAGCTTGGAGTCTGCTCTAGAATAACTTGCCACTGTTGAGTTCTGCCTTGCAAAACCGCAAGGGGCTGCAAACATATTTCTCTGTTTCTCCCGGCACTTCTTGCTTGCCCTCTCTCACACATGTTCTGCATCTCGCCAGCGTCTCGCCAGCCAGCATCAACATTATCAGAAGAAGGCGAGTGCTTACCCCGCACGGTGGATAGCGAGCCTCTCCAGTGCGTCTCAGTGTGTGCTGGAGCTGGGATGCTGCCTGTGCAGGGCTTTGGAGCCCCGCCACCCAGGGCAATGTTGGGCTCCCCTCCCTCCTCAAGCTGCTGCTTCACTGCCTTTCTCCCTGGCAGGGCTCCTTTCCTTCCCCTAAATGGTTCAAAACTGGATCTTTACCTCTGGGCTTTGGAATTCTTCTGATTAACTTCCCCCAGCCACTGCTGTTCCCCTGTTTTCAGGGATGATGTCTGGTGATGACAGCTCCCCTCTCCTTCTTACAGTCCCCACAGGTGTGCAGTAGCTTCCTGACTTGCTAGGTACACTATTAAGTCTGTGCCTTCGCAGATAGCCAGGCATGTGCTCTGGGGAAATGACAGTGGGGTTTCAGAGGCCACCATGATGGTCTGAACCTCCTTCATGCTTGCTGAGAGTGATGGTCAGTGCTGGGCACAGGTGGAAAGCTGAACCCAGTAGGGTCCTGTCACCCAGGAACCTGCAAGCCTCGGGGTTTGCACCCAGAGTCTGCACTTGGTTAGCAGCATTGCTTCTTCCTTGAGTGCTCTTGGGATTCAGGGGCTGGAGGTGAGTGTTACTGCAAGTGGGTGGGATGCTATGTTATGGACCCACTTGGGGGTGGCACTGGGAGACACCTTACTAGGGTGGAAGCAGGCTGTGACCTGCAATGTTTGTCTCCCTTACTTATTCTGCTGATGAGGAGGAGAAGCAACAGGCTGTGGCTCTGAACTCTCTAATTCCTGCTTCGTTGGGTTTTTGAAGGGGAAGGTAAGAGGGAGCAGGAGGACAGAGTTTTCAGGTCCTTGTTTTTTGTCTGGCTTGTTCTACAGAGGTGACACGTACCCAGCCTTGCTGTCCAGCACATGCGTGGCTTGGGCTGTGCTCTTTGCAATGGCTGAACCCACAGGCTGGTGCATCTTGGGCATCTGCAGGCTCACGAGAAGGGCAGCCAGGAGAGGGGAGCTGCCCCTGTGACGGGCAAAGGTGGGGAGTAACTGCAGCCTGTGCTGAGCCTTTGTAGACCTTAGAGAGCTGGTGGGGGTGACAACCCTAAATACATGCCTTAGTTGGGGGGAGAGGGGGAGGCTTCAGTTAGTGCTCACAGACACCATGAAATAAATGCCAGGGTTTAGTCTGTTCGTTGCTTGCAGGATTACCGCTTAGTAATTAGTATGTTCCTTTGGAGCTCACTCCTATTGATGTTTTCGGTATGTGTTAACCCCAGACAAACCAATATTTCCGCCTGGGAATTTCACTGTAGGATCATCAACTGTGAGCCTGTAGGTTGAGTTTAAACCCAGGAGTCTGAGGCACGTGTGACTTTTCAGCTCCTGAGAAGCTCTCCCTGGGAGCAACGGGGGTGCATGGTCGACGGAGGATGAGCGATGGCCCGTGTGTCCCCTGCTCCCACCATGAGAGCAGCTGGGAGCCCAGCTGCTCCGAAACCCTGACTCTGCATCACTGCTTGGTCTAAGGAAAGACATCCCCGTACCTGGATGGGTCTCAGATGGGTCGTGTGTTTTAAGATGATCTCACCCGTGAGGAAATGGTAAGCCTCTCTGAGGAAGAGATGGCCATGATTCACTTTGATAGAAATAGAAAGGCCAAACAAGCAAATGGAAACTCCTTATTGACCAGGTCCCTGCAATTTAAAAGGGTTTTTACTACCTATTCCAGTATGTATTTGAAAATCATATGCATTTACTCTTACATACTACAATCAGATGGTTTTTAAGCCATTAAGGCCCATTGGGTCAATAACCACCATTTTCAAAATCTATTAAATACCCATTTCCGTGGAAATAGAGCTTTTACAATTGATCATGGCTACCAACTCCCATTAAAATAAACCCCAAATGCTATCAACTCCCCCAAGATGTAGAGCACTAAAACGCAGATTGCCGGGACAAATTTATCCCAGGGGAAAGTTGATGGCCCATTATGCTTAAGCAACACAAGAATTGTCACATAAGCCAGGAAGTTTATGGGACTTGAATGGATTTGTCCTCCCTGAGGGGGTAAAAAGGAAGGTTCATGGGGTGAATCAGTAGTGCTAACACAAGCTTAAAGCCAGGCTCCTGTGGGAGCTTTTTGGGAAATATTTGGCTTATTTTGTATTTGTGCTGTAAGAAATGCTGAATTCGTGGGTCTCTTCTTGGTGGCGCAGGGTTTTCCATTTTGAATTATACAGGCATGTTACACCTCTGAGGTTGTATGAGGAAAGCTGTTGGGAAGATGACCTTACAAAGACGAGGTCCTTGTGTCTCTGCCCTGGGAAGGAAGCCCTTTGGGGCTGCTGGTGTTGTGGTGGACCCTAAAGCAGACTATAGGGATATGAATGCAGTGCGACTACAGGGGATCCCTGCAGATTGCCTCTGGGTGAGAAGCAGCTCAAAAGATGGAAGGCTGGTGACCAGGAGCTTGACAATGTTGGGGAGAAAGGGTGGAAAGAGTAGATGTCCCCACTGCAACAGTGCTGATGGCTCTTTCTCTGTGTGGGAGGTGAGAACTGTGCCAGTCCTAAAACATACTATGGAGCCGAGACACCCTGCATGTCCCTGCTGAGCACAGCTCTGGCAGGTCCACCTCAGGAGGTGACCCAAAGGGCTGGGACACATTGGTGTTGGCTGTTGTCCCCTCAGAAGGCAGACTCCAGTTTCCAGGGGATGCACCAAGGATGGGGGAACAGCAGCACAGGAGAAAGGGGTCCCAGCCCAGGCTCACACGTCTTGGCTCAGCAAAGAAGCACAGGAGGGAGCTTTGTGATCCAGCTGTCCTTTCTGATTAGGGCTTTGCTGCTTACTGTCTCTGCCAGACAGCAACAACTCTTAGGATATGGGCTGGCTGCCAGCGTCAGCCGAAAGCTGCTGTGCCCGCTTGGAGGAGAGGTCAGGTAGTGCCTGCTGAGCCAGAGGCCACACTTCCCTTGTTCGTCTCCCTTCATGCCTCCTTCAATCAGCTTCACCACAGCCCTCTGTTCCCTCCCGCAGCCCTGGATTTCTCTTCTGTGTGTGCCTGATCCTGAGCCAGTGCTCCTCTTACCACTGCCCTGTCACCTCTCCAAGCCCCTTCTTGCTGGGGAATGATGTCTGTGCTATGGGGCCATGTCTAGATGCTTCCTCCATGAGGCCACTGTGAAAAGATGCCCCTTCCCCATCCAGCAATGTGATGACGTTGGATGGTATTTGTGATGGGAATGGAGGAGACAATGGGGTGAAATGGTCCCCCCTTCTTAAGGGATTTTAATTTGAGGCAAATAAAGGGGAACACATGGGTTCCTGTCCCTGGGGAGAGTATAGACATCTAACTCTAGAGCAAGTGTTGTGGGACTTTCTCCTGGGATCATAATGTAATGGCTTCTGTGTCAGGCACCAGGACCACTTGACCATTTGGGATTGTTGGTAGTTGGTCTTGGTGCTTTCTGCAGTGCAGGATTGACTCCTCCAGGAGCTCAGGAGAGACTATACGTCTATCAAGTAGCCACAACCATTGGAATTTTTTTTGGAAACTGAAATGCAACTTGGACAAAATGCTGGTGCCTGGGTCTAAATGAGTGGTTCTCAAAAACCTTACCTCCTCCTAAGATGTCCTAGGGCTGGTGTACCTCAGTTATAGCCAGGAAACCTACACAGGCACGTGAAGATGTGCTGGGATTCTCAGCAAAGCCATCCTAAGAGGCCCTCAGACAGGCCGTGGTGCCCATCATATGCATGGCAGCTAGTAGCTGAGTGAGGCAGTATGCCAGCCTTGTCCTGAGGGCACAAACGTCATGAAACTAGTGTTTTCCAATGATCCAAGTATCTGATGCACATGTGATTAATCTGTGCTGATGGAAGAGCCACTGAATATCCCTGTCCCTTCAGAGGAGCAGTGGAAGGAGCTCCCCACTCCTGCAGTGGAGTGGTTTATCCCCAGCTGGCAACTAGGACCATGGAGCTGCTTGCTCATCTCTCCTTTCCCCCCCAAGAAGGGTAGGGAGAAGAGGGAGAAAACGAGGGGAAAGAAAAAAAAAATTGTGGGTTGAGGTAAAGACAGTTTAATAGAACAATATCAGAAAAGGGAAATAACAACAACAACAACAACAATAATAATAATGCCACAAGTCACTCTCACTGCCTGGGGAATTGGCACTGTGGAGCAGTGATAGCAGGAGCCTAACCCCCTGGCTAACCCCATTTATATACTGAGCATGAAGTCTATGGTACGGAATATTCTATTGGCCTTTTCGTTTTTCTGTCTATATTCCTTCTCAGCTTCTATGGGAAGCTGAAAAGAGTCCTTGAAAAGCATAAACATCACCTAGCAACAATGAAAACAATATGTATTGTTCACGGCAATCACTGGAAAGAGAGTTAACTCTTTCCTGGCTGAAACCAGGACAGCTGGTCAGAAATCCCAGGGGCTGGGGACTGATGGTCCATGTGCTTTAGCATTCTCCAAGAGAAGCCTCAAATTTGGCAAAGGCTCCAGCAGGAAGCTGCAAAAGGAGGCTGTATCTGAAGACAGTGTTGGAAGGGGAGGTCAGAAGATCTCCTAGGGCATGTGCACCCATTGGCATGGGTGTCTTGAGGGTGCTCACCATACTGTGAGAGCACGGCTGGGGGTAAACCTCTCCTGAGGCTTATTCTCATGTATTCAGCACAAGTGGGGCACCGTCCTCGGTTCAAGCCCCAAAACATGAGTACCAGTGTGCCATGTGCAACCAGCCTTAAAACTGGTCCCTGCTCCCTCGCCCTGCATATAAGCTGTCAACAGAGCTATAACAAGATGCAGAGAGGAAACCAGTGTGTGGCAGAAAAGCAGTCTCTGAACAGGTTGGTGGGGAGGAATTAACGTGGGTTTTCTAAAATCAGGTGCCCTGGCATGGTGCCAGAGTCAAAGAGAAGTCCTAGATTCCTGGCTGTGACTTCCCAAGAGAAAAGCCAGAAAGTGCAGTGTGCCTTTGCCTGCATTCACACTGGCAGGGTCTGGGATCTGTCAGTCCAGGCAGCTGTTTAAAAATTTGGCATCCTCAACAGTGTATTCAGAGTTTGCCCAGAGAGGGCATTGCATGTCCTTCACTGACCTTCAGGTGATCACATTTACATCAGTCTCTGTATTTGAGCATTTCCATTATTTTTTTGAAAGATGGGGTAGGAGGATGAAAGTAATAACATGGAGACCTTTATACCTGAAAGTCTGCTGAAATTTGCGGGTGGATTTAAGGCCTGTTGGAGAGAGGACAACCAGATCAGCCCATCTTGTTAAGATCTTTGTCCACCCGTGTAGACATCACTGCATGTATTATGTTAGCTGTTCTCCAGCTGCCCTGTGGTCAGTCCTTCTGGATTCAGGGTGGCATTTCCACAGGCTCCTGCTGCAAATGTTTTACATCCAAAGTTTTGTTTATCTTTGAACATTTCTACTTCTGCACTTTTCCCTCCTGCTTTTTGCCCTTTGTTCTGTATCCCAGTATCCCTTCCCTTTCAGAGTTGGGACTCGCTGCCACCTTCCCAGCAATTCATCTTCCCTCCCACCCCATCCAAATGGCACTTCAGCCAACATCCAACTGTTGCCACCTTTTTTTTTGCTTTATCTTGAGCTTGCTCTAGTACCATGCCTTTAATCTTGTTGTACCCCACTGAAAGGGAACTTGAATTCTGCCTCACAATCCTGAATAAAGGTGGAGACCATATATTAATTTTGTCCAGGGATGTATCTCAATCACCCTGAGCTTCAGCTCCACCTTCCCTGCTCAGCAGATCTGTTCCTTCCTTCTTTTGCTCCTTTTATTTCTAAAAGGGTCTTTTGCTCTTTGTTTTCACTGGAGTCAGCTTGATTTCAGGGAATTCCCATTTCACCCCATTCTCCTCAGCATCTCAGATGCAGTGGTGTCTGCTGGTCAGTCCTGGTTTTCAATTCTTAGTTTAAGACCTGTGTTCATCCCTCCATTTTAAGTTAATCTGAATCAACTCATTATTTGTTCAGGCCAAGTTTTCTTTCACTCATCAGCTCTTCCATAATTGCTACACTGCTTACCAAAACCAGGTCTAAAATAGAATTGCCTTTGGCTGGTTCAGTGATGACTTAATGAATAACTTTTTACCAAACACTTCCAGGAATAGCTGGGCCATGCCATTGTTAGCAGCACTTATTCTTCAGCTTATCTCAGGGCAAAATGCCCTCTGGGGTTTTCTGGTCTAACACTAATGTTATTGTTTGTCTTTCCCAAATCTGACCTCAGAAAGCTGTGTGCTACCATTTGATGTAACTGGGAGCTTGCCTGCTGTGTTCTAGTGATCTGCAGGCTTCTTGGTCCCTTGCCCCAGTAAATCTATATGGAAGGGTCACAGCCTCAAACCACAACTTGTCTTTGTGATCCTGTCTGCAGCTTTGCCAGTGCAACTCTCTGACCCTGCAACATCTGCTATTGCTTCAGTCCCAAAGCCAAATCCCACCTCCTACATGGAGATCGAGGATTACCTCTGAATCCAACAGGAATTGCTCATGCATAAGGGAAACCCCTGATCCTGAGGGCCCTCATGTAGGAGCATTTTGCCCTCTTTGACATCTTGATACTCAGACAGTCATGCAAATTTTAAACTGTCTCTTAAGTAGTGCTGCCAGTGATGGCTGCTTCCTAGGCTGTTCTACTCATGCTGTCAGTGCCTCAGAGGTGGGTTTTTCCAGGCATGTCCAAGAGGTGTGTAATGCCCTCATCCCTTGTGTATCCAAATGCTCTTTGGCTGGAGTCCAACACCCAGTGAAGATGTTGAGAGACTCCTGAGGACTATGAGAGGGTATTCCAGCAGTGTTGTGCTTCCTGTGATCCCTTGCATGTGTTTTGTATCTGGCTGTGTTACCAAAGCCTGTCCAGATGAGAGTCATTTGGATGTTGCTCCCTTGTCAAGTTGTCATGATGCTGGCAATGATGTTTGTGGCAGCATAGTGCTGGACTGGAGCCAGAGCACCTAGACCATGGTAATGGGGATGCAAATAGTCTTAACACGTACAGAAGGACTTAAGCTTTTTCCTAAAAATACTGCATTCCCCAAGCTGCATTAACACCAGAAATTTCAGGGCAGGTAAATCCAGAGCGTGAGACAGCTGCAGTTATCAGAACCACCATCAGTCTAGTCTGGAGGCAGACCAAGTAACCCATCTTGGCTTGTGTGCTGTGCCAAGATGGTACCATGTCCTGTTTATGTTGTGGTAATGGGCTTTGTCTTCCTGCAGCACGGCAGAAGGGAGGCAAGGCTGAGCATCCCCTGGGAATACATGTAATGGGAACAGGGATGAGGGTTCACAAATTCTAGCAAGGAGGGTTCCTGTATGCAAGCAGAGAGCCCGAGTCTGGAGGATTATCTCTTTAGACCCCCCCTAAAGAGCCACCATGGAGAGGAGTCCTTTGGTGGGGGGAATTGGAAGATGTTCACTTTAGCTCAACATCTGGAGGACCATTTCTCGATGATATGGAAAGCTTAAAGAGTCTGCATTCTGAAAATATTTATGCCACTTGATGCAGCACCTGCCTTCATGGATTGAGTTGTGGCTCTTATGCTTGTGGCTGCCTGCCTCAGAAAGAAGGCTGCTGCACATTGCGTTAACCCTTTGCAGCCTTGGGAGAATGTGTTGTCCATGCACCAAAAAAGTTATTGGCAGGCTGGTGCTTGTTCCTGGGACGTCTGAGGGATTCCTCATTTGTCAAGCAGAGGTTTGGGGAAAAAGGGAGTTTCCTTGCTTGGCGGGAGTAGGAAGAGGAATTTCCTTGCGGTGGGTGAAGGACATGAAAGTAGGGCCAGGAATCCCCTGTGACTCCATTAGGCTGTATGGTTAGCTGGAGCTGGCTGGGTCTCAAGTATTTTCCAGTTGTCCATGGAGGGCACTTGGATAGTTTCCACCCAACCCCACTCCCACATCCCCTCTGAAATGTCTACAGGGAAAAGACTCCTATTTTTGAATTACAGTGGAATTCTTGTGGCATTACACACTTCATCCTTTGCAGTACCCAGAGGATTCAGTTTGATTTATGGTACTGCACAGGGTACGTGTTGGCCTTGCTTTTCATTCAGAAGTGCCACCTTTTGCCTTTCAGTGGTAATGGCCACTTTTGTGGCCCCAAGACTTCTTGTTATGATATGGCTGTCACTAAAAAGTGCCACTTTTGCTGCTTTTCTCCTACTTTAAATCACATTAGGCTTGTGTTACTGCTTGACTGTCCATTCTACTGCCCCGTAGATTAGCAGATCCTCTCCTCTCTCCCACCTATGCACCAGCAGTGGTCCTGTTGTTGCTGCCAGAAATTGCTTCCTGGAAAAGCAGGAACAGCTCTGTCTCTCCAGAATATGTCAAGACTTCCCCTTTGACCAAACCAGCTCAGAGCTTGATTTACATTCACAAGTAAAAAGATGCTGTCTGTCCCATGGGCTAGGACAAAGTTGTCCAAGGAAAAGCATGAGAAAGGGATGTGAGGGTTCTCCAGGGAGGCCTGGGATCATGGATGGAACATGATTTTTCAAGATCAGAAATGAAGCTTTCGGTCTTTAGACAGTGTGTTAAAGTGTGGTAATATTTTTCCATGTAAAGCCATAGTCATTTGATGGCTTTCCCATTTGATGTGATGGGGTGACACAGAGAAGATGGAGCAGGACTCTGAGAAGAGGTGCGTGATGATAGGACAGGAAGCAATGTACACAAGTTTGAACATAAGAAATTTGGATTATACATTAGGATTTTTTTTACCATGAGGGTGGTTAAATACTGGAATATGTTGCCAAGAGAAATTGTGAAAGCTCTGTCTTCAGAGCTGTTCAGATCTCAGCTGGACATAGCCTTGAGCAACCTGATTTAATTAGACCTGTTTTGAACAAGGGAGTCAGGCTAGATGACCTGTGGAGGTCCTTTTCACCTGCAGTTATGAGTCTCTGATTCCACTATTCTATGGTGACACAGTCACTGAAGCTGCTGGACTTCATCTTCCTTTCCTTTTTTTGATAGCCTGAAATGTCACACAATGACAGCACATTGCTACGTCCCATACAGAGCCATGTGCTTCTGATCTAGCACCAGGACCACACAAACATCAGTGTGGATCCACTGTGCTGCTGTAGAGCAAAACAAGGTCCAGGCTTCTTCCCCATCTGCCTTCTACCAACCATGAGTCCCAAAAGTAAAACAGTATGCAGTGTCATACCTAAGCCTGCCTTAAAGTCAGATTGTAAGCTAGTGTCATTCAGCAGAACTTTAAGTCAACAGTATCACAGGTGAGCACCTGTCATGAGAGAGGCCCTTATATCTGCACTCGTTCTCTCAAATACCATAGTTTCAGATGGTGTTCATGACCACGCTCATTTCTAACAATGGCAGTCCATAGCCCTCCTGTCCCTAATCTCCCTCTACTGTTGCATATACTCTTCTTGCAAGCTCCACTCTCCCAGGGTTGCAAATACTCCCCAGGTCAAGGTGGTAATACCATGCAGCTAGCTGCTCACCAGTGAGTTTTGGATGCTCTTGGAAAAATATTTGCTTTGAACCTGGAAAACGTAATGGCCCTTCTCTGTCTCTCTTCTATCCTCTGCCCTATTTTTTGGGGTTGGTTTTTCTGCTGCTTAACTGATAGCTATGCCTTCATGTGTCCTTCTGGCCTTTCTTGTGTTTGTGTGTTGGCTTGCAGTGCCCACCCTGCTGTAAATATCATCTAGTTTGGAATACTCTAGTCTTGTAGGCGTTGAAGCTATTTGAGGAGCAGAGGAGAGGGCTGTCATTTAGGCTGTTTGTGGAGACCAAAGGCTGCTCTGCCTTCCCCCTGGGAAAATCACAGAAGTGCTGAAGAAGAGGGAGAGCGTGACCTTGGCAGTAAGCGACAGGCAAAGACGCCAGTTACATGCTCCTCATCTAAGCTAAGGATGCCAGTGGGAAATGTGGATTGAGGGGAATTGGAGTTGCCCGTTCTAGAGTTGTTTTGGTCTTAGTTGTGTCTTGGGGGACACCAGCAGGAGGATATTTGTGCTTTCCATGCTGTAGTCGGTGAAATTGGGGTCCTTTCCCCTCTTCCTCCATTCATCTTTACTGGAACGGCTCCCCCTACCCCTGACACAGCCCTGAACCATCCAAATCTCTCAATGGAGGAAATTACAGTTATTTATAATTAAGGGTTGACAAAAAATGTTGCTAGTGTCAAGGGAACGGCAGGCGACAGCCAGAAAAACATCATGTCTCCACAAGAGGGGCAGCGGGAATATCCCTCTGAATAGGGCTGACGTCAGCTCTCGGAATTTGGACGGCCTGGAAGGGTTTGGGGCTATTTTTCCAAGATATCATAGGTCAGGAATCAATGTTATTTTTAAGTCTGTGTCCCCCGAGCAGCTCTGGTGCGTGAAGGAGACTTTCTCTCCCCCTTCTCCCTCCTTTACGCTTTATTTCTATGAAACTTTTGCTTCTCTTCCTTCCGAGTCATGCCACAAATATGTCCTTCAGGTTTATTTATTCTTCTCCCTATCTATTCCTCCCGGCCTGCTCCCGTCTTGGTTGGGTTGAAGGGATGGCGTCAGCGTGGCGCGTGTCTGGGATGCTCAGGCGAGGCATCACAGAGAAGAGATCATGTTCTCCTAATTTGCCATTTCCGGTTGGGAGATTTTTCTCTCCGCAAGCTGATGTGGCTGGGGAAAGTGTTCTGGGAATGCTGCTTTGTGGTAGGAGATCTTGGGGCCTGGTGAAGACAAGCTGGTCATCCCATCTCACCATTAAATGCTGCCATATAGTCCAGCCAAGATTTTCTAAAGGGACTGAAGTTTCGGAGCTGCTTTGCTGCTGGGAAGGTGGGTGAGATGTTTCCAGCCCAGTATGGCCTATTGGGGCTGATTGTAGGGGGGAGGTAGTCAGCAGATCCTGATTATCTGACACTTCCCAAGTCAGTAATGGCTTCTGAAAGTCTTTTGGCTATTTCAGATTCAGGGAAGTGGCCACCCTTGGGTTTACCGGGCTTCATTCTACATGCCATCCTGCTCTAGTCTGCTTCTGGAATCCTATTTTTCTTTCTCCCCCCCCCCCCCCCTTTTTTTTTCTCCTTTTCCATTTGCTGTAGCAGCCTCTCTCTAAACAGGTCTGTTGGTATAATAACTTGGCTAGGGATCTTGCCATCTCAAGCAGTGTATTTGCACATCTCTTGTTGGTTTCCCTTCCCATTTCACATCTTGGATGAGAATGTGCTTTTTCCCCTTAGCCCATGCTCAGCTTTTTGTCCTTCCTTCCATAATTCAATGAGGTGAGGAATGCACTAATAGATGCAGCTTTTACAGAAGCTGCTCGTTCAAATATAGCTGGTGTCCCTTTATGGCTGGTCCAGTGTAAAGAAACAAACACATTCCCTTCATAATCTCTCCGTGCAGCTCAAAGATGCCAATTGCTCCTGGAAGCATGGGAATAAGTGAAATGCTTTCCACCACCTTAATGTTGCTGTTGGCCTTATGCTGCAGGTTAGTCATTCTTATGACATATTTCCACAATGGTGCATTTCCATCATCATTCCACAGTGATGTATTTGAAGCGTTTCCGTGAGTTTTTCTCCTGCTTAGAATCTCTTAAATTAATGGCTTCACAAACCGCGAGTCAGGGTCCTCAGATTTTGAAGACTTAGAAACAACGTCTTCTAGAGCTACCTGTCCTAATGCTGTCTCAGCCTGTGAGGTTAATGGCACTGATGGTGGAAATGGTAGTACTATATTCAAAAGAGTATCTGTCATTTGCAGCACAGCCCAAGGCCCTGCAATCCCACTGCTATTATTATTGGAATTATTATTGTTATTATTAAGTTAGATCCTGATCATTTTACACAGCTGAGGACATGAACTCCCTAAAGATCAGCACTGAGAATGTGGATGTACTGGTGAATGCAATACAGAATGCAATATAGACCTCTGACCTGTGCAGAAACAATCATACGGAGGGGAGAGTGACACCTGAAGTTCTGAGAGGCATGCCATTTGATGAAGATCGTTTTGTGGACACCTGGACATACCCACGGGTGTTACTGCTCTGCTGCAATGCCTATTGCCTACCCACCTCTCCCAGCCCATTACCTTCCTGTGTCCTTTAGAAATGGATGTCTTTGATATGCCCATTCCAGTATATATTTAATTCCTGCAGCTCTTTGTTCCTGGACATGGGAGGAGAGACAGCCAGGAGTGTTGTCAGGAAGCTTTCCCCAGTAAACGTCCTTTGATGGAGCTGTTTCCAGAGATGTCCCTCTCTCCCCATTAAGCTTATTTTGGGACCTTTTGTGCTTCCCTGCCCTGGCTCCTGCAGACATCCCAGACCTCCTCTCAGAAGGGATTCGGATCACATGCAGACACAGATTCATTGAAGAGGGCCCTGCTGCTGGCTCAGTGCTGGGAGGACCAAGGCAGCACTCTTCTCCAAGGTCCATTTTGAGCAGAGCTGGAAGGCAAATGTCTCAGAGCAAATTCTGAGATACCTTTTGCTCATGCTTTCCCTTATACAATACACAGGGATGGGTGTGAAGTAGTATGCTTCTTGATGTGTTATATGCCTGAGCTCTGCAGGGACCCCTTGTGCTTGCCACCTCTGGCATACTGGTTATACTGGGGAAAAGGATAGAGTGGAGAGCCATGGCTGTGAACTTTTCCAGACAGGCTAGAGAAGCTGGAGAAGAGACTTCTTGGCCCCAGCTGGTGAACTTTCTCAGCTCCCAAGAATAAGGTTTGATGTCCATTCCTGCCGTGACCTGTATCAGGGACAACCCCTTGTTGGAACCAGCTGGAGTTCTGGATTCCTTTCTCTCTTCTCACACCTTGAGAAAAAAACACTTTTTTTTCTCAAATTTCACTTTCCTGATGCCAAACCCCTTCTCTTTTCCCTAGCAGGACTGACCTCTGCATTTTCTTTCTTCTCCCATTGTTTCTTCTCCCATTTTGTCTCCTTTTATGCTATTCTATGGAGTCTCTTCTGTCCCTGTTGTTGGATAACCTTCTCTAAGAGTAGAACTCGTCAACAAAGCTACTGTAATTGGAAAAAGTTCTTCAGACTTGCGTGACTGCCTCCCTCACAAACCCCTCACTAGCAATTCATGCACCTCACAGCAGAATTAATACTATCATGGGGCACCCTATTGAAATTTGCTGAATTTTGCCACACTTTCCTAAGTGCTGTTAGTTTCAGAGGGTTGAGGATGGGGTCTCCAGGTCTGCTGCACACTTTCCAGGGTAGCTACAGTGGTTCCTGCTTTTCCTCTTTGTTCCATTGAAGTCTACGCTGACTGTCTCCTCTCCCTTGTCCTTGCAGGGCGTATGTGAGTGTGAAGGAGCTGAAGGAGGCACTGCAGCTGAACAGCACCCACTTCCTCAACGTTTACTTCGCCAGTTCAGTGAGGGAAGAGTTGGCTGGTGCTGCCACTTGGCCGTGGGATAAAGAGGCCCTTAGTCACCTTGGTAAGTAAGCTGCCTCACTCATGGGGGTCTCAGGGTTGTTGGTTTTACTCTCTCTTGGTTGACTTAGCAAAAAGAGGAAGCCATGATTTGGCTCAACATTGAGAATGTTTAAGAAGGTCATGATAACAGGCTTTGGGTGTACCAACAGCTGCTGCTGTAAGGAAAGGAGCTGCCTGTTCCCTGTGTCCATGTGGATAAGGTGGTGGGGTTACAGCCTGGCCAGGGACTTTCAGATTGGCATGAGAAACTTTTAATAGTGAAGGCAGTGAGACAGTGGGACAGAGAGCTTGGGGAGAGCTGCAGGCTCTGGAGAGGGGTTTAGACATGCAGGTCTATCTTCCAGGATTCTGGAAATGGTGAACTTCACTCTGCAGCATGTAATGACAAACAGATAAACCAAGATTGCCAGTGATTTCAGAGCTGAAACTCCAGATTTAAGTGACTCCAGAGCTGACCAGGCAGCAAACACTGGCCACTTCCGAATCGAGCTGCAAATGTGAGGATGACTATCAAATTAAACCATGCTTTTATAACTTGGCTTACTACCTGCTGGAGGCAAGGTTCTCCTTGGCCTCAGTGAATGCAAGGCAGACCCTTAAGGTCATCAGTCCCAGCAGGCTACCAAATAGTCAAAACAGCAACTGCTTCACTAGAATATAAATGTATTGTGTGTTCTCTCCTATTTCTGCTGTCTCTCTTTTTCCTGCCTCTCCCTCCACCTCTTCAGTGTCAGTTTTCTGGCAAAGCCCCTTACACTTTACAGTCAAAACATCTAAAGTGTTTCTCAATAAGTAACTGGAAATAATTACTCCTGACACCTGCACAGCAGACCCAGACCTTCTGCTTTTACAAGTGCGTGATGTTCAACCCTTAAAAGTTTTACACTGCTGTGAAAGACCTGTTTTAAAGTTCTTTTTTGCCAGCTTCCCTCCCTCAATGAGTTTCAGGACTGTTTTTTCAATAGCCTATTGCTACAGTTGCTTGTTGAGGAAGGCAGATCTCCATGAAATTTTTTCCTTCAGCTTCCAGAAATCACTTCCAAGTCTCAGCTTGACAATCATCTTACTACAGCAAGTGCTTCAGCCACACATGTTCTCTTCAGACCCCTCCCAATGGCTCGCAAGTAGTTGTACGGAAGGATAATCAGGGTGACTGGTTTCATCAAAAGCTTGCATTTAACTCCAGTCTCAGAGTTTTGTGTCTGGCTGGGGACACAAGAGGTGGCACCATCTGGAAATGTTGGATCAGGGTTTTACAGTGGAGGTTAAGGGGAAAAGGGGTGTTGTCTTGGCTCTGGTGCCAGAGCTGTGAAGTATGAAGCTGGATCTGAACTTCTTTGAGGCTCTGGCACAGACTGAAGACTTTGGTTCAAGGCTGTCCTTGGTTTTAGATTTAATGAGCTTGGGAGGGCGGGTGGTGGACTCTGTAAACAGTCTTCACCACATCATCAAGTGCTTTGTACCATGCACAATGTATATTATTGTCCAGCATAAAAGAAACTTAGGACTGAGCAGGTCATGAATTTATGGCTTTTGTCAAAACCCCTCACAAGAGGCTACTGGAGAATCTGAATAGATGTGAAGGTAAAACAGTGAGGAAAGACCAAGGAAAGCCTTGGGAGGAATGAATAGTAGTTCGAGAAAATTTCATGAGCTTTATATAAGGGCCTAACAGTGACCAGCGGTGGAGACAGGTCTTTACACAAGAGAGAGGTCTGTCTCCAAGAAGACAGACTCCTTCTCTTGCACTGAATCTCGCTAATCGCCTGTCTATCCTGACCTTAATATTTTAAGGTCAGCACACAGACCCTGCTACCCCCATGCCACTCTCTACTCCTGAGGAACAGAAATGCCGTTCTGAAAGTTTAGAGATGGTTTACCATTTTAGACCAGTAATAATGCTAACCAACAGCAACTATATTCATTGAAGCATGAGAAATAATTATTGCCATGGAGAAGCTGAGCTGGTCAATGACACTTCTACAGGCAGTGTTTCAGCTGCTGTGGAGCTCCTAGACAGAGACAACTTGCAGCCAGCTAGCAGCAGAGGAAGAAGATTTCAGGTCTGTTTGCACCACTCCTTCTAACCATACTGTCTGTCTCAGTCTTTCCACCGTAGTTGCAGTGAGTCCCTCTCAAATTCAGAGCTCTTGCTTGGGGTCTGGAATGAATTTTCTGAGAACTTAGAAGTAAATCTTTTCAACTACAAAACACAAGGAGTCAAAGAACTCCTGTCCTATAAAAAAACTTAGCTTTCTGCAGTGGAAAGCCTTGCCTCAAAAACCCTAGCAATGTAACAAGGCAGATGCTCTAAACTTCATGTGTAGCTGCATGAGAATTGTATTTACGTAAACATGGTCGAAAGGCAAGGGAATTGTGAATATTTGATGTTATAAATACTTTTTGTAGTTATATAAGCTGAGGCCAGCTCATATATCTGGCTGAGGTCAGTGGATCCTGAAGGAAGGCCAGCTGTTCCATCAAAGGTACCTTAAGCAATGGCCATCTTCCTGTCTGACTAACCATCATGCGTTTGTTCCGTTAATTGCCATGACTCAGTGTTTGGGGAAGACTGGCCCTATGATACAGGTTCAGCTTTGTGGTTTGCTCTTTAAAGATCCAGTGCTTACTTGAGCACGCATCCTCTGCGACAGCCCTGAGCCAGGAACAGGTTGGCTTCTTGGGGGCTGGCTTGAACCAGAGTCCTTCATCATTGCCGTTGATCATGGCTTGAAGCAGAGTAACGTCCTGGGACCTTTCAAGAGATATGTGAGTGACAGTGAAGTGGGCTCCACACCAGTGCAAATCATTCACTATACTGATGGACTGGGCAACTCTTGCTGCTCAAACTGAGTTGAGGCTTGGCCTTGGGGATGTTACCAGCTCTGCAGCTGTAGCTGTTAGGTCTGGTCTGGAGGGAGAGGATGTGGCAAGACCAGCCCTGCAGTTTCCAGCTGCCTGGCCTCAGTTTGGTGGGCAAGTCCAAAGAAGACTCTAGTTCACCTGCCTTGGAGTGCTGGACCCCCTTGATATCACAGAATCATAGAATGGTTTAGGTTGGAAGGGACCTTAAAGATCATCTAGTTCCAACCCCCTTGCCATGGGCAAGGACACCTCCTACTAGACCAGATTGCTCAAAGCCTCATCCCACCTGGCCTTGAACATTTCCAGGGATGGGGCCTCCACAGCTTCCCTGGGCAACCTGTTCCAGTGAAAAATTTCTTCCTGAGATCTAATCTAAATCTACCCTCTTCTAGTCTGAAGCCATTACCCCTCATTCTATCGCTACATGACCTCGTAAAAAGTCCCTCTCCAGATTTCTTGTAGGCCCCTTTCAGACATTGAAGTTTTCAGCTTGGCTGTCTAAATGCTGACCTTGGGAGCCTCCTTGGGCTGGTTCTCAGGCATGAGAGGGAGAGTTCACTTAAAGCCCAATTTAGTGCATCTTCCAGGGCAAGAGGAGGCAGAGGTGAAAAGGAAAGCCTGATCTGCAGTTGAGGGAGAGGGGAGGCTGATCTTGTTGGGATGTTACACATCTTGCCTTCACAGCCAGGACCCTGCAGAGGGGAAATACAGCTTCCTGGTCCAAAGCTGGGAGCTCTCCCAGCTCATTAGGGAGCTGTGGGGTCAGGCAATGGAGGGACGGGGATGTTCTGGAAGGAAGGCAGAGTTCTCATGCTGTTTCTAATCCTGCCACCTAATTAGCTGTAAAAAAAAGTACTAAAAATATGACCATCCTTGTGGAGTGTGGGGGAGGAATGGGACAGGGGAAGCCAGCGGAGAGGATGGAGGCACAGGGTAACCCAACCTTGGCATCCCGTCCATGTGACAGTTTTCTCCCTTCCTGTGCTGGAATCCCATTTATTCCCCCACATGGGAAGAGCATTGGGTTTCTGCTGGGAGGAGGGCTGCCTGGTCACAGGGCTTCCTGTGCCCCTGGTGCTCAGACCCATTCCTTGTGGTTAGTGCCACAGGATGAGTGCAGGGCTTTCACATCTAATTTATTTGTTTATGAACACTATTTTCTTTCTGTGTGCATATTCCTCCCTTCAGACCTTTGGGCAGGCAGCCCCTGCCTTGTTCAGGCTTGGGTTTGGCTGCAGAGATGCCTTTTCTTTCTGTTCTCTCTTCTCTCATGCCCTGTTTTGATTAAAATGAGAAGCAGCCTTTTTGTGCCCACTGGGTTCTCTATCAAAGGGATGGTGTTTGTCTTCTATAGCATTGACCAGCCTGGTAACTGAGAGGGGGGTGGCTTGCAAAAACCTAACAATTGGCAAGATACAACATGAAGGTCCCGAAAAGATTTTTCAAACTCTGTACCTTCTTGTGGCCCATCTGCAGTCAACTAAAGGGATGGCTGATGGGATGAAAGGTCCTCTGCTCTGGTGTTTTACAACTGGAGAGAAAGGGAATGCAGCTACCTTGTGACCCATCCTTTGCCTCAAGCCAAGCTGCCCTGGGCATAAGATCCATACTGTGGGAAAGAAAAGCAACAAACACAAATTTTTAGCTAAGAAGCAGTGCCACTTGACAGGTCAATGGCGTCTCCCAGCCATTCCATGAGCCACGCACACAAGATGCTCCCTATAAGATGCCACCCTTATTCTTCACCCTATTGCAACTGTGTTGGGCTTGAGAGATTTGCTCAGCGCATCTCTGAAGGCCGCTTTCCAGCCCCAACCCAGTGTTCACCCAGCATGGCTCCGTCAGAGGAGTCACAGTCCTGCTGGTGTTCTGCCAGGGACACCGTGATCTGAAGAAAGCCCTCTCTTGGAAGGAATGCCCTGTACTTGAGGACATGAGGTAGTCTGGTAGTGCACGGAGCTGATCCAGCAGTAGATTTCAAGCAGTCTATGCTGTGGCTGGAGACAGGATCACACAGTGGCCCCCTGCCAATTTTAACTTTGCTGGCAGAGGCAGCAATCATCAGCAGAGATGCAGTAGCAGAGGCTCTGCTGTGAGGTAGCTGGCACAGTAAATCCTCCAGGGCCCTGCAAAGGAAGGGAGCAAGCTGTGCCGGAGCCAACTATTCACCACGCTGCCATCCAAACTATCTATGTTAAAAGCGATTGGGTAAAAACAGCCTCCCATGCCATGGAGGTATTGCCTGGAGTCAGCCTGGGCACATGCTGGGGTCTGCTTTTTGCCCCTTCATCTTGCTGATATTCCCCAGCACACACTCCACTGTAAGGCAGCATGGAAAAGCGGGTGGAGCAAGAAAGCAAGATGAGGAGAGGGGAGGAAATGGCCACTGAAAAGCCTCAAAACAGGGAGAAAAGATGTAGAATTTCCAAAGACATTTTCATTTGGGCAAAATAAAAGTAAGAGACA
Source organism: Burhinus oedicnemus (assembly GCA_008921705.1). Classification (NCBI taxonomy): domain Eukaryota; kingdom Metazoa; phylum Chordata; class Aves; order Charadriiformes; family Burhinidae; genus Burhinus; species Burhinus oedicnemus. The sequence goes on along the minus strand of VFFE01006808.1, from coordinate 25,427 downwards.
AGAGTTAAGTTTTGTTCTTGATCTTTCTCCATGGACAGTTTCCCAGCAGATGTGGTACAGAGTTGTTGGTACAGGGTGTGCACCCCAGGCCAGGAGTCAGAGATGCTGACTTTGAGCAAAGGGAAGGCTCTGCTCCACTTGGCTTTCCTCGGCATCATTGCTCCTTGCTCTTTCTATCACAGGTGGATGAGCAGGAGAGGAAAAACACCTTGTCCTGCAAGCCAAGGGTCCTGTCCGACTCTATGCCATTGCTGTCAGTATGAGGTGGGAGCTCTGAGCAGTTTCTGGCAGACTTAGTCTGTACCCATGCTCCAGCATCTTTGACAGTTGAGCCTGCATCAAACTGGCTTGGACATGAACTGCCCCTTTGTGCTCCCTTGAGCCAAGGGGCTGGAGTGCCCTGGTGAAGAGGAGTAGGGCTGTGATGGGTGTGGGGGTTCTCACCTGCTTCACTTGGTGCACCTTGCCCACACACAAGCCCCTCTGAAGGAGAGGAAGGGATCTCCAGAAGCTGCATTTTGGAAAAATCTCACTCCAAAATACACAGTGAATTTGAGTCAGCTTCGTGGTAGAAGCTTAGTGTATTGCAACAACACCTCGTATGAGTTTAAATTTACTCCTTAGGGTCTGATTTGGAGGATGAAGCAGTAGACCATTGATGCCTCAGTAGGGGCCAGAGGCAGTGCATTTGAATCTTCATATGGACTTGTGCTGAAGGTGGCTTCTAGTTGACACAGCCAAGCATGTCAAGAATTTGCTAGGCACCTCATTCTCCTTACCTGCCATGGGAAATGGTATGCTTTAGCCACATGTCTAGGCTCAGTTTGGTGCATTGGTTCCAAACCTCATTTGGAGCTGTAAGTGTGAACCAAATTATAAACATGCAAAAAGACACAGAGGGAAATGGTAGCCAAAATGATTGAAGATGTTGGGGGGAGTGGTGTGATCAGAAGGGGAAGAAAAAACACCCATCCCATTCCACTCCAAGAGGGCAAAGGAGCCCTCTTCCCATCCTACAAGAGGGTTAATACATCCATCTTCAAGTCTCCATCTGACACCTCATCTGTGACCTGGAAGAACAATGAGATGAATTTTGTCTAGCACAGGTGAGTAACAGCAGCTGCCTACTGTCTCTGTCTGGATGATGTTCTCTGTACTTGCAATTCTAGGTGGAGTTGTCCTCAATCCTGCTTATTATGGTATTCATGGCCACACGAACACCATGATCCACGAAGTGGGACATATCCTGGGGCTATACCATGTCTTTAAGGGAGTGAGTGAGCGTGAATCTTGTGACGATCCCTGCAGGGAGACAACTCCGTCTATGGAGACAGGAGACCTCTGTGCCGACACTGCCCCCACCCCAAAGAGTAAATTCTGCCGAGATCCAGACCCTACTAATGACACCTGTGGCCAGACACATTTCACGGGAACGCCCTTCAACAACTACATGAGTTACACAGGTAATGAGTAATAGTCATTAGAAACTGTTAGGGGTCACTTTCTCTAGAAACTTGGGTTTCTCTCCCTTATGCTTCCATCGTTAGTACCTTCCCTCATTCCCTACTGATGTGCTCCCTCATGGTGGGCAGGGATGTGACAGGCTGCAGCCTGTGCTTGAAATACCTTCTTAGTCCCTTTCTCACTACAGGCTGTTTCCATCCCTCCCTCCCTGCCAGTCTGTAGTCATTGGAGATGCACTGAGGCCATTCTTGTCTGCATGATGGTGTGCCTTTGTTCGCCAGTCCTGAAGCAACTTTGTTATTACTATTATTTATTATTAGTAGTAGTACTATTATAATTTTGGACCTTTGAGTTGAGTTCTTTTGGTTTGGTTTCCAAAGGCATGCTGTGGAGGCCTGGTGTTCATCCTGACAGCACAGGAGGACCAAAGCCTGTAGAGCAATTCTGTCACCCCCTGCTGACCCACTGCGAATCCCACGAGGATGGTGGCACTGCTCAGATGTTAGAGCTGGTGCAAGCTGGTGTTGAGGCCACTGCGGTCCGAAGCTGCTGTGGCAAGTGCAGGGATGTGGAGCTGCTGAGGCAGTGCCATCTTGTGGCTTTGGGGACACACGACACCAGAGAGTCCTGGCAGGAGAGCAACCACACACTGGTGTCCCCCAGGTCTTCCCAAAGGTCCCCAAAACCGGGTTTGAAGACCAGGAAAGGTGCACATTGTCATGCCCTGCTGACCGATCCTTGCCACCTCTCTTCCCCCAGATGATGATTGCACTAACACCTTCACCCCCAACCAAGTGGCCCGGATGCATTGCTACCTGGACTTGGTGTACCAGCGCTGGGGCCAGAGCAAGAAGCCTGCGCCCATCCCGATTCCTCCCATGGTCACGGGGCAGACGCAGGACTCCCTCAGCATCTACTGGCTGCCTCCCATCAGTGGTGTCATCCACGAGAGGTAAGGGATCTGCTGTTGGGCTTACACAGGAGCCTGCTAGAAGGGACAAGGGATCTTCTATGGTTTAGACCCTCCTATCCCCTTTCACCCTTAGTCGTCTCCAGCAGAGCCCTCAGACACAACAGACAGGCTGCTGCAATGGCCCCACTGGCACATGGGCTCTCCTGCAAGCTTTCTGCTGTCGGGATGCTGGGAGAGGAAGCCAAAGAGCATCGGGAGGCAATGCCAATTCTTAAACCCCAGAGTGCAATTACAGAATGAAAAATGAGCTTCATTTAGCACTTATTGTATAAAATAACTATTTACCAGGAGGAAATGCAGCCTTGTGGTTAAGGCAGGGAGCTTGAACCACAAGAGCTGGGTTTCGTTCCCAGTGCTGTCACGGATTCACAATGTAACTAACTGGGGGTAAGTAAGGAAACCTTTCAGGCCAGAGAAATGATGCTGAGGAACCAGAGTTGCTTGACTGGTGAGCAATGCGTGGCTCTGAGCACCGGGTGGCTGTCTTCCTTTTCCCCAATACCAGGGAGTCACCGATACGTGGATACACCACCAATGCCTCTATTCAGCAGCCCCTCTTACTAAAACATCTTGGTTTCCACCAGGTTTTAGGTCTATGCCTTTATTATGGGACCATAAGCACACATTAAAGAGCTCTTGAACTTGTTTTAAAGCTGCTTCACAAAGCTCTCTCTTGCAATTAAAAGAAAAGTGCTGTTTGAGGGCAGCTGGGACACCCTTGCATCAGTGTTTGCTGCCTTTTCAAAGAACTGGGTCTTTCCACTATGGGTCTTTCACCCAGTGATAACAAGAGCATGTCCCTGTCAACCCCAAGGCATGAGAGCCTCTGAGCACTGGGTGGCCTCGAGTCATCCAAACTGCTTTTGTGGGGAATGGAGCCATCGGGGAGCAGGAGAACACTGATCTAAGAGGCAAGTGCTGGATCTTCAGATCCATCCCCAGCTCTCGCTCATAACTGGTGCAGCATCTGGTCCAGGGTGGGGGTCCTGCACCCCCTGAGATGAACTGGTCAAGGAAATGGGCTGAGGCTGGCCCTTATCACAGAAAAGTGCGTTTTTTTTCCTGGGAGGCACAGTGGGACACCCTTTAATTGACATTATTGTGACTGTTCCGTATTACAGTGGTGATGAAAACCAAAACCTGATTCTGGGGTTTAGCAGAGATAGACCCTACTGCACCCACCCAACTGCAGAGGCATTGACCTGGGAAATGTGAAGTCTCTTAGCTCCACTTCATGGGTAGGGAACAGGCGATTCAATTGCCCATCCAAGACTACCCAGACAGCCTGTAGAAGAAGAGGGATTAAACCCATCTTGTCTCATGGTCACTCTTATTTTCCTGTCTTTGACGAAGCTTATTTCAAACAGAATGATATGCCCAGGGGCTTCCTGAGAGCTTAGCTTTGCTTTTCGAACTTCCCATCTTATCCTGCCCGGACAAACATGAATGGAAAATTAACTGGTCATGGTTAGACATGCCAGTGCCTTTGTCTTTTGTCTGCAGGGAGCAGGACACGCTCTGTGATGACTGTGCAGAGGACGGCACCTTCCGTCAGTATGTGTATAAGGCCTCTTCCCCTCGGGTCTGTGATTCCTCTGGCTACTGGACCCCAGAAGAAGCAGAAGGTAAACACCTCCTCTCTTTCCCTGGCTGGAATTCCCTGGACAGAGATGAGATCTTGTTGGGAAAAGAAAACGCTTTTTTTCTTTTAGACAATGAGTTGTCTCCTCTTTGGGGTGGCTCTTTAGTGTAGGAAGGACTTCTAGGTGCCCAGGAGATACCTGGTAACTGCCAGCTGGCTTTGGACAAAAAACTAACACACCGATAGTAACCCCAATCATTGCCCAGAAAGGTGTTAATGAGACATACTGGTCAAAGGAAGGGGCATTTCATTGAAATAAGTCTTACAACGTAGAGCTTGGGAACCTCATCCAAAACCTCAGGGGCATTCACAGGCTTTGATGCAGCCTTGTCCAAAGGGAGCAAGGGGAGCTCCTTGCTGAGCAGACTTGCTCAGTCTGTACCAAGTCCTGGGCAATCTGGGTTGGACGCAATTCCTCCTTGGCAAGGTAAACAGCAGGGTGTCACAACTGTTTTTGTGCTGAGACCCAGGTGATGGTTTAGAGACCCACCTTGCGGGCATGATGGTGGCAGCTTTCAGGGTCATGCAGCTGCCATAGGAGCTGTTGGGCTTTTCATGCTACCTCAACTCCTCCAAGGGCAGAGCACAGGAGGCAAGACACCAGGTGAAATGATCCTGTGGGCTGTATGTAGTGCACGTGCTGCTGCTGAACCATGGGGAGCCAGAGGATCTGTTAGTTTTGTGCATCCGCATGTTTCAGCCACTGAGATCAATTGAAAATGTGCCAGGGTGACGGCTGAGAAAGTGCAGTTTGGACATTACTACACTTTTGAGATGTAGCCCATGCTTTGAGAAAAGAAGTGTCAGGATGTAGCTGAGATTCTGCACCTGAAAACTCTTTAATTTGAGTATCATCTCTTGCTAGCATTGCAAGTCGAGGGCAGGGGGAAGTCAACTTAAAGAAATAATCAAATAAGTGATACCAAACAAATCAAAGCTTAGCTCATTTATTGTCAGCGCTTCCTGTTTCCCCCACCTGTCTGATTCAATGGCATATTAAATCTGCTTCTGGAGTTACTGGATGGTGTTTTCTCCTATGCATGACCTGCAATTATCACAAATACATGTTTGCTCTGGTGAAAAAAAAGACAAGTTTTGTGGTTTTTAGAAGACTAATATTAAATGGATGCAGGCTTTGAATTGGTGCTGGGTCCTAAGAAATGCTGGCAGCAGTGGTTGAAGACAAGGATATTCCTACTACAGGATTATGAATTCCAGTGATGCTTTCTGGGACTGAAATCCCAACACCACATTTTTCTTGCTGAGTGCTAATCCACCACCAGGGGAGGCAGGCTGGGGATCTTAGGTCAGCGTGGGCACTGTCCTGGAGGTCCTGGTGGAGGAACAGCCTTCCAGAGCTGCTTCCCTGGCTTGCTTTGGACCTGGTCCCTTCCTGCCTGTGACCTGTTCCAGCATGTGCCTGTGGAAAGCTTCGGTCTCTTGCTCTGCTTAGCTACTGTCCAAACCCATGGAGCCACAGGGACTCAGAGTTCAGGTGGTCTTGGCAAGCCTCCTGTGCCCACGAGACTACACAGCAAGCTTCGTGTTCCCCAGCTGTGTCCAGGCTGTCTCTAGAGCTGCTGGTAGCACTGCGACCAGCTGCAGCATGGATACCATTGTCCCTGTTTTAGAGGGCTCTGAGACACCAGATCTGTGCTTGTATGCGTACCCAGGAGCTGGGAGACCAGTGGTGCTTATTGCTTTCTAGGAGGTTAGGGCAGATGCCACCAGTTCTGGTACGTGCCTGTACAGGGTGCAAAACCACATGGGTGTCCAGCTATAGCACAGAGATGCATAAGCGCCCATGGAGTACCTGCAGGGAGGATTGCCCCTCTGGGACCCCTGTGAGGTCAGCTGTCACCTGGTTCTCATCAGCCTCCACCTTGTCCCTCCTGCCCAGGGCCCCCGGATGTGGATCAGCCCTGTGAGCCCAGCCTGCAGGCCTGGAGTCCGGAGCTCCACTTGTACCACATGAACATGACGGTACCATGCCCCCAGCCGGATGGCTGCATCCTGGAGCTGCGCTTCCTGCACCCCGTTTACCCTGATTCCCTCACCCTCTGGACCACGTACCTCTCCACTGGCTCTCCCAAGGCACTGTCTGACATCGAAGTCTTGACAGAGCAGGGGGAGTCCATCCATTTGGGCCCCCTGGACACCTTCTGTGATGTCCCCTTTACTGTGAAGCTCAACATCCCTAAAAAGGTGTCTGGAGTCAAAATCTACACCTTTGACGAGAGGATGGAGATAGACACAGCCCTGCTGACCTCCATGCCCCACAGCCCTCTCTGCTCTGCCTGCAAGCTGATCCAGTACCGAGTCCTCCGCGACCCCCCGTTTGCAAATGGATCCCCTGCTGCCCCAGCGCAGGTGCACCGCCAGTTTGTTGACACGTGAGTGATGAGGCTGCTCTGTCGCAGGCTGAGTGGGTGGCTGGGGCAGTTTTGATGACTTCCTGAGGTCATGCCTTTGAATCCCTGGATGGTTTTCCTTGGGTTTGTTTTTTTTTTTTTTTTCCCCTGGAAATTACCACTTTCAATGCCATGAACAGCTTTCCTATCCATCAAGGAAGCTTGTTGCAGACCCATCATGCTAGCACAACCCTTGCCAGGAGCCCAGGCTAACTAGAAGGAGCTCATTAAACCCGAAAACATTCTTCCCATCAACACAACTAGTAAAATGAATATTCGAGTTAATGCAGCTTCTCCCCAGCTCAGACCCTAGGGAAATAAGCAGCAGGCTCCTCTGCATGACCTGGCAGAGACCCTTTTCCCACAGTCTCTGCCTCTGGCAGTTTAGAACATGAAGACATGTGTCAAACTGATATTGCTTGAGCACAAATGTGTCATTTCTATAGCTGTGGTGAGCAAATCTGTTGCAGATGTATGGGTTGTTCCCTCCTGCTCTTTGTTCAGGTCCTCTCTGTTCCTGCAGGGAAGTCACACCTGGGCAGATGTACCGCTACCAGGTGCAGGCAGTCTCCGGAACAACCTTAGGAGAAGCCTCACCACCACTTGTCCATGTCCACGGAGCACCCTACTGTGGGGATGGGAAGGTCACCATGTAAGTCAAGAAACCCAAGCTCTCAGCTGAGGTTCTTTAAGCTATCAGGTCATCCTGTCCCAAAGGGAAGCACCAGGTTGGTCCTCCACCCATAGGTACTTGTTTGAAGATGCCGCACTGAATCCCTCCAGATAACTAGACTATAGAGCTTGTGTTGTAATATGCTGTGTGCATAGGAGATGGCAGTGGTCTTTTTGAGAAGTAGGGTCTGGATGAGGTGTCCAACCTGAATATCCTCCGTGTTTGACTGTAGTGCTTAGATTCTACCCCATCTCAGCAAACTGTTGCAGAGTCTGACCCCAAAGGGATCTGCCTTTGGGACTGGCCAACATAATCTTTTTCACAGGGCACAAGGTGGTGGCCCAGCAGGAGTAGATTCTGTAGCAAGTGCAGTCCCACACAGCATGGTGTCTTTAGAGAACTGTTTGGTCACTGCTTAGAGACCCCAAATGATGAGGGGTGCACCACCTCTACATTGAGAGACTCCAATGGTTCACCTGCTCCATCTGGGGGTAATTATGCCAAATTTCCATATTTGGGCTTTTCCAGACTTCAACTTCCAGGTTACTCAGAATCACTTTCCTTTGAAAATAGCTTTCTTAACAGTGTGAGGAAGGTGGACAATTGAAGCAAGTGCAGGAGCGATTGTGGTACCGTAAAAGACTCATCAAGGCAAAGAGGCTTACAGCAGGGCTAGCTGCTAAAGTGGTGTAATCTGGTGTGGTTTCAGCATGAGTTCATACTAGATGAAGACTAGTCCAGAGAGAGCAAATGACCACATTGAGCTGTGTTGTCAAAGTCGATAGAAAAGTGAGAGGAACAGAAATGGTCAGATAGCAGTTGAGATTTTTGGCAGGCTTTCCTGTTCCTGAGCTGTTGTTGGGAAAGCCATGCAGGAAGCTTTGTCTGTGAAAATTTTTTCCTTTGTACCATGTGTGGAACAGTGAGCCAAAGCTGGGAATATGGGACACAGTGGATCTTTCCTGTTAGATGAGGGTGGAGGTGGTTGAGCATCACAAGATGTATGTCTGAAGTTTTTTTGTTCCTTGTGTTTTGGGATGTGTAACAGCGCACAAAGGAATAGGTACGAATCAAGGCATTTCTGCCAGGTTTTTCCATCAGGTCTGTTTTCTGCTCTATTGGGGCAGAACCTTTTCAAGGAAACTGCATAGACTTTTTTTCCTCATGAGATGCCATGCACGTCAGCTGGGGGCAGATTCTTGTGTCTTCTTGGGCTAACCTTCTCTCTCTCCCTTCTGCCTCCCTGCTCCAGCTCCCACTGAAACACCAGCCCCCATCTCAGAACCTCCTGCCCTCTCCAACACTTGCTTTCTCCAGCAGCAAGTCTTCCTCATGCTTGGTTCTCTACTTCCTCCATTGTATATAGCCTCATTTTCTCCCATATTTCTTGCCTCGGGTCTTATAAGAAAGTCACAGTACAGTCATGCCTTCTCCCATATGCTGTGTCTTCAACCTCTTTTTAACCCCTGGCAAGCTATGGTGTTTTCTGTCCTCTACCCTACTCCACATGGAGTTCTTCCTCTTCTCCCTGCTTCTGTGGAAATCGAATCAAGATATGGGGTCCTTGCTCGTGATTGGGTGGAAGCACAGGAGTATTGAGTCAAGGGTGTGGTGTCAACACATCTGGCTGTTGTCTTCTTAGGAGCATGGAGGAGGAATGCGATGATGGGGACTTGCTGGATGGAGATGGCTGTTCCAGGAAGTGTAAAAAGGAAAAAGGCTTCAGCTGTGTTGGTGAGTCCAAATGGATCAAGACATTCCTTTGAGGCAGGAGTAAAAACTGTATGTTATTCACACTGCTCCTCTGAGCAGAGGGTGGTGCACCTCATCGCAATAAAATGTGGATCTATAGGTGGAATGATTCATGGAGCTTGTCAGGCCATTGTGGTGGGAAATCCAAGGGCTAAATGGCCAGCATGCCTCCTGGGACAGGAGGATATGTATGTACTTAGAGCCTGGCTTGTAAATGAGTCATACCTGGTCTCCTTGCAGGGGAACCAAGCCTGTGCTATGTGCATGAGGGGGATGGTGTGTGTGAGCCATTTGAGAAGACAAGCAGTGTCCTGGACTGTGGTCCCTACACACCGGATGGATATGTGGATTTGTGGGCAGTGAAAGCCTATGCCTCCCATCAGGATGCAAAGTCCTGCCCTGCTTCCTTGGTCACTGGAGAGCCTGTTGTGAAGGTGAGTGAAGGCATGGCCATGAAAAAAAAGACTTTTCATGCAATAAAGCTGGGGAAGTCACTGCTGCAAGCATGTACCAAGGCAAAACCAAAATATTCAGAGCAGCTCTGGAAGTGTCTATTGACTACTGCGTTCCCATGCAGGGAGCCAACAGAGGACCTGAGCATTTCTCAGACCCCTCTTTCAGTAGTCCCTAGGCCCAGGAACTGCAGTGTGCAGGATAGTGTTTCCTCAAGGCAGGGAGCACCTCCCCTGACCATGCAGTTTGCTAAACAGTGACCACCCCTGCTCCACCAGCTAAATGCACAACTTTGAGCATGTAAAGCAGTACCACTGTGTTGGTTTTAAAAAAAAATCCTTCAAGTCTAATACCTTATAAGGTCAGAGCCTGAAAGAATAAAATCTCATATACATCAGCATCTGTGCTGCTCTCAAACTCTTTGATCTGAAGCCAACAAAAAATCAATGGGAGAATTCCCATCTTTCATATGGGCTTTGGAGCAGGGCCTGGAGGTCTAGGATGGGATTTCACCTGATTGGTGTTTACGTGGGGTGTGTATGTGCTTGCCTAGCAAGCTGAAGAAGGGGAAGAAATATGTAGAGAGGTCCTATTTAGCCCTGTATACGTGCATGTGTATTGTCCTCCTGTAAGGAACCATCATCTTGAGACCCACAGCATGATTAAATTGCCTAGATATACATGTCTAGTAGGATGTTGTGGGCTCGGGTGTCTACTTCTCTTGAAGGATTCATGAATCTCCCAGGCTTTGTCTGCCAGGCCTGTGGGGATATCTGGGTTACCATAGGGCATCAAATGGCACAGAAGGCTGGTAGTCAGGCATATTAATTGAATCTTAAGGTCTCATCAGCCCAGTCAAAATCCAGAGGTTGTGGTCTTCCCTACCATCTCACAGCCTGGCTCATGTTTTTCTTACTCAGCCCCACAAACACCACAAGGTACTTCAACAGCATATTTGCAGTACCTCAAAAGGGCAAAGTCCTCCTGTACACATGTGTGGGTGATGAGATCTCACTCTCGCTTAGGAACCCAACTTGTCTTCATGCTATGAACCGACTTAGGATCCTTCTCAACATGTTGAGTCTTCCTTGAGGTTTTGTAGGTGCTGTTTCTTTCTTTCTCTCACTTTCCTTGCTTCTTTCTGGGTTGAAATAAATCTCTTCTTTCAGGTATGTAAATCCCACCTTCACGATGTGCCAAAGGACCTTTCCCTGGCTGCTTGGTTCCCCTGCGCTCCCCGCCAAGACAACACTCAGGATACAGATGAAGAGAGGATGTCCTTGGGCGATGAGGGAGTTTGGCTCAAGGTAAGTGAGGATGTGTGGTCAGGCACAGAAGGATTTGCTTGTCTTTACCCCAGCACTTTTGTGACAAACCCCATCCTTTTCTGTCCTGTAGGAGTTGCAGCAGCCTTAAAAACTGCTTGGATAGGACTTCATATCCTACTGAACTCTTTGTCAGCCCCAAATGTCTGTGTCTTGTGTAGCTGCCCCATTCCCACTGTGAACAGCAAACCCATCCTGGGGCAGATTGCCAGGAGAAGGCCTGTGCCTGAAACCAGGAGCCCACAGAAATGTGTTGAGGCTGAGAAAGAACTTGCTCCTCACTATTCCCTGCAGTCAAGCTGTGCTGTTACACCTGCAAAGGGTGGGTACAAGCTGGGTTTAAAGTCCTAGCTGCCTTTGCTCCCCACGGCCATGAAGAGCAACAGCGGGGAGCTGGATATATGCTGCCATTCTGAGAGGTCCTGAGTGCTTCAGGGTGCTGCTGAGCACCATGAGCCCACAGCAATCAGTTGTGACATGAAGGCCCTCTTGCCCTCTGATGACTCCAGACCAAAGGAGGCACTTCTGTGCCCAAGCTGCTGGTCCTGCAGCCCAACGAGGTCTTGGGGGCTGCCTCCATGGCTAGGCGCTGCCTTTGGGAGGGCACCTGAAGGGTCAAACCTCTCTGTCCGAGCAAGCAGAAGAGCAGGACACAGGAAAGCTGAGTGTTAGGCCAAAACAATTTTTACAGCGTTGATTTTCTGACCGCAGCCATGGTTTAGAGGTTTTGTGGCTGTTGCCTGGTGTTACTGGAAAGCTAGGCTCTGGCGGGCTGCTACATCTGCAGTTTGAGGGGCACCCTGCCCTGCTTTGCTTGAGGTAGTCCAGAGGGGACCTCTTCCCAAGATGGTCAGGCTACTCGGTGAATCATCAAACTTGAGCCAACAAACACTGTTATTGCCTCTGAGGTCCTCTGTCTCTCCAAAAAACTTCCTTTAACAGCTTTTCCCCCCTTTCTTCCTTGTGTGTGTGCTCACAACCTACTTTCTGACTTCAGTCTCTGGCCATGACAAATGTGCCTCCTTTCTTCCTTTGCTAGTGAGAAAGCAGCAATCTCTCCCTCAGCCCTACCTAGATGAAAGCTTGCTTTCCACTTCTCACCAGGGGTTAAAATGTGTTCCAGTTTTATTGGAGCTTGCGGTCAGTTCTCTTCCTCTATGGATGTTTATATTAAAGACTTTCATTACTGGATCTCCACGCTCTCTTTAGGAGTGCTATTATTTTCCGCCCATAAAATTATTTATGGACTACTAATAAATATGCCCTTTTTCTTTTTTGTTTTTTTTTTTTTTTCCTTTTTTAATAGAGTTTGCCTGATTGGTAACATATTGGGTTAGGAAAGACAGCTTCTTGTTGACAATTTGCCTAGCACACCCGCCTGCCTGAACAGGAATGGTGTTGTTCATGCACATGTCTACCCACGTGTGCATGGTGTTTCGTGTCCACCAACTCCCATGGCCATTTTAAAGCTGTGGCACCTGTGGCACCCAGGTTAGAGCCACACCACAAAACTCATCAGGTGGTAGGAACTGCTTCCTACAGTGTTATTCAAGAGGTGGCACCAATGAGCAAGGGAAAGGTTGGGTCATGCTGCAAGAGGACCGGCTGGAGGCAAGAGTGGGCCACCTAACAAAGCATCTACCATGCACCTTGGGTCTGTCTGCAGATGGGGATATTTATGATTTGCAGATCTCTGGCCACGCTTTATTCTTAGTTTCTAACATCCGTTGAGGAGAGAAATCAAAATCACTTATAAGCAAGTCAGGATGTGTAATATGCAGGAAATCAAACAGAAAGGGGGAGAGGGAAGGACAAAAATTAAGAAGATAGCCTGCTGTGGCCAGGCAGATAATACATACTAAAAAAAAAAATTAGAATTGGGATGTTAGTCAAGTCAGCTGCTGTTGGTCTAACCTGGGGCCAGTGTCCTTCACCTCCGAGTGGATGCACTGTAGGAAGGGAAAGACTAAATGCTCCACCTTAAGCTGTGTAGTCCAGGGAAAGCCTCACCTGACTTCTCCAACCATCTCCCCTCCTCTGAGGAACCACGCTTGGAGGGAGTGTGCAGCAAGTGTCTGGGTTAAAATCAGCTGGCTCCTTGGGGCTTCCTGGCTGCAGCTCTGTCCTATGGGGCTCCTTGGAGCAGGCTCTGAGCACTGCTAGCTCTTCTTTCTCTTTCCTCCCTTCTTGCTTTCTTTTCTTACCAGCTTCTGAGCTCAGGTGGGGAGACAGTGGGGATATACCAACCAATCAACCAGCCAAAAAAAACCCAAAAAAAAAGGAGGGCAGCTTCAGCCTCCTGGTCCACTCCTTGCAGCAGAGCCAGCCCTGTGCAAGAGCAAGCCCTGGCCAAGAGAGCATGTAGGCAGTGCTGGGGACTTGCTCATGGGGTGTTTGCTGCCGAGTACCTCCCTGCAGGGTGGGAGCACTGGGATGAAGCCCAAAGTTTTCTCCCCCTCCTGTGCATGAGCAATGCTTGGTGTGGCACAAACCACCCCGAGGCTGGGCTGCCGTCGTGAATCGAGTGGTTGTCCCCTCCGCTCCCTCAGTCTGCTCCTTGGGCTGTGCCTGGCCAGCCAGGACTTGTCCTCCTCTGAAATACACCTTCGCCTTGCATTTCTGGGCTCCCTCCACATCGGCATTCAACAAAAACACTCCATAGGGTGCGTCTTGATCAAAACACATCTCGGCACTGGGTGGGGGGCACCAGGGTGGGGGAGAAAAACATTTCTATCCTCTTACTTCCAAACAACATCTGCCCTGCCATGATTGATGCTGTGAGTGTCCCGGCTGCCTCCTGTAGCCTTCGGGGCTGTAGACAAGTGGAGAGCTGCCGGATCTGCTAGGAGGCAGGACTTCTTCCCACAAATCTTTCTGTGTGTTGGCTGACGGACAGTTTACAGTCACTCTGGGTAAAACCAAATCTTTGGTTTTGATTTTATTTTTCAATGGAAATATTTTAGTGGCAGGGCTGGTAGCTGTGCTCTCTGGGTGCCTTGCTTGCCCAACCAGCACCATGGGTGGTGGGAGTCAGAACCTGGGGAAGGGAGGGCAGAAAAGGTCTCAGTCAGGTGTTGCTCAATTTTAAGAGCAGCAAATGTGGAAGCTGGGAAAATGCCATAAATTTATGGCAAGGCAGGACTGATACACTTGGGGAAGACTGGTGAAAGGGAGAAGGGGAATTAGGAGGGAAAGGACCATGTTCCTGCACCCTTCCTTCCCTCTTCTTCCCACTCAATTGCTGCCCTGCACAACTGCAGTCTTTGACCCCCTAACCCTGCTCTCACTCTCTCCCCACACTACCTCTTTCTCTCCCTCTTGCATATATGGGATCAGAAGGGCTCTGTTTGGTATGCATGCTCTCAGGGTCTCTCTTCCCCTCCTGCCCAGGTGTGCTTTGAGAGACCTGTGGTGCCCACTTCCCTCCTGATCTTCCTGGCCTCTGATGGCACTGTCCCAAACATCCAGCGCAAGCCGAGGGTAACCGTCCAGCTGAGCAACGTAGATGGGCTGAACCACTCTTTGGGTGAGCATCCTATGGGCTCACACATCAGGAGCCCCCACCAGTACTACAATCTCTCACTGAGTTGGGTGCTGGTGTCCCCTGTCCCCCCTTGCAGTATCTTCTCTTTTCAAGCTGGTCTTTTGGGATGTGTAGGGGAGCAGAAGAGGTAAATCAAAAGCAGAGAAAACATCCCTGGAGCTGAGCTAGTGGCTTCTTTCTTTGCCTCATTGTGCAGGGATGTACGAGCTGTCGTGCCAGCACAACCCGCTTGTCATCAACATGACCTATGGCCAGGAGAATCCATCCCACTGGGCTGCTTCGGTGCTGCTCAACTTCTCCTCCTCATTCGTGGGCATCGCAGCTGTGGCCTTGCGGACATCAGCTCAGCCCGGGTCTGACCCCACCACCTGCCTTCTAAAACATGAGGAGGGATATGGCCACCAGCACTACAGGTATGGTCTCCTTGGAGAACTTCCTCATGGGCACTCAGAGTATCTTTCTCCTCTGGGGGTTTGTGCTTCAGTTCTGGAGCTTTTATCTAATTACTGAGTGTTTTGTGACTCTTCTCAGGTGGCTTTTGAGGTGCTGTTGGAAAATCCAGTGTAATGAGACTTGATTTGCTTATCTCGCTGAGGGGGGGCAGTGGAGGGCAGGAAGCAGAAAAACAGATTTTGTGCATGGCCTGTGCATCTGCACAAAACTGTATTAAAGAACAGTTCCCTGGTGGGAAAACCAAGCTCCCTCTGCTAAGGATTTATTGCTGACAGTTGCTACTGAAGCTGAAATGCAGGCTTCTTCAGCATGTGCTTTTGCAAGCTCCGTCTCCATCCATTCCAGTCTGCCCAACACTGAGGGAGGTGGGGACGAAGATCTGCTCCTCCTTCGCTCTGTGCTGGCTCCCCGTCCATCCCAGGCTCCTCACCAAGTCTCACACCACCCCTTTTGTAACACAGTGATAACAATAACAGTAGCAATGGTGCTTTAATTTATTGATGTTCAGCACTCACAGGTGTCTGCCTTTGTAAAGCAGCAAACAAGAGGTGGCGTTTGCAGAACGGGCGCTGCTCTCCAGACTGATTGTGCTGGCAAAGGGATGGAGAAGGACCGTCATCCAAGATAGACTGAACAAACAAGGCAGAAAGAGCGTGCCGAGCAGAGGCAGGGGTCCACGGATGAATGAAAGGGTGGTGCTCAGCTCTGCCCTAGACGGGTAGTGGGGCTCATGGCAGCCGGGGCTGACGGCAGCCAAACCTGCCAAGTTTGGTTTTGCTTTCGGATCCCAGGCTCTCTGAAGTTACAAGCATGCTGATCCAGAGCTCTGGTTCAGCCTGTTACTCAAACCGCACCCCTGGGAATACTGATTTTGAGTCCAAGCTTTGCTGGACCTGTGGGAATGTTAAGAGTGAAGGGCTTTGGCTAGGGTCATCACATTGCTGCTACTGTCATTTTTCTTCTGTTGATGGCCCTGAATGGACTAACATCCCCAATAATGAATGAGTGTGCTTGTGTTTGTCTAAAAGCTTGTGGGATCATGGTACAATTGATTTATGTAGAGTTCTGGAAGCCATGAATATCCTGCAGTCGCTTTTTACTTTCTTTTTTTTTTTTTTAAGTGCATGTGTGATTTATACAGAAACATAAATCTTAGTGAGTCAGCATATAAATATTATTCTCAGCCTTACATTAAAAGATCAGCGTCCACCTGAAATGCAGTCCGTTTCCTCCTGGTAGCCATTACAGCTATGTACACACATGCTTCTAAGACCCCAGCCAACTGATGTGGTTTTTCAATTACATTTTCTCATCCTTTAAAATAATTTTGTGCTCTCATTGCTAGAGAGCTTCCCCCTCCCCCTCAGAAGTGACTGCAAGGAGAAATAGACTGACCGGATGCAGCTGAGCATCACTTATGGATGGGGAGAAGCTCATATAGGGACAAATAGAGAGGAAAGTAGATGTTTTTCTCTTTAAAGTCTCATTATAGCTGAAGCACCAGCCAGTTCCCATATCGCCAAAGCGCACAGAGCTGCATGCTGTCCCCTTTGTGTGGCCACAGATGGACCAAGCAGGATCCTCACATCTTCTCTTCCTCCACTCGCTGTTGTCCTGCAGGTATGCAGAACTGCAGGTTACACATGTGCCCTTAGCAAACACTTGAGTAAATCAGATCGCCAGAGCTTTCGGAGTAGGAAGTGCTACTTATGCTATTGCTTTTCTGGACAAAAGGCTTGAATATTTAGAGTGGGGTTAGGCTTACAGTCTCCTGCAGTCTTACTAATAGCAAAGAATCTGCCTCTGTTAAATCAGGAAACACTCAAGTTTCCCCCCCTTATTATATTTTAAAAATCTATTTCATCTCCAAACCAGCAATATCTATTTTTAAGGGCTAATAATCCATTTCATATAAGGCAGGTGGAGTCTGGGGAAAAAATCCCCTATAAAAATCCAGGAATATAAAATCTTATGTAAAAGATCACAGATCTGTGTTATTCCTGTAAAGAATTGGATTGACCGTTTGCATGCACCTAGCCTCAGATAAACAGTACGTGCATGCGAGTGGTTTCCTAAAATAACCCAAGAAAGGGACACTAACAAAAGCAACAAAGAAATGAGGTTTCCTGACTTCAGTCTAGCAACACTCATTGCCAAAATAATAAATATATGATGGCTTGGTATTTCTGTATCATCTCGTCTTGAAGGATCTCAAAGCGCTTTGCAGGCTGGGGAAAACAAAGAGATCCTGGTTTTGCTGATGAAATGCAGCCATCTCCAGGTCAGGATGCAGCAGGCATTTGATGCAAGAAAAGTACATCCTTGTTTTGAAAAAAGAATTGCCTTCTGCTTTTGGACTTACTTGAGGCACTGAAGGTTGGAAAAGCACTTGAAGACCAAAGCAGCTTGGTGTACCTCCCTTGCACCTTGCTACCAGCACCAGGAACCCCTCTTTACTGTCTCTGCCAGCAGCTAAGGGGTCTTCTTTGCTTTCTGTAGCCAATCGCACCTTAGGTGAAGCAGAAATCAGACTTTCAGCGAATTTCCACCCAGGAAACTCAAACTCTCCAGTTTTCATCCTTTCCTTTGTATTTTAAAACTGAGCCACAGTCCCTCCTGTTTTCCTTGGTACTGGCTATATACTGAACCAGGGGAACATTGTTCATTTCCTCCATTATGTTTATTTTTAGCATATGCTGGGAAATGCCTTGGCGAGTTAACAGGAAAGGTGCTACAAAACGCAATCTGCATTGTGTTTTTATTTCCTGTGCAAGTGCCCTCCTCTGCTCCCCCAAAAGTGGGTTTAATGCATCAAGGGGAATCTGGTTTGGATTTCTTTTATACAGAAAGTAGGTGTCAGGGAGAGAAAATCAGATGGAGGAGGGGGTTGTTTACATATTTTCAATTGCTAAACTTTACCCAGCTAAGAGAAGGCGGCCATTTCCTAAGAAGGTTTTATTTGGTTTCTTTTCTTTCTTCCAGGCACCAAATTTATGCAGGGTCAATTTATGAACTGTTTCTATGCTGGTGTGAAAATTCGTGGGGAGCCTGGGTAGAGATGCTGGTGTTTCTTTTCCTTCCCCATAGACTAGGGTGCCCCATGGTCAAGGACCAGGGACAAAGAGGATAGACGCTTATATTGGGATCCCAAGGTCACCCCTGATGGGCTGAGACATGCTCAGGTCAAGATGTACCTCCAACTCCACTCTGTTCTCCCAGCTAGTGTCTGCTCAGGCTCTTCTAGCGTGCACAGCTGGCACTGAGTTGTCTGCCATGAGGACAGCATGTATTGCCTGGATGTCCATTCCCTGCCTCTCGCAGGCAAATGCAGCCTCCTGGGTGCAGCATGAGGCCCATCAGAAGAGGTTGTGTCTGTACTGCACCATGCAGATCCTCTGTCCTTGGTCTGGAGGAAAAAACCTCTCAAGAACCAAGCCCAGGATCCTCATCACCACCTTTCCTGGGGCATGGGCTCACCTCAACCTTTGGCTCTGCCCTGGCAGCAAAGCCTGTTGATCTGTGGTGTTTCTCTTGTGGGTCTCTGACTGGCTTGATGGGCAGTGGTGGCCAAGGGTCTACTGTAGGACTTGATCATTCACTGCAACTGGTGGCTTCACTGTTCAGCTGCAAGGTGGCAAGGGAAACCCTTGAAGGTCCAAGAACCATTTTCATGGGCTGTCCCATTCCATTTGCTCTCTGCAGCCTAGTCAGTTCTTCAATTTAATGCTTTATATAGGCTTTTTTTAGGATGCTCAAGACATCTTCTGCCTTTCCCTGAGACTAGCCAGTCTCACCAGGAAAACAATATCTCCCAACACGAATTTGATTTTGAGTCAAACACAGCAGATGAACAGCTTAGAAACAGGGTGCTTGGTGTTACCTCATGCAAAGGGCCACTCAGTCTTGCTCCAAGCATGGCCAACCCCTGATACATCGGGAGAAGGTGAATTACAACACAAAGCAGTTGTGTAGTGCAAGGCATGTTTTGTTCCTGACTCCAGCACAGCTCCCAGTGAAACCCTGAAGCTTGATCTTGATTCCTTTATTCTCTTACCAGTATGGACATTATGTGTCCTTCCTGTGTCTGGTGAATAAGGGAACAAGCACTGGGAGACCTCAAGGTTTGCCTGCAGAGCGCTCAGTGTACTGCTGCAGCCAGCCTGCCCCCATTCTGCCCTGCCTAATGTCACATACAGGTACATTTTTCACAGAAACTGGATTAAACGTGTCCTTCAGTAGGCTCTCTTATCTCGTGTTACAGGCTGCAGGAGGTGATGAGTCCACCGTCTCCCCTGCTGAGCTATTCTTACATTCAGTAACCCTCTCTGCTGAGAAGTTGTCTGTGATTTCAAGATGAAAGCTGTTGCTTTTGCTCCATCCTTGTCAGAAAGGTCTAAATGCCTCCTGCCAGCAAACTTATTTTCTCTGTGTGTGTGTCTGTAGAGTGATCAGATCCTCTTGCTATCTCCTCTCTGTCATGATAAATATTTTTTCCTTCTTAAATCTCATAGCATGAGTCTTGCAGTCTAGCTGTGGCTTCTGCTTGCAGCTCCCTTTTGAAATCCCTCCACTATTTCTATGTCCTTCTTGGTGGTGGATATGGATCAGAAGTGAATTCGTCTGGACAAGAGAGGAAGTGGCAGAAATAAGGTGCAGCATGTTGCCATGGGGATTGGACATGGAATAAAGGTCGCCTTTGGGATGGCTGAATATGCACTCTTGGGGAATACTGGCAGATAAAACCTACCTGTGTGCTTCTCTCACAATGGGCAGGTGGGCCATCTGCCTTTAGGAGTCAGGCCAACTCCTCTCAGGAGTGATGAAGGTACAGTCCATCCTGCTTCAGGCTGGGAAGCTGACTAGACCAAAGTTGACATCCCCTTCAGCCTCACTTTCTGTGCTTCTGTAAATCTGTTTTAGTGTAGCAAGCAACAAAAAAACATGGAAAGGAACTGTCTAGAAATATATTAAGCTTGATCTGCTCTTCCTTCATTTCCTGCCTTTGCAGGCCAACAGGTCATTTGACATCTTACTGTGCCTTTTCTCTATCTGTGAGGTAGATGACAGTGGATGACTCACAGGGGTGTTATTTTTTTGCCAAGTTTCTTTGGGAGTCACGTACAGAAGCAAATATCTTTTCTTGAGGTGGCAACCTCAATGAAGATTGTAATCAAGAAGCATCACCACCGTTGGGTCTGTACATGTAGCCTGCTCCCACAAGGATGGTTGCCATCAGATTTACTGGAAAAATGAGACCTTTCCCCTTCACAAGAAACATGCCTGAAGGGAGAAATTCCCAAGTATTTCCAAAACACCTTTTCTCATTTCCTAGCTATTTTCTTTTGCTAGACCACATTGGGGTAAACATCTTTTATCTCACTGATGTTCAGTGCTACAATCCAGACTCCACCAGAGTACATGCAGTGACTACTTTTAACTTCAGGATATTTGGCTGAAGCCTTTACCTTTCCATCAACGTCCCCTATAACCCTCTCTCCCCCAAAAATTTGCACCATGAGATGAACTTCTTATAATAATTTTCCTCTGTTAGAGTTGGAGCTTGATGATAAGGGCTTTTTTTTGCAGCAATCTTTGGGTTGAAAGCTTGGGTAGATACTACAGCAATTTATGGATGATTTATTGTACTTCAGGCAGCTGCGCTGTATTTGGCTTGGCTTACCTTGACTTGGGTAAATCCATCCGTATTTTCTGGGTTCCATGAAATAATTGTTGTAAAATGGGAAATTTCAGCTTTTCAGGGTTTGGGTTTTGTCACAACAAAATGGTGTCTCGACACCAGCATTGTTACCGCTGGCTCAATGTGCTCCATTGCTGGCAGTTGCCTCATGCTCTAATTATAGAAAAATGAAGGATCCCAAAGGAAAAGTTTTGCTCTGGTTTATAGAATTGATCCCATTTCAGAACAAAGCTCTTATCATTCCAGAGCAGTTAGGGCCATTGCTAGGCAGAATTTCACAAATTTCCAGATCTAAAACTTTCTTTGATGTATGAGTTATGGGAGTTGGTGAGCCGAGAAAATCACGCAGGCTCGTGCTGATGTGGGATAAGTTAGGAGAAAAACCTTGGTATTTTGTGAAAATGTTGACAAATCATTAGTTTGAGCTTCAAAAGATGCTGGGATAAAAATGGAAAATTTTTTTGATATTTCATGCAGAAGAAAAAAAACATTGGCTCATCCCACATCTTATACAGCCTGAATCAGAAATGGCCCAATGTCAGGAGTTTGCAGCTGCGATACAGGAATTTCATTTATCATCAAAAGGAGAAAGAGCTCCTTCATGCTGAGATCAGAACTGGGCTAACTACACCATTTCCTTGTCCAGCCTTTGTTAGGGTGTTCCAGCAGCTGGGAGCAATGATTTATCCCATCGTGTTACCTGAACCCTGGTAAGGCATGTGGATCATGATGGGGCCAGGCCACACGGCTTTTTTTTTTTTTTTTTTTTTTTTTTCCGGCACTTATTTTG